>CM053771.1:497401850-497429743 GCA_028658325.1 Potorous gilbertii | reverse complement strand
GAGAGTCTGGTGCTGGTTGGGAGCCTTGATCTGCACTGGGCGGATAGGAGAGCCTGGCCTGAGGGGTAGGGGCTGTAAGAGCATTGCTGCTGCATCAGAAGCATGGGGGGCTGTGTGGGGGAGATCCGGGCTGGGGGCTCCGAGCATTGCTTAGAGGGGGAGAGTGGTGTTGGATGGGAAGCCAGGGGCTCTAGGAGCATTGCTGCCGAAGCTTGACGACTTAACGTGGGAGTGGGAGGGGGAGAACGTGGTCTACTTGGGAAAGGGGGAAGTTTAAGAGCTTTGCTGCTTCTCCCGGATCTGACTTAGTGGGGGCGGAAGAAGGAAAACCTGGTCTGGGTGGATGGAGGGTGGGGGGCCTTTCAGAGCCTTCTGCTGCTCGATCCTGTTTAGCATGAAGGTGTGAAGGGGAAAAGTCTGGTCTGCGTTGGGGGTGTGTGTGTGTGTGTGTGTGTTGTTAAGAGCTTTGCTGCTGCTGGATCTGGCTCAGCCTGGGGGTGGGAGAGGGAAATGCAAAGCTTCTGGCTGGTCTGGTTTGGAGGTGGGAGTGGGAGTTTTGTCTCCAGGTCTGTGTGTGATAGAAATTGAGGCATAAACTGGGGGTGGGGACAGGATTGAGGCCGAACCTATACCAGGGCCAAGCTAAATGCGCCTGAAATTAGACTGCTTTGTTTTGGCATTTTTTGTGCTGGAGGGTCAGGGAAATCTCTGGGCATGCAAGGTGGACGAAATTGGGTTAGGGGGCTTACTCCACCAATCCAAATTGCCTTTGCTGTTTGGACAATACAAAGAAGGTGCTATAGTTTTTTTGCTTTGGAAGTTATGGACATCCTTTTGAGAGCTTATTCTGATCCAGGCAGTCATTTGAGAATTAATTACACTTATTTTTACCATAGTGCATTTTGGAGACTTAATCAAGATTTAGAGCTAGAATGGGACCTTCCAGGTAATAAAGTTCAGCTTTTGAGAAGAAGTGAGTTGCCCTAAGACTTTGCCACTTAGTATCTGTATGACCTTGGACAGTTCAATTCCTTTCAGTGAAGCACTTCCTATGTGCAAATAACCTAAGGTCACAAATCTAGTAAGCTGCAGATCCCAATCATCTCTGAAGCCAGCCCTTGCTTCCCACCCTAGTCCAGATTTATAGTTAGAAGAGAATTTAGAGGCCATTGAGTCCAGTAGTACCCTTGTTTTACCGAAGAGAAAATTGAGGCACAGAGGTTAAGTAATCTGAGCAGGTAAGGGTCTGAAGCTGGATTTTAACCTGGATCTTTCTGGCATCCAAGTTTACTGCTATATTCCCTCCCTATCCCATGCTGCATGTCTTTGACTCGGACATAAAAACCTTCACATTGCATGAACCCTAGAAAAAAATGGATCTAGTGAAAATGAATGGGGGTGGCAGATCTTCCAAGTGGTGTTTGGCCATTTTTACCCTGAATTCTATGACTTAGGAGAGTTGTAGTTTGAAACACAACTCCTTCATGAAGTTTAAAAAGCTTTGTCCTGTGGATGTGTCTTGGATTAGCTCTTAAGGAATTAAATGTGAGGATGAATTAGTCCTTAAGACACATTTGGAGAATTCATTAGGGAAGCATTGTGTCATGGGGATGTAGTTATTTAGCATGTTATTATGTTGCTTTTCTTCCTTGTCATGCAGGTACATTTTTGAATTGCTTCATTATTTCCTTAGTCACCCCAGTGAATTTTCTTTTTAGATTTAGGTCTCGCCCATTTCTCTCATTAAAAAAAAAATTTAGATGTCATCAGTGTGGCCTTGCATTTGAAAGAGCTGACTTCTCTTTGTCTTTAACAGGGTGCTCAAATCATTTAATCGTTCCAGGTTTAAGTTTGGTGAATTGGACCAGAAGATCTAAGGGCCATTCCAGTTCTAAATCCATGATCTTATTAATCCATTAAATGAAAGGGTTGAATCAGGTAATTTTAAGGTGTTTTCCAGTTTTCTTCAAAGGAAGGTCTTACTAGAAAACACAAATCATGAGTCTGAGACATGTGGAGTGAAGAGATCGGGATTCTGAGAACACTGAACTGAGAACATTGACCATTTTTAGAGGCTTTATTCTCCAGATTGCGGGTCCCAGAGCTAAGAGTAGTGGACTCTGGTCAGACTTTTCTGTTATAATGTGGATGTGGAAGTCAAGTACTGTTTGTGCTCAGATACTAACACTGGACATATGTACAATTGCATCACTTTGGATGCTTCTAAAAGCCAGATCACCACAGATTTAGACAACACTTGGTCATGGGAACCAGAACTTGGGGGCTGGCAGTTAACTCCCTTTTCTTTCACCTATTCTATGTCTGGCGCTGTTATAAGTGCTTTTTACCACTATTGTCCCATCGACCAGACAAGTTCATCTTTGGTTTCTGAGATAAAAACAATAATGACTGATGTTTGTGCAGTGCTCATTCTATGCCAGGCACTGTGCTGGGTGCTCACTTGATCTTCAAGGTAAGTTGAGTGCAGGTGGCATCTGTGCTAAGGTCCTGATTTCAGCTACTCCCTTACTTTACCTGACCATTGACCTTCGTTTACCTAGTTGGGAGACATTCATTCTAGCCTTTTTCATAATAGGATTTATCTTGAAATTTAGTTTCGCACGAAAACAAATTCTTAAATTCCCTTTCAATTATCAGACATGTTATAAATTCCTAGAGGGATTTGATTTTAAAATAACCTTTTAGATTTGTCTTTAAATAATGCTTCTTTATAATATTTCCCATTCTGCATGACTCCATTTGCTGTTCTTCTAAATGTAGTTACCTTTGTTTCTGACAGAGGTGGCCCTTCTTTTTGCCAAGGCCAGCCCCTCTACATATATGCTTTATTGCAGTGGTCTGGAACTTAACCTGCAGTGTACCTCTGAGGTATGTCTGTATTCTCCTGCTCCTCCTACCTGTTTGTTGACTCTCTCCTCACTATCTTTTACTGTTTTTTTGTCCAGGTCTGGCTACTTAAATGTAAGTGCGGTGTTCTAGACTTGATTCGTATTTCTATTACATTTTCTCTGGGTGACCTCATCAGCTCTCATGGGTTTAGTTATCTCTATTCCAATGACGCTCAGATCTATTAAATAATAATGATGGTGACAGTGATGGGTTTGCAAAGCATTTTATATATTTAACTTAGTTGATAATCAATAACCTTGTGATATTGTCATCATCTCCATTTTATAAGTGAGGAAATTGAGGCACAGAGCACGACTACGTCACAGATTGGTCACATACAAGATTACCTGGGCCAGTATTTGAACTCAGATCTTCCTCATTCAAGTGCTCCTTGTTCACTGATGTTCATTCATTCTCAACAAGGACGAATGGTATCATGAGGGTGAAGTCTTGACTTGCTTGTAAATTGGATTTAGGTGAGGCAGAGTTGTCAGCTTTATTCTCTCTCTCCTCCAGAGTTGTTGGAGGCAAGTGAATCTTCCCAGAGATTCGTTCCCCCATTGCCAGCTGCCTGTTGGACATTTCACCTTGATATCCTGGAGACATATCAAATTAATACGTCCAAAATTGAAATTATCATTTTTTCCTCCAAACTGTGCCCTCTTCCACACTTTTTTTTTCTAGTCTCCTAGGATCTTAATCTCAAGCATTATCTTAAACTTCTCACTGTCCCTTTTCCCACATATGCTCAATCACCAAATCTTGTTGTTTCCGCTTTCCCAACATCCCCTATCAGACTACTTCTCTCCAACTTCACAGGTACCACTTTAGTTCAGGTCCTACTGCACTCCTTCCTTCATTTTCACCTCATTCCTTACTTTTTCTTTTAGAGTGCTGTTTTCTGCATGAAACCTTTCTTGTTCTGCTAATGTCCTTTTCCTCAAACTAACTTGTCTTAACTACTTTGTGTACATTGGTATTTATTCATTTGATGTTTATGCTGCATATGTGTGAGTTTGTCTTCCCCATTAAGATGTAAGGTCCTTGAGAATAGCTATTGTTTTCATTTTTGTACTCATCTTACCAGCACAGTGACTGATTATATAGCAGGAGCTTAATAAATGTTCAGTCATTTTTCAGTCGTGTGTGACTCTTGGTGACCCCATTTTGGGATTTTCTTAACAGAGATACTGTAATGGTTTGCCATTTCCTTCTCCAGCTCATTTTACACAGATGAGGAAAGGAAACTGAGGCAAACAGGGTTAGGTGACTTGTCCAGGATCACCTAGCTAGTCTAGTAAATGTCTGAGGCTGGATTTGATCTCAGGAAGATGAATATCTGCTTTGTAAATGCCTTTAATAAGTATTTGTTAATTGATTTGTAGGCTGCACTGGTAGTATTAGAGTGAAAACTTGCTTAAGAAGATCACATGCACCAGAAAATCTTAACAGGTCTTTAAACTTAGGTTCTATCAACTTTAAAAATGGTATATTACAGGAATCCTTCAGTAACATACTGTTTTGAATTCAAATTGATACTTAATATATAGTTTTAATTAACATTTTACCATGCAATTATTATATTATTAATATTCATATAAAATTAATATACTGATATTCACATCATGAAAATTGAAATTCTTATGTAATACATCTTGAGCTTTTGTTCACTACTTGTTTAACCATGACTGAGTCTTGCAAACATATTAGGTATGGTAAACAATATGATTTCTGATAAAAAATAAGGTAGTTTAGCAAGGTGGCAATTCAGAGACCAGTAGTAACCAACACCTTTCTTCTCCTATCTTTTGGTTGACTTGTTGACTGTAGGGGTTTAACGAGATTTCTTTCCTGTCCTGATTGTCAGCTGAGATGCCTCTAAAGATAGTGTGAGCTTTATTAGCATTCCCTATGCACCTGCAAAGTGCTGTTATCTAATGAGAGTAAGAGCCTAGAAGTTCCTTAATATGGCCCCTTGGGTGATGTGAGTCATTGGGTACCTTCTGTCTTAGCAATAAAGAAATAAAATCAGTTTTCAGATTATTTGGGTACTTAGGGTAGGAATCTTGCCCATTTATTTCTGAAATCTTGGTTTCACAGATAAATCTTTTATGAAATTAGTAGGTTTCTCAGTGTTGGTCATAGGAATTGTATGACTGAAGGTGAAATGAATTCTATTAAGGTGCTAAGGCTATTTGAATGAGTTTATGTAGTCAGAGGAGGAGCATGATTAATGCTTGACTATCCATGGTCACAGAACAAAGTTATTTATGTTTCACTTTGACAGGTATTTTTTTCTATTTATGTTTGCATTTTTCAGCAAAGTAAAGAAACTACACTATGTAAAGGTCTCAGGAAGAGGAAAACTTTCTGATATCTCTGCTTCCTGCCCATTTTTTTTTTTTAACTCATTTCAGTTCCATATTCCTTGCTGGAAATGGATTGTACCAGTTTTCTTGTGGATGCAAAGCACTAGCTTCCCTTTTAAAAGTCAGTAATTCACATCTTTCCTGGGAAAAGAGTATTTTGGTTGGATGGACCTTGTCTTTCAGTTCTATTGAATTGGAGTAAATAAAATCCTGTTAATATAATAAAGTAAATTTCATAATAATTTTTTGGGGTAAGGAGATTACTTAGTGCTCAATAGCTTAATAGATCTGATAGTGATGAAAAAAATTATTTTTTATTGTGAACTTAAATTATCAATAAACGTAAATATTTCTGCAAAAAAAGCAAAATGAGATTGCATATTAGTCTTTGAATCTTTTATGTACAGATTCTTTAAAAAATACGTATTTTAAATTTAACAAAATATATCAACATTGCCTTTCTTGTTGGTATCCCATTCTAAACTTTTCTCCTCTCTTTTTTGTATTTTTGTTTCACTGATAACATTTTTCTTCCTTTAAAAAAAAATTACTCATGCTACTACTCTACCTCAACAACTCCCCTTTCCCACTCCCACATAAAATCTGCCCTCCCTTGAAATAATATGTAGGCAAATGAAACAAATTTATTATTAGTTATGTCTGAAATTGTATCTTTCATCCTGTACTTCTAGCCCATCTTTTCCCTGCCAGGAGGTAGAAGACATACTGTGATACCAGTCTTTTGGAATGATGGATTGCATTCATCAGGGTTTGTAACTTTTAGAGTTGTTTGCCTTTACCTTATTGTAGTCATTGATAAACTGTTATTTTGATTCTGATCACTTCATTCGGTATCAGTTCATACAGGTATTCCTAGGTTTCTCAGAATCCGTTCATTTTGTCATTTCTTACGGAAATATTCCCTTACATTCATGTATCGTATGTTCAGCTATTCCCTACTTGATGGTCATCCACTTTTTTCCAGGTGCTTCTTACAGCAGAAAGTGATGTTACAAATGTTTCTGTGCCCAGTAATGGTACTTAGATGGGGCGAAAGAACATGTACAATTTGGTTGCTTCTTGGGTCTATTTTCAAATAACTTTACAGAACCGTTGGACAAATTCAGAACTCCACCAACAAGGCATTAGTATGCAGTTCTCTCAAAGTCCTTCTGACAATTGTCTTTGTACCTTTTCTCACTTTTGCTAATCTGAGGGTTATGAATTGGAACCTTCAGTTTTTTAAATTTTTATTTCTTCTTGTTATTTAGAGCATTTTCTGCCAGATAGTTGTTGATAGATTGCATATATTCTGACACTGATTTTAATGACAAATACCCTTTTATTCCTGTACAAAAGTAAGGGATGTCTCAATCTATTGTTTCAGTCTT
Organism: Potorous gilbertii; assembly: GCA_028658325.1. NCBI lineage: Eukaryota > Metazoa > Chordata > Mammalia > Diprotodontia > Potoroidae > Potorous > Potorous gilbertii. The sequence goes on along the minus strand of CM053771.1, from coordinate 497,423,073 downwards.
ATGGTACTATGCTAATCTCGGTTTTCCTCTAATCTTTTTATCCCTTGATGCTTTTTATGTGTGTATTTTTTTTTGTTTTTGGTTCAGGGTACTTATATGACTATACTGTTTCAGGGAAGCTTCATTTAATTATTTTAATTGGCTTTGGGCATGTCATTGTTTAACATTCTCCTGTATTTTTAAAAATTTATATCACCTAGATTTTCCCCCTGTGTTTTTCTCCTTTATTCCTCTCAGAGAGTCATCCTTTTAAAGAAAGATAGTTTTTCAAAAAAGAAAAAGAGAAGAAAAATTCAGCAAAAACAATCAGTACATCAAAACCTCCCGAATTGTTTGTTTTTCTGAGCTGATTTCTTGATAGCAGTATATCTCTTGTATTTCTTGACTCTTACAGGTTTTATATATTTCCATCCTTTCTTCTCCTCAATTTGCATACTTTTTTGCTCTTAATATTTATTCTTATTCCTTTGTAATTCTACCTGCCTATTTTATCCTCATTCTCAGCGTGTAGTCACATGTTTTTACATTGTGACTACTCACTGAGGTATAGCTTGGCATAGTGGAGTGGACTTAAGGCCCTCCCCAGGGTTGGTTAAACCTGGGTGTAAGTCCTACCTTTAACACATGCTAGCTCTCTGACCATAGAAAAATAATTTCTTAGTCTCCCCCGGTAACTCAAAGTGCAAGTGAGTTGATATTCTGCACTTGTGGAGGGAGTTTCCACATTAGGAATTCTCTAAATTGATGAAATCACACTCTGATACCTCTCCCCATGAAGAACAATCTGTTACTGAAAAATAGGTTTAAATAATGCTCTTTTTAAAAAACATCTTTTATCAATGTGTACTAATTTAATCCTCCCCTAGCCTTTTTTATCAAATGAATATTTTTCTACAAATTGAATTAATACTTTAGGCAGGGCTGAAGTTATATGTCTTATTCTATTCTTGTGGTCCATTATGAGATACTTGTAAAAAGTGCTTAGCATCTAGTAGTTGCCAAGTGTTGTCTGTTCTCTCTGCACAGTTCTCCATCTGTTGTTCCTATATCTCCACTCACATGACTACCCTCATTCAATTCCTGATTACTGCTCACTTAATCTATTGAATTGTGCAGTGGTCTTCTAATTGGTTTCTCTGCCAAAACAGCAGCTTATAATTTCTTTTTATTTTAATTAAATTGATATATTTTGCTTTTACATCACCTATATTTCCTTCTGTATCCGCTCCTTCTCACTTCTTCCTCCTGGAAATCCTTCATAATAATTTTTTAAAAGAAGAAGTGAAAGAAAAATCAAGAAAACTACCCATTATTCTGGAAGAAAAAAATTGGACAGTACATGGGATGTGCCATCTTTGTAGACCCCTCCTTCTTCATGTCTCTTCTTTGGGGCCAAACTTTCTCTTTGTGTCTTTGCTGCATTTAATTTTGACTGTTTCATGGTTGTTCTTTACATGTACAGCATTGTAATAATTCTGTATTTTGTTTTCTTTCCTCTGCTTACTTCAGTTTGTATCAGTTCATGTTAATCTTTTCATGTTTCTCTGTATTCCTCATTTGTCATTTCTTACAGCACAGTCATTTTTCAATACATTCATGTACTACAATTTGTTTAGCCATTCCCCAGTCAATGGGTGTCTACTTTGTTTTCAGTTCTTTGCTATGACAAAAAGTACTAGCTAACACTTCTTTATGCCCAGGTGATGATTTTATTTTTTATGAGGTGGTGGAATCAAGAAGAGGAAATTGTTTTCTGGTTCTGATTCTTCCTAAAGGGAGAAACTGGTTACTTCACCTTGAGGTGAAGGTTTGTGAGAGAGGAGAGTAAATCCAGGTATACTGTGACATGATCTTAAGATTTGGGGAAAGTATAGTTCACAGAGTTCTGAGAAATATAGGTAAGATACTGTAGGCTAAAGTATTCCAGGAAAAGTCACCTCAGCAGATGCTAAAGGATGAAATTCTGAAGGTATAAAGAAAATTCTTATGAGGAGGAAAAATGGAATTTGTCTGAAGAGACATGAGGGTGTACAAGGGAACTCACCAAGGAATTTAGATTTTAAACAGAAATGTGCAGATATAAAAGGAAGATCAGTAACAGAATATAAATAAATAGCATGTCATGGTCTTGTAAAAATTTGTGTCAGGAATACTCAGAATAAGGTAAGGTTGGTGGGAGAAGCAAAGAACAACATGAAGTTTTTTGTTTGTTTAGCTATAAAAGGACAGAATAACTGACAGCAGTGAGAAAAGATGAGTTTCTTTGTGTTTTCTGTTCTCTCTTCAAAGGAGGTCAAAGTGATAGAACAAAAATGACTTTTGAAGTTGATATCCAAAACTAGTATGAATTCAAGTCAACTGGTTCAGGTGAACTATGTTCTGGGTCCTGAAAGAACTTGTAGATGTGATTGCTGAGTCTCTTATCAGTTGATGTTTGAAAAATAGAAAATTAGAGAGATGCCACAAGATTAGGGAAGGGCAAACATTGTTCTTGATTTTTAAAAATATGGAAGAGAAGAGCGCCTGCAAATATAGATCAGGAAAGTTAACTTGGATTTTAAAAATAAAGAGAACATGTAGGTAGGGAAATGGTCTTTACAAAGAGTTAGTGTGGCTTTGTCAAGAATATGTCATGCTACATTAACTTCATTTCCTTTTTTTTTTTTTGACAGTATCAGTAAATTTGTAGATGAGGGGAGGATACTGTAGATATGTGGCTTAGGTAGAATTTAGCAAAGGATTTGATAAAAGTATCTCATACTGTTCTTGTGGAGAAGATGGAGTTAGATGATAATAGTAGGTGAATAGGGAACTGGTTGGATGACTGGCTTCAACAGAGTTGCTGTCGATGGTTCACAGTCCACAGAGTGGTAGGTCTTTTATAAAGTATTCCAGGAGTTTGTGCTTGCTTGATCTTTTAGGCATAGATGGCATACTCATCAAATTTGCAGGTGATCCCTGGGAGGCAGTTAACTACTGATGAGAAGTCAGGATGCAAAAGAAACTTGATGAGCTCTAGAGTATTGGACTTACTTTTGTCTTTCACTTGAGTACAAAAAAAAAATCAACTCCATAAGTATAAGATGTGGAAAATATAATTATGCAGTTATTCTGAAAAAGATTTGGTAGTTTTAGTGACCATAAGTTTACAATGACTCATTACTGTGATGAGCTAATGCAATCCTAGGTGACATTTAGAGGGATATGGCTTCCAGGAATAAAGAAATGACATTCCCACTCTACTGTAATCAGGCCTCATCTGTACTATAAAATGTTCAGGTCTGAGTGCCAGGATTTAAGAAAAAACGTTGATAAACTGGTGAGTATCCAGCAGAGGGCAATAAAGATAGGAAAGGACCTTGGATCTGTGATACATCAGGAAGAACTTGGTGGTTACAGTGGAATTCCTGTTATATATGGGCTGAATTAGATAGCTACTTACTTCCCTTCCTGCTCTCAGATTCTGTGAGGTCTCTCCTTTACTATCCAATCTCCCCACAGCTACCAAAGCAATACTCAGGTCTAAAGCATAGGTCTGACCACAAAGAGGCCTGATCCTGCTGGAGAAGGTAAGTCTGGCCCCAACTTAACCTTTGTAGCCATTAGAGATCATCTAATGAATAGATGTGGTATGTGTCACATGTCTTTTCCTTTACTCTCTTTGGTCCTGACACATCTTCACACATCACACTACTCCAGCTCCCATCTCCATGTTTCTGTTTTGGCTGCTTTTCTCTATGTCTGAAATGTACTTGCCTTCTCCTCACTTTTGCCTCATAGAATCTTTTATTTCCTACAAAGTTCATTCCAGATGCTATTTTAGTAGTGAATCCTTTCTTGTTTCATCTACCTGCATATGCCTTGTATACATTTCATGTGTGCATATGTGCGTATACACACATTGTCTCCCTTCATAGAATGTAAGTTTTTGAATGCAGGAGCTGTTTTACTTTTTGCTAGAATCTAGAATAGTACCAAGTAATAGAGTGTTGTTGTTCATTCGTTTCATTCATGACCAATTCTTTGTGACGCCCATTTGGTGTTTTCTTGGTAAAGGTGCTAGCGTGGTTTGCCATTTGCTTCTTCAACTCATTTTATAGATGAGGAAACTGAGGCAAACGGGGTTAAGTTACTTGCCAGGGGTCATCCAGCTATTATCTGAGACTGAATTTGAACTCATTCCAGGTACAGCACTATATTCACTGTACCACCTAGCTTCCCAGAAGTAAAATTGTAGGCCCTTAATAAATGATTCTTAATATAATTTGATTCATGGATGATTTATAAATATTTATTGAATGCATACTTTAGCAAGAATTATTTTCTTGGTACATGAAATTTAAAGATCAGCTAAGACAAGACCTTGTTCTCATAGGCTTAGAATTTGATACCATTCCCCTTAATGCTTTGGTTTTTTTTTGGTATCATGGATTTCTTGTGAGGTCTGTAGATCTCTTTTCAGTATAAGGTTTTTAAATGGATAAAATGAAATATATAGGATCACAAAGAAAATCAGTTATATTGAAATATTTATCAAAATATTTCCCCCCAAATTAAAAGATTCTAGGTTAAGGTTTAATAGGATGATATGATAAACAGTAATAGTAAATAATAAATGATAAATGCATACAAAAGTGCAAACAACCATGTACTTGATCTTACATTGTTAGCTGGTTCTGTAAAAACTCAGGGAAAATGTTGTCACTAGGGCATTTCTCTTGGACTAAAATCTTATTATGGGAAGATCTGTTCCTGAGCAGTCCAAATCTGAATTATAACAGTTTAAAATAAATCTTTGTAAAAGAGAAATGATACATTGTAATAGGGAATGGAAATGTTTGGCATTTGGTTAAGCAGAGCTGCTTATATCTTCAGGCTGAGTGGGGCTGCTTGGTGTGGGTGCTGTTCCTTGAAGTAGGTGCTGAGAAATTCTGTTGCTTCTTTTGAGGATGAGCCAAAGTTTCCGAGAACCCAGCCTGTCTATAGGAAATGGAATGAATGATTTTGGTAATGGATTCCTGGATCTCCATTGGCTGAATGATAGCTTGGTAATATCAGGGAAAAAAAGAGGGATAAAAATGGTGCTTTTTGCCAGATATTTGGGAGAAAAATATCTTAGATTTCACTCAAACCACTCATTTTCCTAGCTTATCATAAGAACCATAACTTTTAAAAGAACATCAACTACAAATAATAACTATTATACACTCCTTAAATTAATGTACATTACTGTGGATTAACTGAACTTTTGATGTGTCATATAGCCATAGGTAAAAGGTAGTTAGGGTCAGAACTTTTAATGGAGAAGGAAATATAACAGGTTATCAAAGAGAAAAAACCTGAAACCTAGATGCTTCCTTTTTGTTAGGTCTGAAAGTACAAACCTGAAACTCAGAATTATTGAATCATTCGTTTTCAGAGTTGTTTGGAACCTCAGTGGCCATCTACTTCTACCCATACCAGAAAAAATGTCTTCATTATAACCTGACAAGTTGTAATTACACTCCTTGTTAAAGGATTCCTGTATCACCAAGGCAATATTCACAGCACTGGTAGTGACTGAATATGCCAGAGTAGTTCTCAATCGCAAAATACAACAGACTTTCCAAAAAGAGGGCAGAAGAAAAACATTTATTCAGACATCAGAAAGCCAAATCAGTCACAGTAACAAAAAAAAATTGATACACTTCAGCATTGCAGGGAACAAAGGCATTTCCAAGTATCTTCCCCTTTCCCCCTTCCAGAAACACTCACCAGCCTAGCTATCTGCTTGCCTGTGTCCTTCCCAGCTCTCACTAACCTGACCGACTTCTTCCCAGTTTTGCTCTACCCTTCTTGTTCTACTGTTTAGCATGCTTTTCCCACCGCATGTGACTTAGGCGTCCATGTGATCTAAGCAGGTATTAATGAATGGGAAAGATCTGCCCATCTGAATTATTGGTACAATCTCCCACTGTCTCTTGAGGTAGCCATTCTACCTTCAGGGATTCACATTGTTTGGAAGTTTATTCTGGTATCCAGCCTAAATTTTCCTCTTTGCAACTTTGACCCATTCCTTGCGATTCCGCTCTCTGTCTAAGCAGAACAAGTCTGATCCCCACTTCTACACGGTATCCATTTCAGTTCTTGGAAGACAGCCTTTCCTGAATCTTCTCTAAGATGATAATTTCTAGTTCCTTCAACTGATCCTCATGGCCTGAACTTCAAAGCCCTTCATCATTCTAATTTTCTTCCTCTGACTGTTCTTCAGCTTAACAATGGACTGTCTAATCTGTAGTGCCAAAAAACTACACTTCAGATGTAGTCTGACCAGGACACAGCTTCTTGAAATGGTATCATATCTTTTTTTGGGGGGGAGCTATGCCTCTCTAAAAATTTCTAATTTATTTTTAACATTACTTTAAAATGATGGGTTCCAGATTCTCTTCTTCTTTCCATCCCTCCTTGACCCAATGAGAAGGCAAGCACCGTATCAATCATACATGTGAAATCATGGAAAACATTTCTGTTTGAACCATATTGCAATAAAAGAGAGAAAATTATACTTGAGTTTGCACTTGGAATTCAGTTTGCTGTCTCGATAGAGGTGGTAAGCAGTTTTTTACATGAGTCCTTTGATAAGAGCAGCCAAACCTTTTACAGTTGATTGTTACTACAACATTGCTGTTAGTGTGCACGGTGATCTCCCAGTTCTTCTCCTTTTACTTTGTATCGGTTCATACAGGTCTTCACTTATTTTTTTCTGAAGCCACACCCCCAGTTATTTTTCCACAGCACCGTGGTACTCCATCACAATCCTATGCTACAACTTGTTTAGTCATTCCCCAATTGAAGAACATCCCATAATTTCCAATTCTTTGCCAACACATAAAAAGCTGTTGTAAATATTTTTGTATATTTAGATTCTTTTCCTTTTTCTCTGATCCCTTTGGGGAACAGGACTAGAAACAGTCTCCAAGGGTGACAGAGCAGAACAAAGTAGGCTAGGCACAGGAGAGTTAAGAATCAAACAGAAGTTTAATTTCAAAGTGAGGGAAATGACTTAAAGACAGGTAAGGACACATGCACAGGAGTCCAGTTCCTAGTGGGTAGGATCCAAAGCATTGTGGGGAGATCTCAATACTTACACTAGTGACTGTGCAGCGAGCTGTAGCTCAGACAATGAGATGTAATTGGAACAGTGTGAAAAGTGTGATTCATAGCAGGACTTCTGACTGAACATGGGTACTGCAGGTACTTGTCCAAACTCAGAGACTAGCTGATGCTGGCGTGAATCAATTCTGGGATTTTGCCTGAGCCCAGATCATGCAGAGGGTGAGCACTAAGGATTGTTATTTCAAGCTTAGGGCACAGCTTGCTTTGCTGGGCCTTAGCTCTGGAAAGCAGGGTCTCTTAATACCTGATTATTGGGTATTAGCTTAGTGACCTTTGGGCACAGTTCTAGTTTGTTCTCCAGAATGATTGGACTGGTTCATTACTGTACCTATTTTCTCTCATCCCCTTCAGCATTTGTCTGTTGGTGTGAGGTGGCACCTCAGAGTTGTTTTAATTTGCCTTTCTTTAATCAATATAATGACTTAGAGCACTTTTTCATGTGACTGTAGTAGCTTTGATTTTTTTTTCTTCTGAAAACTGCCTTTCTAAAAAGGCATTTGGTTATTTGGGGAATGGAACTTATTTTTATAAATCTGATGTAGTTTTCTATGTATTTGAGAAATGAAGCCTTGATCAGAGAAACTTGCTATAAGAATATTTTATATTACTTCATTGTCTATGTAGCTTTTTAGCAAAATGTAGTTACCCTGATTATCTCTAGGTCTTTTTTTTTTTTTTTTGCTTTTGATTTGTCTGAGATTGCTGCCCCTGCCGTTTTTACTTCAGATGAAACAACAGATTTTACCCCAATCCTTTAACTCTGTGTGTGTCTTTTTCAAGTATGTTTCTTGTACGCAGTGTATTATTGGATTATGGTTTCTGATATATTTTTCTGTTTCTCTTTATGAGTTAGCTCCTTTCATTCACATTCACAGTTATGATTACTATGTATTTCCTTCCATCCTATTTTCTTTTGTTTATTGTTCTCTCTCTCTTTACCCTGTCCTTCCTCAAAATGTCTCTTTTGCTTCTGACCGCTTCACTTAATCCACCCTCCCTTTTATCATCTCTTACTTCTTCCTTACCTCCCCATATCTCTTATGCCCCTTTTCTCCTTTTTCTCTACTGGGTAAGATAAATTTCTGTGCTCAGTTGAGTGTATGTGTATATGCATATATATTCTTCCCTCTTTGAATGAATTCTGATGAGAGGTTCAAGCACTGCCCACCAAAATTCCATTTCTCTTTCCACTATAAAAACTCTTATATGTGACAATATTTTCCTCATCCTACCTCTCTCTTCCCTTTTCTCCCAGTGGATTCCTCATTCTCACTCCTGTATTTTATTATTTTTAGATCGTCTCAACATATTTGACTCATATCTGTGCCGTCTCTCCATGCAGGCTCCTTCTAATTGCCCTCATAATGATCTTCTGTAGCAGAATGTAAACAGTTTAACTTCATTGAGTCCCTTATGTTTTCTCACATATGATTAACTTTTTAGGTCTTTTGAGTCTTGTGTTTAAGTGTTACATTTTCTATTCAGCTCTGGACTTTGCATCAGGAATGCTTGGAAGTCCTTTAATTAAATATCCCATTTTTCACCCCTGAAGAATTACATTCAGTTTTCCACTCAGGTTATTCTTAGTTGCAATCCTAACTTTTAACTTCTGGAATATATTCCAAGCCCTCCACTTTTTTAACATGGAAGCCGCTAAATCTTACGTGATCCTGACTGGCCACATGGTATTTGAACTCTGAATTTGGCTATAATATTCTTGGGAGTTTTAGAGATTTCTTTCTGGAGGTGATTGCTGGATTCCTTCAATTTCTATTTTACCCTTTGGTTCTAGGATATCAGGGCAATTTTCCTGGATAATTTTTTGAAACATGATATCTAGGCTCTTCTTTTGATCAAGGCTTTCAGGTAGTCACATAATTTTTATATGATCTCTAGGTGCCAGAGGCTAAGAGGGGTTGATGATTGCAGTGGATGTAATCCAATTGGAAAAGTATAAAGAAAGGTCATCTGTTAATGCCGAAAGGGTTTAGAGGCACAGACATAGATAGCTCATACAGTGGGGAGGTTTGGAACAGCCTTTGTGGGTGTGTTGAGTCAGTAAAGGAAGGATTGATGTCTCTGAAAAGGATCCAATTTGAGAGCAGGTTAAAATACATCTGTAGTCAAACCCGTACCATATTTATGTGACTTCACATAGCTTGTGCATAGGAATGTAGAAGATAGGTAGGTGAAAGAGATAACTCATTGTTGGGATTTCAAACATCAGAAAGGTTTGAGGGAGGAGAATGAAGCATTCCCAGGGACATTGCCTGGGAAAGACATGGAGTAACTTGATGTTGTGATATGAAGAATAGGTTTAGAAGGCAGATGGGAGAGATGGAAGATGAAGAAATTATGATCATTCCACTGTGTGCGAGTTGGATAGAAGGTACAGATTATAGGAGCTGAGGTTCTAAAATAAGTGGTCAGTATAACTAAGGGGACATCAAGATGTATGTTGAAGTCCTCAAGTATGGGGGGCAGGATTTGGAGTGGAGAAGCGTACAAGCCCAAGCCAAGACCTTTTTCCCTTGGAATTGGGGGGGGGGGCTCCTCTTCTATTTCTTCTGGGCTAGATACTCCCTATTTTCTATTTAGCATTCTTTTGATACTCTTCCCTTTGATCCTATTACCAGCCACTCCCATCAGGATCCTCCCTGGGTTTGAATATGGAGACCTTCCCTGGGACCCCAGACTACCTGGAGACCCCTACTTCTGGCCCAGGCCTTCCATTATCTCCTGATTGCCTCCAGCTGTTTCCAACACTTGACCAGTCACCCCCTCCTTGGACTTCTCAAGATACTCCCTAAAACTAGCTCTCCTCCCATCACCCTGGACTACCAGACCACCCCCAGATCCCTCCTACAGTCTTTTCTGGTCTATCTTGCCTCCATAAAGGCGTGCAGATTCAGGCCAGCTCAGACTCTGTCCCGCTGAGATTCTATCAGGCCCACTTGTGAATACAAGCTTTACAAATGCTTAGGCTCCTTAAGAGCCAACCCAAGGTGGCGAATCTTTAATAAACTTTGTCTTTCTTTGGCTTTAAAAAGGTTTGAGTTGGATTCGTTTGAGTAGGACCCAGCGTGTAGGTATCTTGGGGTCCCTGGCACCCCTAAACCTCATCAGAACCAGATGTTAGACTCCTTGTAAAAGGAGGGAGAATGACTTGGTGGCTGGTGTATATAACAGGAAACAAAATCTACTTGTTAAGTGATGGTATTGGAAGGTCTAGAAGTAGCAATAAAGAGGAAGAAATGTATCTAGTTCTTCTTATGGTCCAGAGTACTGGTTGGAGGCATGAGAAATTATGTAGCCACTTACTGGAAAGAGTGGCCAGGAATCATCTGGGAGTGGTAGGATGAGGGAGATACTAGGTTTGTGATAGTGCAAGAAGACAGTATAATCTAAAGAGGGGTTAACATGAATGGAAAGTTGTTACCATTAGAATAAGGATTCTAGAGGTCATGAAAGAAGAATCAAAGCTGAAGGGAAGGGACATAGCTGAGGCAGATGAGGTTGAGGAATCTAGTAGTAGTGGCCACTCAGTCTACATAACATTTATTAAGTATTTAAGTATGTGACTGGCACTATGCCAAGAGCTAGGGATACAAAGAAAGGCAAAAACTTCCCTCACGGACTTCACATTCTCATGGAGAAATTGCAAATAATTAGGTATATGCAAGATAAATAAGGAGTAGACTGAAGGTAATTTAAGAGGGAAGGTCTTATTAGCAATATGTATGTGTTTTGGGAGAGAGGCCTCCTGTATTTTGTCCTTTGGCAGCTACTCGGTGATACTGATTTGATTTTTCTCCCATTTAGGAGAGAGGTGTTTGATGGGCAAGGAGGCAGAGAATTCTGGGTTCTCGTTAATTATGATGAGCAGCGGTCTGATTGATTGTCCGTATAGGGACAGCCTCCCCAGGCCTCTCTTACCATTTATATGAAGCCTACTTGTCCATGTGATTAAATGTAAAGTTAGACTAAGATTGATTGAAGGAAGCCTAAAATTAGCCCACATGCATAATCTACAGTAAGATACGCCACCGTATAGGAAAGGATTAGGGTTTCCAGTAAGAGATTCTTTGTGCTTAGTATACAAGAGGCTATTGGCTAGTTAGTACAGCTATAAGGTGGGAGACCTGACTTTTTTCTTTGGTGCATTTCATTTATTTATTTACTTTCTCACTTATCTATTTCAATTTCTTTATTTTTAGTTTCCAGCATTCACTTCCAGATTTTTTTATACCATATTCTTTTTTTCCTTTAAATTAATTTATTTAGTTTTAGTTTTCAGCATTCACTTCCGTAAACTTCTGAGTTTGAAATTTTCTCCCCCTTTTATCCCTCCCGCCCTCCACAACAGCATGCAATCCGATATAGGCTCTACATATACATTCATGTTAAACATTTTCACATTAGTCATGTTGTAAAGAAGTATCAGGACCAGTGTGAGGAGCCTCAAGAAAGAAGAAAAAAAAACACAAAACAAAACAACAACAAAAATAAGAGAGCAAATAGTATACTTTGATCTACATTCAGAATAGTTTTTTTTCTGAATGTGGACAGCATTTTCCACCTTGAATCTTCTAGAGTTGTATTAGATCCTTGCATTGCTGGGAAGAGCCAAGTCTATGAAAGTTAGACTTTCCAACTTCCAATGTGGCTATTAAAACTGTGTACAGTGTTCTTCTCCTGGTTCTGCTCACTTCACTCAGCATCAGTCTTTGCAGATTTTTCTAAAGTCTCCATGTTCATCATTTCTTGTAGTACAATAATATTTCATTATATGTACATACTACAATTTGTTTAGCTGTTCCCCAGTCGGAGGGTATCCTCTCAGTTTCCACCAGAAAAAGAGCTGTTATAAATATTTTTGTACCCTGTAGATCCTTTTTCCATTTTTATGATCTCTTTGGGATACAGACCTAGAAGTGGTATTTCTGGATCAAAGGGTATGTGCAAAATTTTATAGCCCTTTGGACATAGTTCCAAATCCACCAACAATGCATTAGTGTTCTAATTTTCCCATCTTTTCCAATGTTTATCATTTTCCAGTTTTGCCGTGTTAGTCGGATAGGTGTGTTGTAGTGTGGCTAGAACTGTTTTGATTTGCATTAATCTGATCAAGAGTGATTTGGAGCATTTTTTCATATGACTATACATAGCTTTATTTCTTTATCTGAAAACTATCTGTTCTTATCCTTTGACCGTTTGTCAACTGGGGAATGACTTGTATATTTATAAATTTGACTTAGTGATATATATATTTTAGGAAAGAGGCCTTTATCAGAGACAGTGGCTGTAAAAACTGTTTCCTAGCTCTCTGCTTCCTCCTGGTTGCTCTGGCTTTGTTTGTGTTTAATGTAATCATAATCATTGATTTGCATTTCACAATGTTCTCTCTCTCTTATTTGGCCATAAATTTTTCCCTTCTCCATAAGTCTGACACAGCATCAGTCTTTATATTTAACTTACGTACCTATTTTGACTCTATCTTGGTATAGAGTATAAGATGTTAGGCTATGCCTAGTGTCTGCTGTACTATTTTCTAGTTTTCTTAGCAGTTTTTATTATATAGTGTGTTCTTACCCCAGAAATTGGAGTCTTTGGATTGATCAAATCCTAGATTACTATAGTCATTGACTGTTGTGCCTAACCTATTCCACTGATCCATCACTGTTTCTTAGCCAGTACTGAGTAGTTTTGATGATTACTGTTTTATAATACAATTTAAAATCTGGTACTGCTAGGCTCTTCCTTTGCATTTCTTTTCATTAATTCCTTTAATATATGGACCTTTTCTATTTTTTTGGCTATATAATTTTTTGGTAGTTTGATTGGTATGGCACTGATTAGCTCGACCTACCCATGAGCAAGTGATATTTTTTTTCAATTATTTAGATGACTGTGTGAAAAGTGTTTTGTAATTGTGTTCATATAGTTCCTGCATTAGGTAGACTCCCAAATATTTCATACTGTCTACAGTAACTTTAAATTTAATTTCTTTATCTCTTGCTTTTGGGCTTTATTAGTAATATATAGAAATGCCAATGATTTAGGTGGGTTTATTTTTATATCCTACAACTTTGTTACATTTGTTTATTATTTTAAGTAATTTTTCCACTTGATTTTCTAGGACCTATGGTGCATTTTAAAGTCACTACTACCCTCTAGGGGCAGCAATAATTTTTCCTTTTAATTCATTTCTCTGCAGAACTATAGCATAAAGATTCTTTTTGAACTTGGACTTAGGGCTTTTTTAAAATGCTAAGACTAAGCCTTTTAATCTTACTCAGGTAATTTGGGGAAAGAAAGCTGGATTAGGAGTTAGAGGATCTGGATTCTTTTCCCTAAATCTGCCACTGATTGTGCTGTATTATATAGTCACACCTCAGTTACCTTTCATCTCCTTCAGTAGAGTTAGCATCTTGCTTATATGTTTGTGTGTGTATGAATATGTATATTTTATAACCCTTATTTTCAGGAATGCTAGATATATGCATATATATCTAGCATTCCTGAAAACAGATATCTAGCAATCCTGGAAATGGGTTATAAACAGATAAATCTGCCCTTGAGATATTTATAATCTTTCTGGGTAGACAAGATGACTAGAAGCCAGGAGACTGTGTTTCTTATAACCGTGTGATGTTGCACAAATTCCTTCTCCCTGGGACTCATTTTCTTGTGTCAAATAAGAAGAATTTGATTAGATGGATTTCTAAAGCCCTTTTCAGCCTTGTTATGTGCCCTGATTGTTTAATATAAAGTATAAACTCTGAATGTAGGTGTCCATGGCCTTCTACAACTTTACCTCAATGTTATTCCCCTTTCTGTTGTAGCCAGTCTAGATTATGGTTGTGTCCTCCATTTTCTTGCCCTCTTCTATTTCCTCTACCTTAAGCTTATGTTGTCCACCATACCTACAATAGATAGATCCTCCTGTTTGTTTGATTTTTACTAGTTGGAAAGTCCTTTTTTCCTTTAAGGCTCAGCCTTTTTTATGAAGCCTTCCTTGACACTCAAATCTTCCCCCAAAGAAAAGAAAAATGAAATATTTTCTTTCTTTTATTTTTATAACTTTGGTAGGCCTCTCTTTGTATATATGATACCTTCCTTAATGAGAGGTTACTTTTTTTTATCTATGCTCTTCCTAAATCCAAGTCTTTCTTTTCTCCTATCCTAACTAGATTTTGAATTCCTTAATAACTGAGTTTTTAAAAAAGTTTTATTGATGCCTTTTGTTTTTATATCAGTCACAACGAAATATACTCTTCCCTCTTTGATTGAGCCCTTCTTATAAAAAAGGGAAAAAATAGTTAAAACCAACTACGACATATTGACTTTTAACTTCTCCAAGGAAAGGAAAAGAGGTGCACTTGCTTATTTTTTAAGCAATTGCATTAGGTAGCTCCAACGGTTCCTTGCAGCTCTCAGAGTCTTTGATTCTCAAGGGTTAAGCTTAGTGATTAGAATTTTGTAAGTTAATTCATTTTATTTTTTGTTTACATTGTTATATTCATGTTTATGTGGTTCTGTTTACTTTTCATCAGTTCAAATTGATCTTCCCATGTTTCTCTGAATTGCTTTTAGTTGTCTTCTCTTATGGTGCAGTAATATTCCATTGCTGTTCCCCTATTTCGTTTTTTGTTGTCACAAATAGTGCATCTTTGAATACTTTCATATATGTGTGTGCATGTATGTATGTGTGTATTTTACCCTCCTTGACCTCCTTGGGCCAAAAGAGTAGCAGTGGAATCATGTAGTTCCAAATCATTTTTCATAATGGTAGGACCAATTCACAACTCCAAAAATTGTGTTACCTCTTGTGATTTCTCCAACATTCACTATTTTTGTCTTTTGTCATCTTTCTTAGTTTGCTGGGTGTGAGAAGAAATTTTAGAGCTGTTGTGATGTGCATTTCTCCTCTTAGTGACTTGGAGCCCTCTTTCATATGACTGTTAATTAAATACAGTTCATTTTTGGAGAATTATGTTTATCCTCTTTGACTACTTATTTGGGAATGCAACTTTTGATCTTACAGGAAATTAACACACATTCATTGTAGATATCAGACTTTTTGTTGGAGATATTTAATGTGAAGATTTTTTTTTAATGACCAACAGTTTTCCTTTATTCTAGATATGTTGATTTTTATGAAATACATTTTCAACTTAATATAATCAAAATTGCCTTTTATCTTTTTAATTTTACATTATTTTGTTTTCAGTTTTGTGCAATTGCTTCCATATATCTTATATTTTTTTTCCCTTCCCTCCCATTCCTTCTCCCGCTCCCTCCTCACTCCCTCCCTGAAACAGCATGCAATCTTATATAGGTTCTGTATATACTTTCCTATTAAATACATTTTCACCTTAGTCATGTTACGTAAAAGAATTAGAATGAATGGGAAAAACCATAAAACAAACAAAACAAGAAACAAGAAAAAATGGTCTTCTTCATTCTGCGTTCCAGTTCCATAGTTCTTTCTCTGGATGTGGAAGGCATTTTGCCTCAAAAATCCATTGGAAATTTTTTAGGTCCATGCATTGCTGTGAAGGGCTAAGTCTATCAGAAAAATTTCTCACACACTATGGTTGTTGGTGTGTACAAAGTTGTCCTGGTTCTTTTGCTCCTTTCACTCAGCATCAGTTCATATAAGTCTTTCTAGGCCTCTCTGAAGTCTCCTTGTTCATCATTTCTTATAGCACAGTAGTATTCCATTACATTCATACACCACAACTTGTTCAGCCATTTCCCAGTTGACAGGCATCCCTTTGATTTCCAGTTTTTGGCCACCACAAAGAGGGCTGCTGTAAATATTTTTGTACATGTGGGACCCTTTCCCATTTTTATGATCTTTTTGGGATATAGAATTGCCTTTTATCTTCTCTCTTACATTTTGTTAGGAATTCTCTGTCAAAGTTGCAGCTTTTAAAATGATGCAACCTTATGTATTTATTTTGAATTTCTATTTGGAACTTATGATATGTAGAATAGAATGCTGGTCTAAAATTATGCTTTGCTGGTCAAATAAAGAATCTTCCATAAGTACTCAATGTTCTTGGGTTTGGCTATTTCTTATTCTTACTTAGTCTAAAACAGACTATTGAATTTTTCTGTTTTTTAACCAGTACTCAAAAGTTTTGCTGGTTTATTACTTTAAAATGGAATTTAAAACCCAAAGGCTACTTCACCTTCATTTTTACTTAAACAAATATTTACCATGAGGTACTTTTTCTCAGTAGAAATTTTATTACTTTATTTAGCTCTTTTTTAGGAACCCCTTGATAGTCTGATTGTTGTCACACTAAATTCATATATTAAGATGGATATTAGCAGGACTGATGCAGGAATAGTGATATTGCTCCAGAATTTATCATAATTTCTGTAAAGAGTGTTTTGTAATTATATGTCTTACATGTCCAGTTATGTTGACTAAGAAATATTTTATGCTTTTTGTTACTATTTTGATGAGGATTTCTCTATAATTTTCTAGTAGTTTTTATAGATGTGCATACATCTCTTGTGGCTTCAATATCTTCTTAATTTGCAAAAATCTGTTAATTATCCCACTTAGAAAACTCCTCAATTTCTCTGGAGTGTTCAAAGAATACCATCATATTATCTGCAGAAGGAACAGCTTATTGTTAATGTCTTTAATAGTGGTGAGAGAAGGATTCTATTTTACTCCCTGTATTTAGAGGGAAAACATCATTTTTTTTCATTGTTGAATAATGTCAATTTTCTTTTCCATAGATAATTTTTTGTATTTTAAAAAGACCCTGTATGCTGATATTCTTTAGGGTTTTTTTAAAATGAGTGTTGCATTTTGTCAAGTGCTTTTTATGCATCTATTAACACTATATGGTTTTAAGTTTTTATTATGATTAATTATGTTGATTTTGGTATAAATTCAACTTAGTAATAGTGAATTTATTTAAATTTAAATGTATTTAAAATGTTTATTTTTTAGTATTAGTGTTAGTATATGGTATTAGTGATATTAGGTCTATAGCATCTTTCTCTGCTTTATGACTTTTTGCCTCAGTTGTTATGATCATACTTGTCTAATAGGCATTTGGTCAGGTGCTTTCTTTCTGAATTTTTGGGAATAATTTGTGTAGCAGAAATCTTTTTTTAACATTCAATTTTATTTTCAGTTCCAAATTCTCTCATCTCTACTCCCTCACTCACTCATTGAAGACAAGAAATACAATACTTATTATACATACGAAGTGAAGCCTAACAATATAAATCTTAATTGCACTTTTAAATATTTTCTAGAAATTACCTAAAAATTTATATATGGACTCAGAGGTTTTTTCCTCTTTGGTAGTTCATTTTTAGTTTTTTAAATTTTTGTGAGATTGGGTAGTTTGAGATGTATTTTCCTTTAAATTATTTGTTTTCCTGGTGATATAATAGTCCATAGTATTTTAAAATCATTTTTATTTCTCCTCAGTTGGAAATTCACTATATTTTTATTTTGCTAATTTGACTTTTATTGCTGATCATTTTTACCATTTCCCCCCTTATATTTACTTAAGGAATTTTCAATATTTTTCTATTTCTGTATATTTTGACTTGGTTAATTTGTTAATTCTTAAGTTTAAAAAAAACATTATGCTCCCGTCTTGTTTTTCTGTTTTGTTAAAATGTGTTTTTAAAGGTAAAATTGCTTTAGGTGCATTCTCCTTAAATTTTTATCATTGTTACTCTTTTTCACATAATTAGTTTCTATGATTTGTTCCATATCCTCATAACTTAGGATGTCAATATTAAGACTCCCTGGTCTGTAGCTTTTGTTATATTCATGTATTCCTGTCCTGTGGTTTGTGAGAGATGTTTAATGATGCTGTCTTTTTACTTTCATTTACAAGTTCCATGTGTACTAATAACATGTCTGCTTTTGTAAAGGTACCATGTGATACTGAGAAATGTGTATTCTTTAATCATGTAGATGTCATTTTTCTAATCTTAATTTCAGCTGTCTTGCTTAGCTTTTCTGTTAGGTTTATTCAGTTCTAAGAGTAGAAAGCCTCCTACATTTTTATAGTCTTTTTGAACTGTAGTTAAACTTTATGTTTATGAATTTAGGTGCTATCTGTCATTTTATACACATTTAATATTTCTCCTTTTATTTCTCACTATTGAAGATTTTTGTTTTGTCTGTACATAGTCAATTTTATGCCAGCCCTCTCCCATTTTCATTCTGTCTTTATTTTTTAAATGTAGTTATTTGTTGCATCTTTTTAAAAACTATTCTTCCCTCTTTTATTGGATTGTTTACTCTAAGATTATGCTTGTTAGGTTTATGTTTTTCTCCTCTTGAATTGATTTCATCCTTTCCTTTTGTCAGATTTTAATGTAGAATCTTTGTGGTATATTGTTATAGTCTCTAAGTAGTATTTTAGGTAGAATTTTTGCATTGATATTCATTAGTGAAATTGGTCTTTAATTTTCCTTTCTCTGTTTTACCTTCTCCTGGTTTAGGTATCAGTGCCATGTTTATTTCATAAGAGGAATTTGGTAGGATCTCTTCTTTGCCTATTATTCCGAATAATTTATTTAATATTGGAATTAATTGTTCTTTAAATGTTTGGTAGAAATCACTTGTAATCCCATCTAGTTCTGATGCTTTTTTCTTAGGAAGTTCACTTATGGCTTGTTCAACTTCTTTTTTCCAAAATAGGTTTATTTAGATACTCTATTTCCTCCTCTGATAATTTGGGTAGGTTGTTAATTTTAAATGTTTCCATTGTTGTTTGTTAAATGTAATTTTATTGCATTATGATTTGAAAAGTATGTATTTAATGTTTCTGCTTTTCTGCATTTAACCATAAAGTTTTTATGGCCTAACATGTGGTGAGTTTGTGTAAAGGTGCCATTTACTGCTGAGAAAAAGATATATTCCTTTCTGTTCTCAATTTGGTTCTCTCCAGATGGTCCATCTTATCTTACTTATCTAAGATTATATTAATCTCCTTGACTTCTTATTAGTGGGTATAGATTTATCTAGTTCTGAGGGGAAGTTTGAAATCCTCCACTATTTTAGTTTTGCTCTCTATTTTCACCTGTAATTCATTTACTTTTTCCTTTAAAAATAAGAATGCTGTAGTGTTTGTTCCATATATTAGTGTTGATATTACTTCATCATCTAATGTACCTTTTAACATGTTATTTTTCCCTAATTATCTCTTAATTAAATCTATTTTACCTTTAATTTTACCATAGATTATGATGTGTACCCTTCTCACTTTTTTTAAATCAGCTGAAGCATAATAAATTCTACTCCAGCCCCACCCGCCTTTTTTTAAATTTATGTGTGTGTCTCATTTTAAAATGTGTTTCTTGCAAACAACACATTGTCAGTTTTTGAGTTTTGAATCATTCTGGTATCCAGTTTCATTTTATGGGTGAGTTCATACCATTCACATTTAAAGATATATTTTTTTTTTGAGGCATTTGGGGTTAAGTGACTTGCCCAGGAACATACAGCTACCTTGTTAAATGTCAAGTGTCTGAGGCTGGTGTTCAACTCAGGTCGTCCTGACCCCAGTGCTGGTGCTCTGTCTACTGTGCCACCTAGCTATCCTTTACCTTCAAAAGTACAATTACTCTTTTTTCTCATTATTTATCTTTCTCACTCTCTATTTACCCTGAACCTCCTTAGAAATCTAATTGACTTCTGACCACTGCCTCCTTAATCTGCATGTACTCTTCTAAAAGTCTTTCCCTTATTCTATCCCCTTGCCCTCCTATTTCTGTGTAAGTTAAGAAAACTTATATCCTAGTAAATGTATGTTATTCCTTCTTTAACTCAGTTCTGATGAGAAGAAAGTTTCCATATTAACTGCCCTCCACTGTAACAGTTCTTCCATTCATGTCTCTTTTATGTGAGAAAATTTCCTTCATTTTACCTCACCCTTTCCAGTTTCATTTTTTAGGATTTTCTCCATTATAATCAGCTATACTCCAAGTCTTCAGTCTGTTTATACTCTTTCAAATTACCCTTGGAAGTAAACAAATTCCTTATAAGTAGTTTCATGTTTGCCTTCTTATATTTCTCCTGATTCTTGTAAGTCAGATTTTCTGTTCCGTTCTGATCTTTTTCTCAAGATTATCTGAAAGTCCTTTAAGTTCATTAAATAGCTTTTTTTTTTAAACTTGAAAGATTACATACTTCGTTGGGTAAGTTATTCTGGGTTGCAGAATATTGCCCTTTGGAATATTGTTATATACCTTTTGCTCTTTTAATGCAGAAGCTGCTAAATCTTGTGTTATCCTGATTGTAGCTCCACATTATTTAAATTGTTTCTTCCTACTTGTTTGTAATGTTTTCCCCTTGACCCTGGAACTTTGAAACTTAGCTATAATTCCTGTGAGTTTCCATTTTGGGATCTCTTTTAAAATTGTAGTGCTCTGTGGAGTTTTTTTCAATTTCTGTTTTACCCTTTAGTTTTAAAACTTTAGGGCAATATTCCTCAGTAATTTCTTTAAGCATAGTGTCTACACAACTTTTGATCATAACTTTCAGGTAGTCCAACAATTTTTATAATGTTTCTTCTCTGTCTCTTTTCCAGCTCGGTTGTTCTTCTAATGAGATGTTTTGCATTTTTTTATCTTTTTTGTTCTTTTGATTTTTTAAAAAAATTTCTTTATATCTTATGAAATCATTCGCTTCCCCTTGCCCAATTCTTGCCCAATAACTCCAAGTTTTAAGGGGTTATTCAGTAAATTTTAAGATCATTTTTCCCAATTGGCTGGCTTTCTTTTTATAATTTTCTTGCTTTTTTTTGGCGTTAACTCATTTCTTTTTCTAGTTTTTCTTCAACCTCTTTTATTTGATATTTAAAGCCCTTTTCAGACTCTTCCAAGAACTCTTTTGGGCTTGTGACCATTTACATTTTTTTTTTATTAAATTTTTATTTTATTTATTTATAAATGTTCTGCAATCACTTCCTTAAAATTAAGATTTTATACCCCCACACCTACCCCCCCTACCCCCCTCCCTCCCCATGACAGCATACAATTTTGTATAGGTTCGACATATACTTTCCTA
>CM053771.1:497308378-497401350 GCA_028658325.1 Potorous gilbertii | reverse complement strand
GTAAATACACACACACACACAAGCACTGTAACCTAGTAAAAGATGGGGTTTTTTCCCCTCTTAAAAATAAGAATAATAAGTGACATGAAAGTTATTAAGAGTAATTTAAATGACATTTTCGTATTGGTTACAAGTATAACCAAATGGGTCGTTATTTCACGTAAAGATAAGTTACCTCCTGGAGTTTCTCCTCATAAGCATGTTGTTGAGAGGTAGGTAGGCTATTGAAATAAGATTGTTTCATTTTGAAGAAAGGAATATGCGCTCTGATATTTTATTTTTAGCCTTTCAGAATTGCTACAGGAAAATGTTATACAGAACCTAAAGCCTCCAGATAATTGTGATTCCTTTGGAATACATATAAAGAATAGTCTTTATTAAGCATTTATCAAGTAGTGTTAAGTGCTGGGAGTAAATGTTAATGGTAAAAAAATAGTAAAATAAAAAAATAGTAAAAACTAGATGATCTCTGTCCTCTTGCATTCTGATGGGGAAAGATCACATATAATAGGGGGCTGGAAAGTGGGAGGGTGGGGAGAAATACATTCTTTTATACAAGCAAAGGAAGTGGAGCAACATTTGGGAACTATGGCTATGGGAACAAATGATCCCTTGCCAGTCATGGGAGGCATGCTAGAATTCTATCCACTTCTCCAGGAAGGGTGGGGGGGATGGTCCTAGTAGAGAATAACTATAGCTTGGGCAGTCAAGAAAAGGCAGAATTCAAAAGATCTTCAAAAACACAGGGTGCTCAGAACTCTTCTACGCTATGAAGCCTACCATTTTATCACTTTCTTTGCTGTATGTCTTCAACTTAGTTTCCTGAGAATTTCCCCCCTTCCCAAGTGAGAATGCATCTCCAATTTTATAACGGCAATCAATCTTAAAATAATATTTGCTTTCTAGACACTGACTTTACAGCTTGGAATACAAAGTTAAAGATATTTGTCAGGGATGTAGGGTAGGGAGTAGAATGTGTAAGTGATTAAGGGAAAACCATTACAGAGAGAAAACTTTAAATGAGAAGATTCTGATATATTGGTGATTTGTGAGTTTCACCGCTATGAAGTATTTGTTCTCGAGGTTTCTAGATCATTAATATATAAAAATTAATCTGAGTTTATTTCCAGAATTTTATTTTTGCTAAAATATGGGTGAAGATAAGTTCTTCGGCCACTTGTAGGGAAAGTGGAAGTCTGTGGAGTTTGGGGCATTGGTGGGAGTCGAAATGTAAAAGGATTGGCATATGGCTTTTGACCCAGGATGTTTAGCTTAGGCAAACACAGCAAATATGTTTTCTGACCTTTGTTTGCAAGGGACCAAATATAATCCTTTGAGTGAATAGCATCAAGGTTAGTTTTGAAAAAATGTGCTGATGGAGCAGTGGATTTTTATATCCCTTCACCTTTGGTCTACAATTTAGAATAATCAAATTACTAGAGAATGTTGGAAGAGATAAAAGTAGAAAATAAATGCAACTTGGCCCTCTAGCTTTGAGAATATTTTCTTTCATGCTAATTTAGGCCCAAGGAATTAAATAACAAAATTTGTTATGTCTAATTTGGAAACTGAGGATAAATATTTAATGTTCTGAGAGTGAGATCTAGTGAATAGTAAATTGAATCTAGTGAATTATGGAATTCTATAGTGGAAGACAAAAGCTTTAAGCTTGAATCAGTCCTCAGTTTCCTCATGGTAGTGTGAAGACAGTAACTGGTCTTCTTGTGATGCCTCACAAAGTGCTTTTAATCAATGAGCAAATAGTTATTAAGCACCTGCAATGAACCAAGGACTGTGTTAGGTTTTGGGGTTATAAATAAAAAAGGAGAGGGGGAATGAAACAAGCTTTTATTAAGTACCTACTGTGTGCCAGGAACTATGCTAAGCACTTTACAAACATCTCATTTGATTTGATCCTCATGATAGCCCTGGGATGTAGGTGCACTTTTATAGTTGAGGATATTGAGGCAGATGCAGGTTAAATGACTCGTTGGGGGTCACACAGCTAGGAAATGTCTGAGGCTAGGTTTGAAATGAAGTAACCATTGTGCCATATAGGTAGGGCAATCATTGCCTTAAAAAAATTTATATTCTGTTGGAATAATCTAGTTTATTCTAGGAGAAGTGAAGGCAAGAGTGTGTAGAATAAAAGCAAAATCTACTTCTCCCCTTCCCCCCATATACTGACTGAAAATGAAAAAAGCGATGACACTTAAGCTGAGTATTCTTGTCATTAGTAGAAGTATGTTGAAAACAATAGAAATAGACCATAAGCAATATATACATATATATGTATGTATATGTCTGACCATCACATATATACATAGGTACCAAAGAGAAAACCACCAACATCTGGGTTTTCAAAGCTGTAGGGGCATGACTACCCAGAGTTTCACCTGGCACTTGAGACTTCATCCAAGCCCCCAAAGCAAACCCTCATCTCAGAGTATTTATACACTTTTCAGAGCCCAAGGGTACAATCCTCACGACCCAGTGCCTCATTAGAAATTAACAAAAGGTATCTGAGACCTATTAATGGGCAGGGAAGCTCTTTAATTAACATTACACTCCTCCTCCCAAATGACTTACTTTTGTGGGGAATGTAGAGAATGAGGATATATAATATGTAAATATATAAAATATATATGATTATTTGAGGCAGAAGTGAACATTCCCAACTACCAAGATGAGGAAAGGCTTCCTATAGGAGTTGGCATAGAAGAAGAGCCTTGAAGGGGGCCAAGGATTCTAAGAGGTAGAGGTCAGGAGGGACCCAGGCATTCCAGGCCTGGGGGGAAGGGGCAGAGACTGCACAAAAACATGGAGAAAAAATAAATTTTCATGATAACTTTATAATATGTTTAGAAGGAATAGCAAGTTGTATATTACAGATTTACAGTTTCAAGTGTAATTATTTTCGTTATACTATATTATTGAAATGCTTGTTTAAATAAGTAAAAATTTAAAAAACCATAGAGATAGGGGATGGAATACTTATATTGGGAAACAGTAAGTGGGCTAGTTGACTTTCTAAATTTTTAGAAATTTGGAACCAAACAAAATAAACAATTTCATATATATTGTGAAACAGTAGGAGGGGCTTGTGTGTGACACAGAATCTCTATCCTGTAAAGCATACTTAAGTAAATGAGTTTAGCTAGAACATACAGCCTTACTTTATCTTCTTTGCAAACATGTACGTTGTTTCCTTTCATAGAATAAAAGCTCAGCGAGGGCAAGGATTTTTTTTTTGTCTTTTGCTTCCATTCCCAACACCTAGCATAGTAACTACCACATAATACATGTTTAATAAATGCTTGATTACTTAATTATTGAACACAGTGTAGATAAAGGGCAATAATAAAGGGAGGGAGCCTGGAAACCTAATCTGGAACTAGATTGAGAAGGGCTTTTAATGTCAAATTTAGGAGGCATCACAGGCTCTCAAACCAAAGATTATTTCTGGTTCTGGAAAGAATGACTGCAAATATCTGGGAGAGGCCATCTATGCCAAGAACTTCCTGCTAGAGGTGAGTGGCTTGAGATGGTTAGTGATCTGAGGTGTTCAAGATGCTTAGAACCAAATAACTAGGGAAGCCTTAGCCTTCTCCAAATGCATCTATCTAGAGTCAGCAAATCTTAGGCACCTGGAATTATACCAAGCAGAGGTAAACCAGATAAGGACAAGGAAGGAGCTGTAAAATTCCTTTGAATTCAGGTCAATTGGTCATTGATGGTCTATGCTGATGGTTTCATTCTATGCTACCCTTCCTTCCTCTGGCGTATAAGAGTCTTCTCTAGTCTAATTACATTAGGAAGCTTTATGATATTATAAGGATTGGTGTAGTTAGAACAATGTCATCTGGGATCAGTCCGGAAAACCTTTCTAGAGCTAGGGAATCGTTTTGTTCAGACATTATGCAAAACACCCTCTCTGAAATCAATCAACATTTATTTAATATAGTTTTCAGGGAGAGAACTCTAGCAGCTGGGGTTGGGGATTGGGAAAGGTATCTTGAACTTAGTTTTGGAGGAAATGAGGAATTCTATGAGGTAGAAGGAAGGGAATACATTCCAAGTATTTGTGTTAGCCAATGTAAAGGCACCAAGAAGGGAAATGGCAGTGATGTCTGGAAGGGTCACAGTGGGGAAGAGGAATAATGGTCAGTGAGGCTGGAAAGGTAGTTTGGGGTCAGGTTGTAAGGGATTTAATGAACTAAAAAGAAGAGTTTTTGGTGAGAGGCAAGAGGTAGCCACTCAAGTTTGAGTTAAGGAATGATGTAGTCAAATTTAATTTTTTTAATTGGATTTTTTTCAATGAGCAAAAATCCACCCTCACCCCCTTCAATAGAGAAAGAAAACAAAACCTTTGTGGCAAACCCCCTCCCCCCAACCCTTACCCATAAATGTCTTCACCCACCTTTTAGGAGCTGTGTACCATGTTTTATCATGGGTCCTCTAGAGTTGTTATTGTTCATTACACTTGAAAGAGTTCCTCAGTCTTTCAAAGTTATTTGTCTTTATAATATTGTTGTTGTTGTATACTTTGCTCTCCTGGTTTTTCTCACTTCACCTCTCTGCATCTGTTCATACAAGTGTTCCTAGGTTTCTCTGAAATAATCCCCCTCATTCCTCATTTCTTGCAGTATAAATAGTATTCCATCATTCCACATCCCTCTCTTCTCTGTCTCTGTTTCTGTCTGTCTGTCTCTCTCTCTCTCTCTCTCTGTCTCTCTCTCTCTCTTTTTCTCTCTCAGTCATGGCTTTCAGGTACTATGGTGATTTTTCAATTATCTCTCCTTGATCTGCTTTTCAGATCAGTTGGGGTTTTTTGGAGGGGGTGGTATGAGTTAATTTATATCTTGTCCTTTCTTCCCCCCTATTCTTTTGACTTCATTTTCATATTTCTTTTTGTCTCATGGAGTCATTGACCTCTATTTGGTCCATTCTAATGTTCAGGGAGTTTATTGTTTGGGAAATTTTTGTACCACTTGTGCCAAGCTGTTAATTCTCTTTCCAATTCTTGCATAACTTTCATTTCTTTACCAATTTGTTCTAGTGTTCTCATTTAATTAACAAAAGCATTTAAAATTTTTTTTCTTAAACTCATGCTGTGTCTCTTCTTGGATTTCTAGTTGAATTTATTCCCAAGCTATACATTTCTGAGACATTGCTTGTGAATGTTTTGGGGTCAATCTCTTCTTCAGGGTTTGTGTCTTAGGTGTCTGTGTCACCCGAATAGCTTTATGGTGAGGTGTTTTTTTGGGTTTGTTTTATTTGTTTATTCTTCTAGTCTGTTTCCTGACTTTGGACTATATATTAAGACTGGACTCTCTGCATTTCTGAGGAAAATGTCTGGGCTGCTTCTGCTGTAGTTTTTCAAGGATATTGATTATTGTGCTGTTTTAGAGACTCAGAGACACCTCAACTTGGGAACCTACAAGCTTTGAATGTTCCCAAAGTTGTTTGATACAGAACAAAATTTGATTGTTGCCCACCTGAGCTCTGCAAATTCTAGATCTGGGTTTGGATCTGAGCAAAAGACTATGGACTTGCTCTTTTAAAGAATACAGTAGATTGCCACAATTATCCAACTGGAAAGCTCACTGATTCAGTGTGACAGAACTGTAGTTTTCCTTTGGTTTAGAATTCATGCCTTGGTTATGTCTTTTCAGGCTTCAGACTAGATTATAAGCTGGAAATGAGACCTCATTCTCCTTCTAGGGTTTGACTCACTCATCTGCTACTTGCTTCTGAGCTTGCCTCTTGCTTTGTACACAGCCTAAGACCCACCATGGTTCCTAACCCTGGCAAGAATTCCCTCTTCAGTCCCCCTGAGACCCAGAACTAGATAGTGAGCAACAGGGCTGCCAGTTGATATTTATTGCTTCACCTTACATAAATGTAATCCTCTCTTTGCCAGATGCAAGACCTCTTCTTGCCCTGGAATGTTCTGTGGTATATGGTCCTACTCAGACCACATCCTCAGTGTTCACAGACCTTTCTGTCTTCCTATACTCTTCTGGACTAGAAAAATAACTCATTGTGATTTGTTAAAATTGGATTTCTAGAGTAAGACTCTGGTGAGTTTCCCAGATCTGTGTGGAGGAGGAGTGGGGGAGATCCTTACTGCTCTGACATTTTGTTCACTTGTCCCTTTCCTTGTTTTATGAAAACATAATGTAGCCCCATGTCGTTTTTCCATTTGGCAATTGGACATATTTTAGAGGAAGCTTCTCAAAATGTATAAAGGAGAGGGGAGATATATATAGATTTTAGCATCATCTGCAAAGAGATATAATTATACCTGTGGAAACTGATGAGGTTACCAAGACAGAGGATGTAGAGAAGAAAGGGCCTATGTCAGAACCTTGGAGAACACCCCCAGTTAAAGGACTTGGTCTGAAGGAGGAACCAATACTGAGGATTAAGAAGGGGTGGTTAGGCAGAAGGGAGATACAGGAAATAATCATGTCATAAAAGTTCAAAGAAGAAGGAGTATCCAGGAGAAGAGAATGATCAACAGCAGGAAGATTAAGAAGGATTAAAATTGAGCAAGTATGATCAGATTTGGTATTTCCTTTGGGAATTTTCCATTTGTTGAGAACTTTGAAGGAGATTCAGTAGAGTTATTGAGTTGGAAGCCAGGTTGCAAAGGATTGAGGATTGAGTGACAGGAGAGAAAATAAAGATGAACATATACAGCTTTTGCAAGGAGATGGCTGAGAAATGGAGGAGAGATATTGGATAACAGTGGTTTTAGAAAGCGGGTACTCACAGTTGATGGGATTCAGAAATGAATATAGATCACTGTGGAAATCCCAACAAATACTTTCCATTCCATGCTTATTTTGTTGTAGCTTCATCTACAAATTCATGTGATAATGTTAGTTCATCTGGATCTTAGATCATACTTCCTGTAAGTTCATTTTCCTCTCAATTGCTTTTCATGGTTTTGTAAGAGAATATTGTTTATAGTTTTCCATATTCCTTTGTAAAATTTTGTATGTTAGTTTTTTCTTTAAACTGGTGCTATCTTTGGCCACCTTATCTCCCCACTTGCCAAGAAGACTGAGTGCTAGTGGTGGTGGTTGATGAATTCTTTCAACCTCTTTGTTCTGGTGATTGTTTCTCAATGGTTAATCTTCTCTAAGAAATGATGTTTTCTTCAGTCTTTCCTTTTTTTTTGTTTTCCATTGTTTTTCAGAGCTCCCAGGTTTATTGAGAGCTGCTGTAATCATATGTCACATTGTCTCATACTTATTCTTTCTTTTCATTTGGCATTTTAATATTTTACTCTAACTAGTTAATAGTCTGACTGCAAAGAGGCAGATAACTGTGCAATGACTCTGTCACCAGGAGCCAGTCAGTTTACTCCCTGTTAAAATAGATTTGTAACTTTTGTGTCGAAAGCTGTGGCAAAAGGAAGGGTTCAGGTGTATTTTGGAGTATTCTCAGTTCTCTGGTCTGTAGATGCTCACTACCTGGTGGCGCCCTGTACCTTGATACAGATTCCCCTTAAAAGCATTTCAGTACTGAGAAATATCATGGTGTATAGTACAGTAGTGTCCAATTCAAGTAGAGATGGAACCCTCCAGCTGAATGCTGACTTAGAAAACCACAAATTAACATTATCTGTGTTGTATTGTATTCTTATTTATTTTGTTAAACATTTCCCAATTACATTTTAATCTGGTTCAGGCTACACTGGGCCAGGAGTTTGGTGACCTTGCCAACAGACAGGTGTCGTGGATAGGGCACTGGACTTGGAATCAGAAGCACCAGGGTTCAGATCTCACCATAGTCACTTAATGGCTGCATGACTTCAGGCAAACCAACCAACTTCTCTATGCCTCAGTTCCCTCAACTATACAATGAGGAGACTGAACTGGAAGACCTGTAAGGTTGTTTCTGGCTTCAGTTCTGTGATCCTTCTTGCTGTTCATCCTATCATAAAGTCAAGGAAGGAAAAATTGAAATAATGAAGCAAACAAAATAAAGAGCCTTTAGAAAACAGAATGCCACCCATTCCCAAAGTTCTACATTGGGATTCTTGACCTTTCCTGTGTCATGGACTGTGGCAGTCTGGTAAGACCTATAGGTCTCTTCTCAGAAATAAAAAAAACATTTCAGTACATAAATAAGTATATAAATACATAAAATAAAATACAAGACCAATTATATTGAAATGAAGATATTATTTTTTTTCCCATCCAGGTTCACAGACTCCTTGAAATCTGTTGGGGTCCAGGAACCTCAGGTTAAGAAACCTTGATCTGAATAGATTCTCAGTCCCTTACAAAAAAGAATCCTTTTCCTACTGCTCCCAGTAGGTATCACCGGGCTTGGATCTTTCAGGGTTCATAGTGGCCTTCACTGGAGAATACCTGACACTGTTCTCCAGCAAGGCCAGAACTCTGCTGAGTCAACTATTTCTCTATTATTAATCAGACATAATCTTTGCCTTCAAGAGTTTTCTGTGACTTTTTTCTCTTTTATTATGTTTTGTTTTGGTTTTTCTCGTGGTTTCTCCCATTCGTTTTAATTCTTCTGTGCAACTTGACTAATAGGAAAATTGTTTAATAAGAATGTATGTGTAGAACCCATATAAGATTGCATGCCATCTCAGAGAGGAAGTGGGGAGAAAAGGGGAGAAAATTTAAAACTTATAGAAGTGATTGTTGAAAGCTGAAAACAAATTAATTTTTTTTTTAAAAGAGAGTTTTTGGTGTTAGGCTACAGAAGCAGCTCTACCAAAGTTTTAGCTTGAGTCTACCATTTGTTGCTACCCCTACCACCTCTGTCTTCACAAAAAAGTTGCTCATAAAATAGTACTCTGTTGACCTACAACTTCAGCTCCAAATTTAGATATGGTGACTACACATCTTGATGTCCTGTTGTTCTTTGATACTAGAAAGGGAGTTGAGTTGTTTGTCCTTCATTTTTGAAGAGGACCAAGGACATCCAGGATCATGTCTAGACTTCCTAGTGAATTGGATTTATGTGAGGCAGAGCTGCACAGTCATCAGTCTAGTGGTGAGACAAAAGTCAGGATGGCTGGCAATAGCCGAGGATGTAGTAGATGACCTTGGCATCTTGGATGTCTGACCAAACTTTAAGTACTCCACAGTGCCCATTTCACCTGTGTTCATGGTTTTTGGAACAAATTATTCTTTTCTGCCCATTCAACTAGGGAAAGTCTTCATATGCTTGGGGTAGACATTTCCCTAACTCACCAACAGGTTGAGTACTATTGGCTACTCTCAACCTGATTTAACCCATCTGCCAAGACAGTTTACTAAGGTGTGGCATGCTACAGCTTCTTGGAGCCTCAGGTAAAGTTAGGTGACCACTTGGACACCAAAAGTGGATGAGCAGCACTGAAAAGGACTCAACAAGCCCTCCCACCAGAGGCAATAGTCCTCCTGAACATTCCATATACCTCAATTAGAGAAGAATATCCTCTACTAGAGGAAATATTCATTCCTAACTTATTTAGGAGCTGATAAAGCACCCTAATTTCTCCTAGTTATCTCTTATAATATTGAAGAGTCCCTTATATTACTGGGTAAAATAAGTCAGAGCATCTAGGGGTGGGGCTGGAAAGTCTGAGCCATCTTTCCATTTATCTGCAAGCCCCTTCTGTCCCTTCAGCTAGGTTGTGTAGTGGACAAAATGCTGGACCTGGAATCAGGAAGATCTAAGTTCAAATATGTAGCAATAGTGTGCTTCTGGGCAAATCACTTAATCCTTTTTTTTGCCTCAGTTCCCCATCTATAAAATAGAGACAACCTGGAGAAGGAAATGGCAAAGTACCCCAGTACCTTTGCCAAGAAAACCCCATGATGGGGTCACAAAGATTAAGACATGACTGACCAACTGAACAACAACCACCTTTCGTCTTGCATCATTTGTAGTGAGAATGTCAAAAGGACATGGTTTGATTTCAGCAATTATATGTCAGCTCATTGGTTATGGAACAAAGCTCATTGTGTAGGAAGAAGAGGATTGTATAGAATTGAATGCTGTTTGGTACTGTCTGTTTCATGGTTTAATGGGACCAACTTTCTCCTTGAGCACAAACTGGTAGTCTCTCATTCCATCTTGGTAGTCCTTCCAGAGTTTCTACTGCCATAGTATTAGAGAAGTCAGATTCATCTCCACACCCAAATGATAGGGTAGGAATTGTGTACAAGAATAGAGGTATTGCTTTACTTGTATTTTCTTGGTCAAAATAGTCAGGAAAACATCTGAAGGAGAGAGCTGGCTTAGACCACTGAAGCAAATTATGCTTTCTCCCCTTCACCCCTCCCTCAAACAAAACCCAATAAAAACCAACCTATTTTCTCTTCAACTTCCATGCAACCCTTTAGTGGAAGAGGAAGAATCATGGTTAATTAAATCAATTGATCAAATGTTGAATTTCTAATATATATCTTGCTAGGTACTATCAAAGTAGTACTGACTAATCATCATTCCTGTTTTGTCTTTTGCCTTGCAGGGCAGCTGTGTTGTGGACTCTTTGTGATATTGCTTTATAAAAACTACTGGTTTCTCTATGTCCCCTATTTAACATGGCTTTACTTTGACTGGAAGACCCCAGACTTAGGAGGCAGGAGGTTTGACTGGATCAGAAATTTGACTATTTTGAAGTGCTTTAGAGAATATTTTCCAATTCATGTGAGTAAAATATATCATCTGTTAGAGAATTTGGGATGGGAGAACACTAGGATACAGGTTTTTCAACTTGTCTTTAGAATTTTTCCATTTTAAAACAGACAATTTCTAATGTTTTCATCTGGATATCCCCAGGCAAGTCATATAATCTCTATGGGCCTGAGTTCCTTATCTATAAAATAAGGAAGTTGAATTTGACCTTTTAAAGAACCGTCAGATAAAAGTTTCTATATTCTTATGTTTCTGAAGCACATAATTTGGCAAGCCTGTAACTAAGTTGAATCTGCTAGTGAAAAATTTAGAAGGCTAAATGTGGATAATGAATATGAATGATGTAGGGCAGTTGTGTCAAACCCAAATAGAGACAGAGGTCACTTATCTACACATAAGGATCCCCATTGGCTGCATATTGGCTGCATATTTTAAACATATTATGTTTAATTATGTTTTATTGTGTCTCTCTTTAATTTGCTAAATATTCACATTCTGAGCCACAAAGAGGGGTCTTGTGGTTGATACTTCTGTTCCACAAGATAAAGGACCAGGCATGTTACAGTGAAAAAACTGCTGGATTGGAACTCACAGAGATTTGGGTTCAAATCCTGCCTCAATCACCTGTGGGACCTTGAACAAGACACATAACCTCTCTAAACTTCAGTTTCCTCATCTGTAAAATTAAGGGTTGGTCTTGATCACCTCTGAAGTACGTCCCTCACATCCTAAGCCTTGGGTTCAAGCTTCTGACACATGCTTCAATCTCAGTGCCCTAGATAAGCTAGATCTCTTAGGAGGGAGTTTCCAAGCCTGTGATTCTCTAAGTAGATGAAACCACAGGATTTCTCTCACCTACAGAATAAATATGTATTATGTATACATACTTGTAGGGCAACTGAATGGAGCAATGGATAGAGTTCTGGGCCTGGAGTCAAGGAGACTCATTGTCATGAGTTCAAATCTAGCCTCAGACACTAGCTTTGTGACCCTGGGCAAGTCACTTAAACCTGTTTGCCTCAGTTTCCTCATTTGTAAAATGAGTTGAGAAAGAAATGGCAAACCACTCCATTATCTCTGCCAAGAAAACCCCAAATGGGATTATAAAGAGTCAGGCATGACAGAAAAAAAAACCCAGCTTAAATAATACATATTTATAAAAAGCTCTTTAATTTTTTAGTTTTGAAGTTGACTTGAGGTCTCTTCTCAAGTTTCTTAATGATTTAGAGCTGAAAGAGACATCAGAGATCATCCAGTCCAGCCCCCTCATTTTACAGATGAGGAAAGTGAGGTCCAGAGAAAGGGAAATTATTGCCCAAAGGTCATACAGGTATCAAATAGCAGAGCCAAGATTCCACCTCAGATCCTCTGATTCCCAATCATGTCCCTTTTCCTTTTTCTCATGTCAGCCTTCATTCCTTCAAGAATTAAACACCTCTTCCTATTTGTGCCTGTGTTTGTAGTTACATTATTTGTAGTTACATTATGGTAGTTATATATATATATATATATATATATATATATATATATATATATATATATTAGTCACATTATTTGTGACTAATAAGGTGGTGTGGGTTCTGGGGGCTATGGTATCTTTACTTCCATTTGAATACTCTGTAGCTCATCAAAACAGTGGATTTGGATCCAAGTCACAACTATATATTTGGATTTCATCCCCATGGAGTGCTTGCTGTTGGGGCATTTGGAAACTTTTGTACAAACCATTCGAATTTCAAGGAACTGTTTCCAGGCTTTACTGCATATCTTCACACACTTTACTATTGGTTCCGATGTCCTTTCTTCAGAGAGCTCTTAATGAGCTGTGGTAAGTGAAAGCTGGAACACTTTTCCCTACATTGGTGATGGGCAGCAGGTCCATCAATCAGCAAACATTCATTAATGCCTACTATGTACTAAGCACTGAGGGTTCAAACACAAATGTGAAACATCCCCTGCCTTCAAAGACCTTATGTACTATCCAGGGAAATCACATCTACACTAAGTATATTTTTGAGTCTGTCTGATTTACATTCCCTTGGGAAGAGACCTCTTCCAGGTGCTTCCTTCACTGATTGACTAAGTCTTCAGCGACTTCTCTGACATGCAGACACTTGAACCTAGAGCTCTGAATTGCTATAAGCCCTACCCAAGTCAGAAAACATTTCTCCTTGTTCAGTTTAATAGGTCTGAAGCATTCCACCAGCCACTAGTTAAGGCTGACTCTGTCCTTCAGTGAAGTCTGGTTGTCTTAACTATCATTCTAATTTAATATCACTGGCTTCACAAGAGGCTAGGTTTCCTTAGTGGAGGATTCTGACTTCCTCCAGAGCCTGTCAGCATCATATCTCTTTCCTCTGATAGCTAAAGCAGCTTTCTTATTTCAAAGACTTTCTGGGGTTATCCAAGCAATCCCTTGAATAGAAGACTAATTTTTAAGTTATTTGCAGATCAGAGATAACTGATGGGTACCTGAATGATCAAGCCTTACCCAGCTTAGGTTATCCACTCCACTAAAATCATATAGGCATAGCCTGAAGGAATATTATCTATCAGAATATTATCTTTATAGTCTACCAGCATAACCTAAAGGAATATTATCTATAAGAATATTATGTTTATAATCTATTTTCTTTATACTTAAGCAATATTCATATTAAACATACAATAATCACAACAGATTTAATTTATATCTAGGGAAGAAGTTCATTTCTTTCATAGTAATATATTCTACACATCTTCTAGTTATAAAAAAGAGGCCTCCTTAATAACAGAACTTAAATCTCCATCAATCCACACTGGGGGGAAAAAACAATAGTGAAACATCCCCTGCCTTCAAAGACCTTATGGCTTAGTCAATTAAATTTAGACCAGATGTTTTAGTGCCATTTTGAATATGCCTTAGTTTGCTTGAATCTTGTTTAAAATTAATTTTCCTTCAAAAAATGCAAACTGTTGTGCTGATATAGAAGCACATTTGTAAGAGCCCTGTGACTTTTGCCAGGATTCCAACACAGATATGTCTAGGAGAAGAGATAAGGGCTCAAAAGAGGGTATCAGGAGTGAAGTTCTCACTGACATTGTGATGTAACCATAAGCCCAGCCCTTTGATCTGCAGTGTAACTAGACCTTAGCAGCTTGTGGTGGAGTTCAATGTGCATGATTTTTCACAGGGTAACAATGCATAAGGGAACAGTCAGAAATATCTCATCTGAAGGATCTATATCCATCTGAATGATTTTTGACACATTTCAGGGCTCGGGAACCTGCAGCCTCAAGGTTACATGTAGCCTTCTAGGTCCTTCAGTGCAGCCCTTTGGCTGAATCCAACCTATGTGACCTCGAGGTCACAGGTTCCCCACCTCTGCAGATCAACCTGTATTAAACATTCATTGTGTGTATAAAATGCAATACTACAGTATGGAGAAGGTTAAAAAAAGATAAATAATACCTTAAGTTGTTTAAGTGATTAAATTAATTAATTAAAATATAACATATGAATATCACATATATCATATATTATAATAATAAATAAATTAAGTAATTAAATTAATTAAATCTTATATGATGTTAAATTATCAGCAAGACCCCTGCTTCTGACTTGGGCATGCTTTGAAGAAATGGGAATGTTGTACTAGATTTGGTGTCTGAGGCTTGAGTTCCTTTCCTTTGTCAGGTTCTCTACATCTTAGTTTTCTCATCTATTAAAGGATGGGGTCCAGCTACTTGACCTATTAGATCTCTTCCAATTCTAAGTCTGTGATCCTGAGACTCAACTAAATTGAGCCTTGAGAGTTAGGTCACCATCAGCCATTGAAGTACTAGTGTCCTGTAGACTGAGACCTTCAGACTCTTAGCATCAAGACCCATATGATTGAGAAGCTACTTGTGGACCTAGATCACTGTAACCGTGTGTTCTCCCTGTGTCCAAGCTTCTGCCTAGCACTTGTTTACTATTTGGCATAGAATAATGAGAAAGGTTGTAAAGAGTAAACACCAGCAACGTCCTTACTTTTTCATACTGCTTGATTTGCTGAAATCCGTGTCCAGAGAATTCCTCACACCCTTGTCCATGATTCTGTTACAGTCTCTTTCTTCTGGTAACAGCAGTATGTTGTATGGCCCTTGGTGTTATAGTGTATCATAATGGACTCACTACTCCGTTTTTATTTGAGATAATACTTTATATATCTAAGTGAAGAACCGTTAAAGTTGTGTAGATTCCTGCCTTTGATATCCTAAAAATGACATTTACTGACCTAAGGATTTAACTAATCTTCCAAAATTTATTTTAATACATTTATGTAATTAATTATAGCAAATTTTATTCCATAAAATGTTTTTTGTAAACATTTTAAGTGTAAAAAAATTAAAGCATTCCTTTAAAAGGGGCAAGGGAGGAAACTGATTTTAAGGCATACTAGTTCTACAACAGTATCTTAAAATAAAATAATCTCATTTTATTTTATTTACCAAGGAGCAGTCTCTGTTTCCAAACAGTGTGTATCCCATGTGTTAAGCAAGAAAGAAGGTGGAAACATTTCAGTCATTGTGCCTGGGGGAGCAGAAGAGGCATTGGTTGCATATCCTGGAAGTTTTACTCTGTTTATCAGCCAAAGAAAGGGGTTTATTAAAATGGCTTTGACACATGGGTAGGTAGCTTGTCCATTCTGTTACCTCTAATGCCACATGTCTGTCTGACTAGAGATCTCACTGATCCAATCTGTTCTGTTTCTAATAGAAAATAACATGTTTGGTGAGTGGGAGCTTTGCAACTTTCTATTGGGATATCACTTTCAAATATACTGTGCTATTTGAAATCACACATGCACAAGATGTCTATAAAAGTAGATATTACTAATGATTGTGAAAATTCTAAGAGCAGAGGCGGTATTGGTGTAGTGGACAGAACCCTGGATTTGGACAGCATGACCTGGGTCTGAAACATACATCTGATACACAATAGCTACCTCTGAGGGTCTTCTCCTCTCAGACTGATTCTTTTGTGAAGGGAAACGAAGCTATCTTTGCCTCAATTCTTCCCTAGCCTTTAATCACTGAATGGGAAAGATCTTAACTTAAAAAGGTCAAGGTCTCCTACTGCATCTGGGGCCATTTCCAGTCATCCTGACTATGTCTTGCCACAGTCTTGATGACTGTGGAGTTGAGAGGGAGGCTGATGAGTTTGCCTAGCTTTATCTTCCTTAAATCTAATTCACTTACAAGTCAAGACATTAATTCTCTTTGAGAACAAAGGACAAACAACAAAATAGCTATGTGACCATGGAATGCGATTTCACTTTTCCGAAGCTCAGTTTCCCTAGCTAGACAATGAGGATAGTGATCCTTCCAGAGCCTATTTCATGGGATTTTTTTTTGAGACTCAGACAGTAAGATATTAGTAAAGTACTCTATTATCCCTGTTCTTCTATGACAAATACATTGGTACTTTGATATGATCTAGCTCCCCCTAGAGTGGCATTTAAATATAAAACTGGGTTGATGTGGACCCCATTCAAAGGAACCTAGAAAGAGACTTGGGAGATTTAATCTATAAGACATGCTGAGAACCTTAAGGACAGCATTATGGTGAGATTTAGGTGTATTGATTTTTATTTCAAGGTAACTGGACTGATTAACATTTTTATATCCTTTTAAAAAGTATTTTTTGAATGTTATTTCAGCTATCCTCTGAATTCTTATGTTTGTTTTATAGGGCTTATTTGGTTCCTGTGTTTGCTTTTGGTGAGAATGAATTGTTTAAACAAGTCAGCAATCCTGAAGGCTCATGGCTTAGAGCTATCCAGGAGAAACTATACCAGAAAGTGGGTTTTACTTTGCCGTTATTTCATGCCAGAGGAATTTTTCAGTACAGCTTTGGCCTGATGCCCTACAGAAAACCTATTTTCACGGTTGGTAGGTATCTTGAAGATGACCATGGGGATGTTAAAAATCAATAAAAGCATTTCATGGTTAATAGTATTGATCGTTTTTGATAAAGAAGTACAATTTTTTTGTACTTTTAAGTCATTTTAAGATAACAAGGCAAATAAGAGATATTGGTAACATAGAATTGGAGCAAGCATTTCTAAGTAGTTTCAATTTGTGACATGCATTATATTTCATGAGTGACCCTACTTTCCTGACTTTATAAATCTGTGAGCCTTCAGCCTCTTCTGTATCTATAGAATTCTTCTCGAAAGCCTAAAGGTGTAACAAGGTCTCTCCAATACACTAAAAAAAAATAATAATTTAACTCTTCTTTTTTCTCAAGCTTTTGACTTCTGCTTGTTTTCCACTTCACTGTCAGATTCCTGAATTATCTAGATGGTATGGTGGATAGATACTGGTCTTGGCATCAGGAAGATCTAGGTTTGAATCCTTCCTTAGACTCTCACTAGCTGTGAGACCTTGAACAAGTCACTTAATTTCTTTGTGCCCGTATGATCCTAGAAGAAGACACAGTTACACTTGTTTTCATGTCCTCACCTCTAGTTCATTTCTCAGATCCATACATTTTGATTTCTAAGCCCACCATTCAATTGAAATTTCTTTCTCCAAGGTTATAAAGGATACTTTAATTGCTAAATCAAATCAGTATTCATTGATTTTAACTATCCTTGAATTCTTTATGGTGTTTGACATTACTGACTGTTGATACTTCTTCCTGTCTAGGTTTTTATAACATTATTTTGTCTCAATTTTCTCCCTTCCTGTCTTGTCTGTTCCTTCTCATTCTTTTCTGCTGCATCATGATCCGTTTTTTTTCTCCTATGAGTGAGGATATGCCAGGCCTCTGTCCTGGGGTGTCTCCTTTTTGCTATTGACATTTTTAATGATCTCATTTGTGGACGTTCTTGTTATTCCATTGTTGCTGTCATGCCTGACTCTTTATGACCCTGTTTGGGGTTTTCTTAGCAAAGATACTGGAGTGATTTGCCATTTCCTTCTCTAACTCATTTTACAGATGAGGAAACTGAGGTAACAGGGTTAAGTGACTTACCCAGGGTCACAGAATTAGTATCTGTCTGAGCCCAGATTTGAACTTAGGAAGATGAGTCTTCCTGACTTCAGGCCTGGAACTCTATCCATTGCAGCGCCACCTAGCTGCAGTCCCAGTATATTCAAGTATCCTTTTGCGTATGACTCCTAGAACTACCATCTCTGTCCAGTCCTGCATCATCGGCTGCTTGGTGGAAATGTTCACCTTGACATTCTATAGGCATGTCAAACACATTATGTCCAAAATGGAATACATCTTCCCCCACACTCCAAAATCTATCTATTCCTCTGCTTGAATGCATTGTCTTTTGAGAGCATCACCTTCCTCCTAGTCACCCTGGCTTATCACTGTGAGATGATCTAATCAGTTGCTAAGTCTTATTCAGTCCACCTCCACAAAATCTCCTGAATTCTTACCCTTATTTGCACTCCTGTAACAACCAACCAGTTCAGGTCGTCATTCCCCCTGGTGTAAACTGAGGCATCACTGTTTTGATTTGTCTTTCTGCCTTGAGTTGCCCCCCCCCCCCAGATGCATCTTTCACAGAGTTGCCAAATTGGTATTCCTAAAGCACAAGCTTGACCTGTGAATGTCACTGTCCTGCTCTAAAATCACCAGTGATTCCCTATTACCTTTGGAGGAAAATAGATACTTTTGGCTTGACAGTTAAAGTTCTTCCCAGTTGGTCTCCAATCTATCTTTCTAGAATGATTCATATCATTTCTCTTCATGTTCTACATGATGGCTTTAACGGTCCACTTGACAGTTCATGTATCTAACATTCTATCTCCCATCTCTGCCCTTTACCTAAAATGTTTCCCTCCTCACTTTCACCCTGAGAAATTCTTAGCTCCCTTCCAAGAATAGTTCAAGTGCCATCTTCTATGCAAAGGTAGGTGACCCAGTGGATAGAGTGCTGAGCCTGGTGTCAGGAAGATCTGAGTTCAAATCCAGCCTCAGATACTTACTAGCTGTGTGACTCTTGGTAAGTCACTTAACTTTGATCTATCTTCGTTTCAACTGCAAAATGGGGATAGTAAGAGCACTCAAGTCCAAAGTGGTTGTGAGGAGCAAATGAGTTCATAATTGTAAAGTGCTTAGGACAGTACCTGGGCAGGTAGTAAGTGCTATGTAAATGTTAGCTATAAGGTATAGTTCTAAAAGCCTCTTCCAACTTCTCAGGTGCTAGTTCCCTTCTCCTCCCCCAAAATATTACATTTAGTTATCTAATACTTACTGTTATCTTCCCCACCCCTGATGAATACTAGCTTCTTGAGGTTAGGGATGGTTTCATTTTTGTCTTCGAATCATTAGCACCTAGCATACCTGGCACACAGAAAGCACTTAGTAGATATTCATTGAATTAAATTCTAGTGATCTTGTACAGAGTGCGGGATTATGTAATGAATATCCATAAGTTCTGGTCCTTTCACAAAGATATGATATTTCATCAACACAAAATGTTTCAAATACTAAAATTTCTTTCACTTAGCAGACCTCAGCACTCTACAACTTAATGGATAAGTTGTAGATGTTAAGTGACTTGCCTAGGGTCACACAGCTAGTAAATGTTAGAAGCAAGATTTAAACCTAGGTATTCCCAACTCCAAGCCCAGCATTTTATCCCTTGCCTGGTGTTGTCTTTAGCCTATATCTGTTCCTGTACAAGGAGGCTTTTTCCATATTCTTATGGATCCCCAGGTCCTTGCTAATCCAGCCAGAGTAAAATATATTAAGTGAAAAGTTTGATGTGACAGATGCCTTCATCAGTATCTGCTCATGAAGGCATTTGTCATGTACAATAAAGATTGCATTTGGATATCAGTTCTTTGTAGTGTACAAATGCTGAGGAAGTATGGCTAGGTAGTAAAAGATCTGAGGGTTTAATGAAATGCAAGTCACTATGCATCAGCAGCATGATGTAGCAGCTAAAAAAACCAGAAATCAGCAAATGTGAGCTAAGGCTTCACTGAGGGAGGCATAGTCTGCCAAATAAGGGCAGTGAGCCCACTGCTGCAGTTTGCCCTGCTCAGACCTGGGAAGTACTCTTTTAAAAAGTCACTGATCACTTGGATCATATCAAAGATGGAGAATAGAATGTTGATGTGGTTAGAGACTGACATACAAAGATCAAAGGAACTGGGTATGTTTAGCCTAGAGAAGAGAATTCTTAGAGTGCAAGGTGTTAAGGGTTGAGGAAAAATTGATATCCACTTAGAAGAACTGTTATCCTGCAGAAAGGACAAAATTTGTTCTATCAGCCCAGAAGAGAAATCTAGGAGCAAGGTTGGACACTCCAGAGAAGTAGATGTTTGCTTGGTATGTTAGCCAATATTTTTTAAGTGTTTACTATGGGCCAGGTGGAGCAGCTAGGTGGCAGAGTCAATAGAGCAATGGTCTTGGAGCCAAAAAGACTCATTTCCATGAATTCAAATCCAGCCTCAGATGCTTAGCTGTGTGACCCTGGGCAAGTCACTTAACCCTGTAAAATGAGCTGGAAAAGGAAATGGCAAACCAGTATCTTTGCCAAGAAACCCCTAGATGGGGTCAAGGAAGAGTTGACGTGACTGAAAAAATGACTTAACAACAAAAAATGTGCCAGGCACTGTGCTACAAGCAAAAAGAAAGTGCTTGCCCTCAGTGAGCTTCCATTCTAAGGGGGGAGGGGAACACATACACCACAGTTCACAAATGGGGAGAGGAAGGTTTAGGGGAGAAGGGGAAGGGAGAAACAAAAGTTAAAGGATGAATTCCTAGCAGTATGAACCAACACTATGTAGGTGACATGACAAGAAAAATAAATCACAAAATAACATTGAAACCATTATTGAGGAATTAGGTTCCTTTTTTAGTCCATGTTGTGTTTCTTTCACAATGTGAGTTTTATCAGCCTGTGCCATTCTATCCCGGAATCCTTACTAAGAAGGCTTTTTGTTTCTAATTGATTCTGGACTGGTGTTGGTTCACTGTGACTGACTTGCTTTCCCTTGAGTCATGTATGGATTTCTGACATAAACCATGATGAAGTTACTGAGGGCCTTTTACATAATAGGCACCCAAATATTTAGTGAATATTCTTCTTAGTGGATTATCTGTAGCCCAGAAATTTTCCACACTATAAAATGTTGACTCGCTTTCCCTCATAAACCTTCTTCTGAATGCAAACTCAGAATGACTTCTTTGGAATGAGATATATTTAATCATGCTAAAAAGGCCTCTTCTTTCAAATGATAAGAGTTCTTTAATCCCATTAAATTTAAAAGAAGTGTATTCAGGTCAGGGTCTCTTCCCCTTGCCTACTGACCTCCCTCGCATGAGTCCAGCCCTTCCCTCTGGTGTCTTGATTAGAATGTACAGAACAGCATCCCTCTAAAAAAAAAAAATAACAAAAACTCCCTAAAATGTCATTAAGTTTTCATTACTGTAAAAAGCAGAGAGAAGGAGAATTGGAATTAATAATTCATAGTTGCATAACACTTTAAGGTTTATGAAGTGCTTTTCTTACAACCACCACCCAAGCATTGTCATTGCTTTTGTACAGACCAGGAAACTGACATATAGAAAAGGAAAGTGACTCATTCTAGGTTTCACAGAACCAGAATTTCACTCCTCTCAGTTCCAAGGGGCAGCATGCCTTTCTGCTACAGCATATATTGGAGGGATACTATTCCATACATACTTTTTTCCATACCCTATTTCTTACTCACTGTCTCATTTACCAGCAATTCTCAAGGACATAAACATACATATCTCAACCTTTTAAACCTTAGGAATGGATTCATGTTTGGCATAAGCAGAAAATCTGCTTGATTTTGGTGGGAGAGCAATGCCATGTTTTAAAAAGAAAAGACCCTTTTTATTTATCTTTGACATACTAGAAGAAATAACTTGGAATACATTGTTTTTAATTTCTATTATTTTTATTTATTTTAAAATAACTTTTTATCCTTCGTTTTTATATCCCAGCTAGTTCTAGGTATTTCCTCTCCCCCTTGAAATTGAGCCCTTCCATGCAACAAAGAAAGCCTAAGCTGAAATAACCCATATAGTGATTTATCTGACAATGCAGACAACATTCTGCTACTGTAGCCTTTTTAGCTCTGCATCCTGGACCATCGCCAGTCATCTTGACTTTTGTCTTGCCTATGGATTTTAATGACTCTGGAAGAGAGAGTGAAACTGATGACTTTGTGCCACTCTGCCTCCCTTAAAACCAGTTCATGAGCAAGTCAAGACATCATGCTATAATGTCATTGGGTCTCTTCTAAATTGAACAAAAAGAAGGGAGCAAGTGCTTATTAAATTCCTTGTACATTCTAGGTACTGTGCTAAATGTTTTACAATTATTATTTCAGTTGATTCTCACAACAACCTTGGTTGTTGATTTTTTGTGTTTTTATGATCTCCATTGAGGAAACTGAGGCAAGCAGAGGTTAAATGACTTCCCCAGGGTCACATAACTAGTAAATGTATAACAGTGAATTTTAGTTTTGTCCTTATCGACACCAGACCTAGCACTTTATCCAGTGTACCCCCTAGCAGCCTCTAAGATATCTTCAGCTCTTCCTTGGGCCAGGTAGTTGGAGCAGACTGTTCTTCCACCCAAAAGAAAGTTTAAGATCATTTATTTACTATGTGATTATTTCAGGCCTTTATGCTACAATGAAGTCTATTTTTTGTCCCAGTGTATTACAGAAAGTCTGAAGCTCACCTCCTAGACTCCGCTGTAATACTTTCTAGCCAATAAAATAACTCCTACTGTACTCTCTAGCTTTTAAAAAGAACCCAACCAAGTGAATCACAGACCATGATGGGTAATATTTCACATTTTTTATATCTTTGGTTTTCCATTACCTCTGTTTACCAACATATCCTTCCCACTCCCTCTCCTACCTACCTAGTCAATCATACCTTATAGCAAAGAATATAAAACAAAGAATGATAATGGGAGAGGTGGGAGAGAAAGCAATTCAGCAAATCTCAGAGAAGTAATTAAGAGGAGTAATTCAGCTGGTTCATGGAGAAAGTACAATTTTCAAACTTTAAAAGTAAATTTTAAAATATGTTAATGTTAGGTTTAAGCAAGATAATGCTATAGGTGCTCAGAACCATCAATTTATAATTTGACAGCAGTTAAGTCATCCACAGGTTATATATACACCTATTCATGGTAAAGTCGGGAAAGCATTTACCTTTCTTTTTTTTTTTTAACCAGGAACTGA
Organism: Potorous gilbertii; assembly: GCA_028658325.1. Taxonomy (NCBI): domain Eukaryota; kingdom Metazoa; phylum Chordata; class Mammalia; order Diprotodontia; family Potoroidae; genus Potorous; species Potorous gilbertii. The sequence goes on along the minus strand of CM053771.1, from coordinate 497,378,457 downwards.
AGCACACCCTTACAACTCCCAGTATTTTTAAGCTTCTAAATGGGGTTATACTTAAATAAAAAATGGAAAGAACTCACGGAGAAAAGTGGTAGAGAATGTCGGAAAACTGTTTCATTTCCTGCATAGCATAAACAGAGTAAGGGCCTCTCAACAAGCTACAACTTTGGCAGATTTTCCCATTTTATAGCACCTTACTTGTGTATTTCTTGGTCAAAACTGGGTAGATTTTTTAAGAAAACTTTTACAACTGTATCAAACTTAAGAGTAACAGAGAAGTTGCTTTTAGTGTCTCTTTCTCAATCCTTAACCATACCACAGCTTGCATAATTTCCCTAAAACATCACTTTGATTTCTTCAGACCTTATTTTTGTCAAGTAAGAATATAATCTCATGATCCCAACATTAACGGTACTCTGTGATCTGACTGTAATCTCCTTTTCCACTCTTATTTCTTGTTACATCTTTTCATAACCAGAAACTATCATGAATCCTTGATTCTCTTATTTCTCATTTTTGTATCGACTTTTTTCATGCCATTATTCTTGTGCATAGAGATGAAATTACCCCCTTGACCCAAGGTCTGTCATTAGGAGCCCCTCCTTTCATAGCGCAGCTCGGGTGTCGCATTCTCCATGAAGACTTCCCTTCTCACCTTCTGACTCAAAGTGATGTCTCTTTTAAGTTCTTAAAAGCATTGTTCCTTGTGCTTAACGCTTCTCCTTTGTCTCATAGTTATATTTCTGTATCTTTTCACTGCATCCTTTCTGGATTATAAACTGTTTGAAAGCAGCCAGATCTGTTATACCTATCCGTGTACTTCCAGCACTTGACCACAGTTCTTTACACGTTAAATGTTAACGAATCTTCGTTGACTTGTTCTTCTGTTAACAGTAGTAAGAGTCAGTCATAGGTAATGACCATAATAGCTTTTGGTGACTAGAATTCAGGTCTTTATCACTACTCACCTTTCTAGCTATCTGTCTACCTATCATACAACTATATTGTTAATATCATCCTAATTGACCTTTTTCAAGTCTATCTCACTAATCACTCCCATGCTCCACTTAACTCACTGAATTTTTTTTTAAAGTAACTTTCTATTTAGTGTGGAATAGTTAAACTGGCAGCTTCATCTCAATGTTTTTTGGACGAAGAAACCAATGCAAGTGTGTTTGACATTCCTGTTCGACTTGTGCCTATTGCTTCCAAATATAGCATTGCATTTTTCGAAATGCAATTTGAGTTTTATCAACTTTGCAGTAATGATGACCTTCACAGTAAATGTGTCTCTTCTGGGTCTAAACCAAGGACTAGAGATAGTAGCCTAAAAGTAGGGAAAATGATGATGAACTGAAAAACCATAATATCATTTTAAGTTGAGTTCCATGAAAGTATGATCATGCTAGATTTTTACATTGAATCTACAAATTGTACCTCCACATCATGCCAGGTTTTCTGGGATATTCAATGAACAAAATTTAATAGTCTTCATCTCAGTTTCTAAAATACAGGAATCAGGAGACTTGGGTTCAGATCCCAGTTCCAATTGCTAACGATAAGGTATTAGACCCTTAGCTTAACTTCTCCATATGTAAAATGGAATAGGTTACATGTTGTCAAAAGTGCATTGGACTAAGAATCAGGAGAGATGTGAATTCAAATTCTGACCTTGGAACTCACTCCATGAGACTATGGCCCCCTCGAAATCTATTCCCCCCTGTATAAAGTGGAGAGAGTGCCTACCTCCATAGGATTTTTGTGAAGATGAGATGAAATCAATCTTTCAGAGTTCAATTCTGTATTGCTAACCCAGCATTCTTTCTCATTAGAAATACCATATTTAAATTTTGGGCTGTGCTTCTCTTTTTCTCTTATTCATCTTTCTGGCTTCATTAATAGTAACTTGTGCAACCCATTTATCTACCTAGAGGCAGAAATTGGGAGGAGAGGTCAAGAACAATTGAGAGCAGGCACTAGGAGATAGTGTGAGCAAAAATAGATATGAGGAAAGGAAATCAAAAAATGAAAGACAGTTAATAATAGACCAGTTTGTCTGGAATGTGGAGAACATGAAAGGGAATAATATAAAATAAGGGTGGAAAGGTAGGTTAGAGTCAGTTGGGGCCTGAAAAAGTATGTCAAGCACATTCAATACTTACAAGTGTCATATAAGTCAAATTCTCAAAATATACCAATGGATCAAGGTGGGTATTCCCTTAATAGCGAAGAAGATGATAGCCCATTGATACCTACCCACTTTGTGTGACTCCCATAAATTCAACATAGGGGAGCCACCATCTCAGTTGGAGGTTCCCAAACTTATTTGACCTACTGCTCCCTTTTCAAAAAAAAATTACCCAGTGTCCCCCCTGGAAATCTACTTTCTTTAACCCTTTCACTTTTTTTGAAATTTGCATCATTTCAAAAACATATAATTTTTAAGTGACACATCTTAAATTTAATAATTTATTGTAAATGTATGAGTTTTTTTCCTGCATTAAAATTTTGATGATGCAATACTGCGTCATGTAACTGTAAAACATCATATTGTAAACAAGTCATTATATGCACATATGCCTGCTGATGCATGCTGAACTACCTGACAATGTGAGACATACTCACCTGCTAACACTTGCTTGTTAAGACTTAGTACACTTGACCACTGATCAGTTATAGCTTGCATTTTGTGTACTTATTTGGAAAATAATATAATCACTATGACTTTAACTCTGTTGCACAACAGATGAAATATGTACAAATACTTCTTTTCAAAATGTTCTTACCTTCTCTTTTTTCCTTTTTCTCCCACCACCCCCTTATTTTTATTCAACTTCCCCAATTGCACCTGAGTCTATTACTGTCCCCCTGGATCATTCCAGTGCCCCCCCCCAGGGGACAGTGTTGACCACTTTAGGAATCTCTGTGGATGGGAGCTTTCCTTGCTTTCTTTTGACATATTGTGGATACATATAGAGCATGAGACCTGCCATCAGGTAGCCCATTTTCCCTCCTAGTCATACATCTTTTTTATCCTTTCTGCCCACTTCCTTCTTTGTACTGGGTAGCAATCTTCCCACATATATCCACAATGGGCCCCTCCATTATGATTCATGTAGTTTTCCATTGCAGTTCTGTACAGACTGAAGAGTTCTGTGAATCACAAAAAAGTCAGCTATTAATGGAAAGAGAGGCAAAGAAAACCATATGAAGATAAAATTAGTGTATAGGTAAGAGCAGTTTCAGCTCTTGTGAAAAAAAGAGTCTATGTAATCAGCAAAAGAAAATACAAGAAGAAAAAGAATCATAGGGGCAAAACTAACCATGGGATGTCTAATGAAAAAGCATGTTAGATTAGTAATCCAGAATTGAATTCTTAAAGTCCAATTTTAATAGGCTTGGGTCAAAGTATTTTGCCTAATTATATAACTCTTAATGAATTTGTGACCTTGGCAATGAGGATATCCCCTTCAAAGGTGCAGATCTCCTCATGCTCTTTCATCTTCCGACTAGTATTCTTGTCCTTCCATAAATCCTCAACAAGAAAATGATCTAATGTTCTAGGCATCTCAAGATTTTTAAAAAATATTTCTTGGTACCAATGAAGCGCATAAGTTGTTTAGTTGTTCTTACATGATTAACTTGCCATCTTTACTGGTCATACATTTGTTGGATAATTTTGCTCAACAAATATGTTGCAACATAAAAAGACAAAAATAATGCTAACTGACTCTTTTGTGAGGATGTTAAATTGTGCAATAAAGGAGGAGACAGCATTATATGGTGGATAGAGAGCTGGCCTTAGAATCAGGAAGTCATGCTTTTGGACAGAGTTAATGACCTTATATAAGTCACTTCATCTCTAAGTGCTCCAGGCAACTTTTCTGTGATTCTAAGTCATTGCTATTATCTGCCTACGTGGAAGGGTTTTCCTCACTAGGAGTTCCTTATGTCAGTGGAATCACAGAACTGGCCCTTAAAAAGGCAGGGGTGGAGTGGGGATGGGATGGACATTTCTCTAAAGCTCCCAAGAGTTGAAATTGATCCTGCATTCCAGAGATTTCTCCCCACTTATTAAGAAAAAATTACAATGAAATTCAAGGATTATTAGGACAGAAAGGCACCTTGAATTACTGCTCCACAGATGGAGAAGCTGAGGCCAGAAAGGTGAGGACTTGTCTCACTGGTAAATGGGGGAGCTTGGACTAGAATGTACGTATCCGATGCCCAAGCCAGCCACTACACCACATCATCTTCCTCTCAATGGGATCTATTCTGTCCCTTTGCTGCTTGTGTGTAGTTAGCATGATTGAGTGTTACTTTTGCCTCTAAGCTACCAAAGAAATTAAACAGCTGAGGTTCTATTTGTTTCAAATGCCAAACATATTGAGAAGAATCAGTTTTGCAATGAAAGCAGGTGTAATCTTCATTACATCCCCTAAGGTGCTGTCATTTTTAACTTCTTTTTTATGTCCTATCTCCCTGACTCAGATGATGCTGTAATAATATGCCTTACTAATAATTGTTATTCCAAATAATCATCATTTTTATGCTTATTCCCCATTGGTTTCTTTCTTTTGGGTTTTCTACTCACCTTTTCCTATTGATTATAAGTTCCTTGAGGGAAGGGATGAGCTTTTGCCTCTTTTTATATTCCCAATGCTTAGTGGGTTGATTGATTGATCTAGGTTACATAATACTAGGGATACTCAGAGACCTGATGGAAGAGACCACTTCTTCTTAGACTGAGAGCCATTCTCCATTGTCTGTAGGCCAGCTTATCCTTTTCTTGTGTTGTAAATCCCCTTGGCTGTCAGGTTTATAAATGCCTGAAATAAAATATATAGGATTACATAGGAAACCAATTTCATTGAAAGAAAATTATAAAAATACTTAAAAAAAACTATAAGAAAAAAAAAACAGAACCAAGGTTAAAAGTCTTTACTCTATACCTAATCTGACTTCACGTCCAGGCCAAATTGGAGTTGGATCAGGCCAAATTGTATGTATAGTAAAGTGATTTTTATTCTGTGGCTCTGAAAAGCAGGGTTAAATCAAGCCAGCAGGGGGCATCCTGAGCAGTGTAGCAGCCTCACCATAAGTAGGACTCTGAATGGTGTATTTCTTCTCAAGAGAGGGGAAAACAAACAAGCGAACACAGCCTCCCTGGTTTCTTCAATGTAGGTAAAATGTAAATAAACAAGCAAAGTCCATGAGGCAAGTGGAAAAACTATGATATCCTAGACACTGCTAGAAATCGTGCTGATTTCTAATGGATGCTAATCAAGGGGCCCCAAGCTAAAAAATTATAGACACACTCCATGGAAATCAGCTGCTTGTCAACGTTGTCTGTAATTCTGCCAGTAGAAAAATACTTCTTCCTTTTCCAGAAAAGTCCCTTTCAAGTTCTCTGTGGGCCTGGCTGTGTGGATTTCAAAATGTAAGACCACTGAGAATCAGTCTAAGGGGACAATACGGAGTGAGGGATATGAAAGGGTGGATGTCCCACAGTCTTCAGTGAGCTCATGGTCATTAATCAATAGTAAGGCCCTGTGGTCTGACTGCCAGCTGTGCCAGACAGAGAATGTTGGTGACCTTGGGGGAGGGCAGTGTTCATATAAACCCACAGCTGCATTTCAGACAGTAGCTCATTTGACAAAGAGTCAAAACCACCGGGTACTGATAGTACAATGCTGGCAAAGGAGGCAAGTGTTTCTGTTTCCTATCTAACGGAACGGGACGCATTCAGGAAAGACGCGAGAAAAACTAAATTTGGAGTTAGCAGATTGTAGGCAGAGGAATTGGCTGCCTATATTCCAGTCTCCTTTTATGGATGATAAAATGTATATAGAGATATAGATATATAACTTGTGGCGTTCTTACATTTTGTATTCTTGCAGTGGGCCACCCTATCCCTGTTCAACAGAATCTGCACCCGACACAAGAACAGATAGATGAATTGCATCAGACCTACGTGGAGGAACTAAGAAAATTATTTGAGAAACACAAGAGAAAGTATGGGGTCTCAGAACAAGAAAGCCTCATTTTTAAATAAACTTGGCTGTCAAAGGTATCAAGGACATCACAAGAACTTTCTGCCACTGAAAGGATCATCTCTGAATTCATAAAATTGGTGTCTATCAAAGACTGTGTTGTGTTTTTAATGAATGTTTAAGAGTTATAAGAGGGCCTGGATTTTTTTTCTTTCAAATACTGTGTCAAATTCTCACACATTGCCTTTAGCCACAGTGATATATTAATATGCAAAAATCCAAATAGAGTAAAAAGCTATCAGAAACACCAAGGAAAAGATAGCCTATGTAAAGTGACCTCCTAAAGTTGAGAATTAACTAAAGATAATTTCCAAGCTCTATTTTTTGAAGGCCACAAATTGTAAGGAATATGGGAAGAGGTTAGGTTTATTTTTGTCAGTCGATCAATATTTATTATCGGGCTCTGTGCTAAGCTCTGGGGGTACAAAGAAAGGAAAAAAAGCAGGCAATCCCTATCCTTGAGGACCTTACAATGTAATGGAGGAGACAGCATGTAATCAATTACATACAAACTATACATACATATGTATATATATATTCACATATATAACATGCTATATGTGTATATTATATGTATACCTCGGCATATACAGGATAAATTAGAAATAATCAACAAAGGGAAGGTGCTAGAATTAAGAGGAATCAGAAAAAGCTTCCTTTAGAGGGTAGGATTTTAACTGGGACTTGAAGGAAGCCAGGAGGCACAGATGAGGAGGGAAAGCATTCCATACTTATGTATTCCCCCAAATATTAAAGTTGTGAGTTTAAAAAAATGTGAAATAAATTTTAGACCTTTAGGGGGAAAAAATGGGCTATTCACCTTAGGCAAGTTCTTTATGGTCTCTGAGCCTTAGTTTTCTTATCTATAAAAGAAAAGGGTTAGATAAGATGTCCTTTTGAAGTTTCTTTCCACTCTAAATCTATGTTCCTGTCGTCCTTCATCTTAAAAAAGCTTGAGAATATTTTTTTTACTATAAGATGCTGATATTGTTACGTAGTACAGCTGAGGTCCTGCACAGGTGGCCTATCAAGTTGCTAATGTATAATATCACTTGCCAAAAGGAACCTGAGGTACAGTGATATTCCTTAACCAGTGGGCCATTAGATGACCCTGTTACAAAATACTTAGATTTTCTGATTCTTTAGGGCATACCAGCTAACTTATTTGTGGACTCTAGCATTTTTGTGCAGTTGTTGAATCTGTCATATGAAGGCCAAAGCTGACTATAACAATCCTCCACCCTCTCACTCCTTCCTATATGAATTTATGTTTGGGCATGAAGAAATATACTCATCTGTCATTGAGTCTAGCTAGAGAAGGCCCACACATTTTGGATGGATCAAAGTTCTGAGAGGTTTTCATGTGAGGTGAATAGGCATTGAAAATAGTGCAAGTGATTCTTGCCTTGCACAAAAGAACTCTTGCTTGGGGCAACAGATAAGTGGTACAGTGGATAGAGCACTGGCCCTGGAGTCAGGAGGATCTGAGTTCAAATCAGACCTCAGACACTGACTAGTTGTGTGACCCTAAGTAAATCAATTAACCCCAATTTCTTCCCCCCTCCTGCCCACCCCCCCCCCCCCCACCAAAAAAAAGAACTCCTGTAGGAAGAAAACCCTCTTCTGGAGAATTTATTCAGTCATTTCAGTCCTGCTGACTGTGGACCTGTTTGAGTGTTTTCTTGGCAAAGACACTGGAGTAGCTTACCATTTCCTTTTCCACTTCCAGAGGATGGCAGCACATTTTTCACAGTGGACATAGGGACAAGCTACCCCAAGACTAGAGCCAGAATCTGAAATTTGGAAGGGCCTTCAGGGTCATTTCGTCCAACCCCAACACAAAAGGAATTCCCACTATAAGTTAACTAACAGGTGAGCATCCGTCTTCTTCTTTGAGAGCTTAAAGGTGTACGGTAAGGCGTGGCACTTTCTCAGAACAATCATAACACAGAAAGGACAGTGAGAAGCACAGGGAACTGACCAAAGTGATAAATAAAGCAATCTGTTCTCTTATCTCTAAGCGCAGTATCTGTGGCATATCAAAAGTTCATTACTTTTCTAGGAGGGCCTGGTGCTTTCCTAGGTGCTGAGGATAAACACAAGTCAGCTAGTTCTATACTCAAGGAGATTTTTAGTCTCCTTGGGGGAATAGGGAATATAATAGTCACAGGTATATACAAAATATAAATATATATATATATATATATATATATATATATATATATATATATCTCACTGTGATGGGATAGTGGTGAAGAAACACTAATAACTGAGGGAATGTGCAAAGGTTTCTTGAAGGCAGCTCTCGATCCTTGACGTGAACTAAACATTCCAAGAAGCAGAGGTGAGGAGAGAGAACATTCTGGGTATACGGTACAAAGGTCCAGCCATGGAGAATGGACTGTCTTGACTGGAGAATGGCAACCAAATCAGTTTGGTTGGAGTATGGAGTGAATAAAGAGGAGTAGTAACATGGAACCAGCCTGGGAAGGTAGACTAGACCTAGTTTTTAATGGACATTCAGTGTCAGATAGGAGTTTGTATTTTTTTCCTTAAAAGTATTAGGGAGCCAGTGAAATTTCTTAAACAGGGGAGTTACAGGGAGACCTGTGCTTAATGACTATCATTTGGGCTATGGAGGATGGACTGGAGAGAGGAAAGGCTGGATGCTTGAGGAATAATTAGGAAGCTTTTGCCTAGAGAAGAGATGATGTGGGCCTGAACTATCAATTAATTTTAAGATCACACATCCTTACCCATTTCATTAGATCCTGAGAGTATCACTCAGTTGCAACAAAGTACAGTATTTGATGTTTATGATGACTTGTAAGGTCATAACTTTAAAAAAAAAATTGGGTCTGTGCTCATGATTTCACTGAGCATGATTTCACTGAGGGACAGATGGAGGCCGATATGGGGGGACACAATGGAAGGAGAGACAGAGCAAAAAGAGAGTTATAGGGGGAGAGAGAGAGGAATATGACGAGGGAGAGAGAGACATAGGGAGAGAAGGAGAGAGAAGGAGGTATGCAGAGAGGAAGAAGGAGAGAGGTATATAGATTGACATAGGTGGAAGGAAATCCCCAAAATGGAATCTCTCTGTTCTGATGCAGATCAACAGTTTGTCCACAACTGCATAGTTTACACTGTGTGGTGGTGTAGAGAAGGGGATGAGGGGTGGGGTTTGGGCTGAGAAGTAAGTGCTATGTCCAGGGTCATTAAGCCAGTATGTGTCACAGGCAGTTCCTAAACTCAGGTCTTTCTGATTCCAAGGCTGGCTCTCTATCCACTGTACCATAGCAATATGGGACTCTCTCAAGACTCTGTAATCAGAATGAATACATTTTAATATTTAATACTAATCCATTAGTAGGCAGCTCAAATGCCAGCAACTATGGTAAGTCCAGATTTTTTTTTAAATAAAGGAATATCTTAAAATTACTGAAGCTAAAATGTTTATGGTTGGACCTTAGGATTGAGCTGGCTGTCATGGAGAAAGTTGACTCTTGTACTATGCTACCTGCATTCCAGTCATGATTCTTATCTTTCCTTCCCCTCATTCCCCTAGAACTTAGCCTCTAGAACCACTATAGGCTCTGAGGGGAGTGCCTTTGCCTTACTCTTTGCCTGGAATTTAGGCCACCAGTTCCAAACCATGCCAATCTTTTCTAAGCTTCCTTTTATCTGCTGTAATCTCACTGTTAGAATGTTAACTTCTTGAAGGCAGGGAGCACTTTGTTTTTGTTTGTATTTCTGACTCTTAGCTGGGTGCTGGCATACCTTAATAAATGTTATATCTACTTTCTGATCTATTTTTCTAACCTATTTTATCTAATTCACCTAAACCCTTCCCTCTAGGCATCACCTCAATGTACATAATCATCAAGAAAAAGTTAAACAATGACCTGTACTCTGTTTAAGAAAACATGGAAGTATATAATGCATTTTTGGAAAATACTATTATCCAAAAAATTTTAGATGCTTAAAGGGACAGTGTTAGAAAATTCATTTATGTAGACATCAGTATTTAATAATGTCAAGTGAATGAGGTGCCACCATACTTTTGCCCTATTGAGTTATATCTATTATCAATCACAGCAAAAGAAAAATAGATCATGCCTTCATTCTTTTTGGCATTATCCATATAGAATTCCCCTTTGTGATCCAGTTTAGTTTGAATTCAGATTTTAGTCTGATATTTTGTCTACAATTCACTCCCATTATCAAGGAGCTTATGGAAGTATTCTATTTCCCATGTTTCCTCATTCTTCTCCATGTCAAAGCTCCACTTCAAATTGCTCACTTTCCACTGGATTTGAATTTACTTTCTAGATTTCCTCAAAAGGTCTATTTTATTTAAATTTATTTTGTTGAATAAACAATTGATTTTCTTTCCCTTAAACCCTCAAACCCACTATCATGGGAGGGATAAACCATGTAATAAAGATGTATACTAAAGCAAATCAAATCTCTTCAAAAAAAGTTTCATTTTGCAAAAAGAAAAAAAATCTATTTTTAAAGAGTCACTTCTAAATTATTTAGAAACAATTACATTTTTAAAAAATTCTTATCCTATTTCCTCCACTTGTTCTCTTGGGCCACTCTATAGAGTGTGGTAATTAAATAACCAAACTACCAGAATTTTGCTGTTTAGATTTCTAAAATCTCAAATAATTCAATAGACCATGTTCATTGAAAAGTTAACATGACTCATAATTGGAATCAACCTTATTTGTAGGGAAATAGTCCCATGAAGCTTGCATGAATTCTATTCTTATGCTGACATATTATATGATTTAAAAACTTATTTTTATATCTCAGTGTCTGCCGTAATATAAACATAACACAACTTGAATTGACACAGCCTTTTCTGGGATTAGGGGATAATAGGCTTTATTGCATGCTTTTATTTAAAATATAGAAAATCACTATTTTCCCCTAGGTTTGGATACAAATCCACAAATATATATACTTATAATACTGAAAAGTTTTCAAAGTACTTTCACACATAACTTTTTTTATGATCCTCACAACAAGCTTATAAGGGTAGACAGGGTAGGTGATCATAAACCCATTTTAAAGATGAAGAAATTGAGGCATGGGAAAAATCAAATGGCTTGGCTAAAGTTACATATCTAATAGATCCTCTGAATCCAGTCTTCTTTCCACTATCCTGCTTGTTTTCACTTTTGCCCGTACAAACTTTTCATTTTCTGTCTCTACAGAGACAGGAGATCATCCCATGGGCATATAATAGAAACATATACTGGGGTGGGGGTGGGCAATAAGTGACAAAAAATAATTTTTTCTTTCTATTTCCTGTTGGGTACATTTGCTTTTTGTAGAGTCTTGTACCATTTTGCGAGATGTTGATTTTTTTTTTTCCACCTCTTTGCTGAGGTCATGCAAAATTTCTGAATCTGACATAGAGATTCATTCTGCATATTTCTTTTAATCACTTCATTGAGATAAAAGCAAGGACCCTATGCAGACAATATTCAGGAAATGTAGCATGAACAAGCCTTTGGTCGATTATTGATTGTATCCCCTTTTTCCATTCCCCGATTGATCCCCTAATTTGGAATATGGAATGAGAAGCAGAAGGAAAAAACAAAGCCAATTCTATTGGCCTTGCAGAATGGCATTAACCTCTGTGTTTGGCATGGACCCAACTTAACACAGAACTGGCTCCGTTCTAGAGCATGGCCTAGGCTCTGATTTAGTATAGAAAAGTCTGGAACCACTGGTCATGTCACTGGGCATAAGTCTATGCCCTATTTTTGTGGTTGTCGTTCAGTTGTAACCAACTTTTTGTGGCCCCATGGACTAGTCCATGGGGTTTTCTTGGTAAAGATACTGGAGCAGTTTGCCAGTTCCAGGGTATCCCCATTTTACAGATGACAAACTGAGGCAAATAGGGTTAAGCGACTTGCCCAGGGTCACACAGCTAGTATGTGTCTGAGGTTCAGATTTGAACTCAGATATTCTCCTAGCTGCCCCATCATGTACCACAGAATAGACTTGGAAGTTGCTTGTGCTCTCTGGGGCAATGTAAACCTTATCTCCTCCTGTTGCATTCTAGCTTCTCAGTTGTCTGTTTCCATGTTCAGGGCATGCTGTTTGGGCTGTAACCAGAACAGAAAGGACATAGGAACCTCTTTGCCTTATTCATGCCTTTCTATTTTTTAGGTTTCTGTTTTTGACCCTTATCCATAATAGTCACATAACCAGAGTAGAGAAGTCAAATTTATTTGGTGGTATCTTTTCCCTATCCTATCCCTGCTTGATTCTCTTTTGCCAATATTTGTTGTTGTTCAGGTGTTTCAGTCATGTCTGACTCTTTGTGATCCTATTAGGAATTTTCTTGACAAAGATACGGAGTAGTTTATCATTTCCTTTTCCAGATCATTTTCCAGATGAGGAAATTAAGGAAAACAGAGGTAAGCGGTTTGGTCAGGGTTACACAGCTAGCAAGTGTCTGAGGCTGCCTGCATTTGAACTCAGGTCTTTCTGACTTCAGGTCTGGTGCTCTATTCACTGTGACACCCAGTTGCCCACTTTCTCCAGGAACCAGGATGTAAAGGTATCCTTATCTTGCCAATTCTGCATCAAAGAAGACTTACTACTAACTTTTTTCTAGGCTCACTGTGGCCTAAGTCAGCATGCTAATTGGGTCTAAAGAAATCATAGAAGAAATAATCTTCCTTAAGTAAAAAGAGGAGAAACATACCTGAGGGGTTTCATCCTGTTTCAAAGAGCATTGAATTTGGAATTGCAGGAGCTGGGTTCCAATCCTACCACTTCTGTTTACTACCATGGAAAAGTCATTTCCCTTCTCTGGGTCTCATTTTTAAAATAAGGGGTTGAAATAGATGATATTTAAGAACCCTCTCAGAGTCATGATCCAATTTCCTTCCTCTATAAATTCTGGAATGATATACATATTTGTCTTTCTCAAAATAATTTGAGGGGTAAGAAATAGCAAGTTTTCGTGTTATATGACCATATATGACGTTTTTGTTGTATTTTCTAGTTTTGTGGCCCAGACTAGAAAGCTTTGAACAATACATGTTTTTATTCCCATGTCATTTTTATCTTGAGAAAATTGAAAAGAAAGGCTAAATTCATTGACATACTTTGTAAGTTTAATTACAATGAGTAAAATGGTTCCTAAGTGCCACAGTTGGTAGCTTACCCATTAAAGCAGCATGATGTACTGGCCAGAATGGAGTCAGGAAGACCTTGTCTCATGTCCTGCTTTTGACAAATATTAACTGTGTGTCCATGACCCTCTCAGTGCCCCAAATAGTTGTCTAAGACTGGAAGATACAGGCAAGTTGATGATGTGGATTGGGAAAGAGAAAGGAAGCATTTATATAGTGCTTACTGGGTGCCAGGCACTACATCACTGATGAAGAGATCTTCCTCACAAGGGATTTTTCTCATTAATGAATTGCAGGACTGGACATGCCAAAGTTAGAAATATTGAGTATTTCTAATTCTATTAATGGAATGCAATATAAAATGTAAAACAAGGATGGGGCTAATAGATTATTAGTAATGAAATCTGTAATAAAAAAGATTTATTAAATAAACAAATAAATAAAGATTAATTAGAGATTTTAAGGAGAACCAGAAAAATGCAGGGAAGCAAACGAGTAGAAAGTATCATTAAGGAGAGCCTGGTCACGACAATATAGGACAAATTAAGGCTCTCGAAGGTCTTTGTCTGGCATCACACAGTTAGCGACTTTAGGACATGGGACTTGAATCATGATCTTCTTGATCCCAGAGCAATTTATTAACCAAATAAATTAGTGAAGTTCTAGACTTCAAAGATTAGGTGTATGTTCACATACAATTTAAATCATGTGACTCTTTAAGATTTGCTGATCATATGCAAATATTGGTGGTAACAGGTAATACATGCCAATCAACTACACCTAATTTCTCAAACCACTCAGTTTTTCACATTTTATTGTGGTCTCTGAAAAGCAAAGCAGAGCCCATCGGATGGGTTAAGGGAAATCAAGCCCTGTTTTATATGTTGGAGCTGAGGACGTTTTTTTTTTTTCAAACGTACCAATGGACTCCAAACATGTTTAGAATGCATCATTCACTGTTACTGCTATTTGTCTTTTGTTCTCAAATAGGTCCAATGACAACACGAGGCTGGTCTTGATTTGCTTATGAATTAGGCTTAAGTGAGGCAGAGCTGCACGAAATCATCAGCCTTGCTCTCTTCTCCACAGTCATTGAAATCTGGTAGTAAGACAAAGGTCAAGATGGCCCAGTGCACCATTCACTAAGCTAGATAAAAATGCACAAAAGAGTTGGTGAGAGTTCTCTTGGTGTCAAGAAGAAGGTGCATTCGTGGATCTATAAATCCCTTTTGTTGTTTTTATCTACTTATCCTGTCTTTCCCATAGGGTAAGGGGAATAGTCTGGCCAGACTATATTACCACGAAAGGGGCCAAAATGCGCTGTGCGCTGTTTGGCTTGGTGTCTACTTGGTACCCCCTATTACACTCTCAGGATGGTTAAACATCAAGTCAAAACCACCATCTGAGTTAGCTGGAGCAACCAAAAGTAGTTCAAAAATACCCTTCTTCCTCTAACTACTCCAACACACAAGGATAGACGCTAGAATTAGATGTCTTCTGGTCGCAGTGGAAATAGTCAGGTGTTACCGTCTTCAACTGATGAAACTGTGATTTGGCTAAGTTAACTTTCCCTGGGGGTGTACATGCAGATACCTGGAAAGCCACTCAGAGGTGCTACCATGAGTGACCAGCAACTTCACCAGGAAACCAAAAGTAGCACCTTGGAGAACTCCGGAGGGAGAGCACTAGCCAAGAGAGAGGAAGGGGAAGGGGAACAAGTATTTACATAATACTGACTATGTGACTGGCCCTATGTGGAGTGCTTTTTACAAATAGTATTCACAATTACCCTGTGAAGTCGGTGCTATTATTATTTCTCTTTTACAGCTGAAAACTGAAGCAATCAGAGATTAGGAGAATGTCCCTGGGTCACACAGCGAGTAAGTGTCTAAGGCCACATTTGAATTCAAGTCTTCCTGACTCCAGGCCCAGTGCTCTATCTGTCCACAGCACCCCAGCTGCCAGGAGACCTTTGCTGTTGGGCTACAGGACAGGGGCACAGAGGCTCCAGAGCAAATGCTGGGTTTCCTGAAATTGTTTCCTTCAACTGTTGAGTGCAGAATTGGTAAAGTTTCATCAGCCTCATCCCTTTTCCTCTTACTCTCCCTTCCTGGGAGAGGTATACCTGTTTCCTGAATCTCCATTTTTTAATAGTGTCCCCGTTTGTTTTGTCTTAAATATGATAAATGTAGTTAACCATTGCAATATGTCTATGTATGTCATTGTGTAAATGCAGTAGAAAGAAACAATAGAGGAGAATGCTAGGAGTGAGAGGAGAGAGGTTTATAACTAGGGTATATATTTTTTCAGATAAATTCTTTGGTTCAGGGCTAGAGCTACAGAAAAAGAATTATTGATTAATAGATTTTTCAGTAATTTCCTAGTAGAAAAATGGAAACAGATTCAGATCTTGATGTGTTGGGATTGAAATGGGAGGTGGAATCTTGACCACTTCCTCCCTCCATTGTTTTCCAGTGGACATTTTGAAAGGAAAATCATTCTTTTCAGGGGGAATAGTTGACGAAATGGTTGGAGAGAAAGTCATGCTTGAAGGGAGGAACCAAAGGAATAGCTGGGAAGGAGTTAACTCGAAGGACACAAGACTGGGGGCAGATGAGAAGGACTGATCACTCCCTAGTGACCTTGCTCACCAGCTCAACATGGTACCATACCATCACCACCACCATTGATAATGCAACCACAAAAGAAATTATGACAATTAAGCACTACATACATATTATTATTACAATTTAATATGCTTAATAAATACTTCCTGGTTTTGTTTACAAGCCCTACATCTACCATGTCACCCTTATTTTCAGAGTCCTGTTTTCAGAGTCCAGAATGGAGGTCTTTAACTCCAGGGGCGTATAAATGGAGCCCTCATCTTTTAAATGGAACCCCCATCTGTATCAAAGTTCTGTTTGTTT
The DNA here is from genome assembly GCA_028658325.1 of Potorous gilbertii. NCBI lineage: Eukaryota > Metazoa > Chordata > Mammalia > Diprotodontia > Potoroidae > Potorous > Potorous gilbertii. The sequence continues at coordinate 497,362,314 of CM053771.1, read as the reverse complement.
CAGGCTGATTACAACTCTGGTGATGGGAACATAATGAAAGCAGTCAGTATTTTCTAGGATAATAGTCATGTTGGAAGTTATATCTAGAAATAGATTATGTAAACTTTTGTTGTTGAGTCATTTTCAGTTGTATCCAACACTTTGTACTCCATTTGGGGTTTTCTTAGCAAAGATACTAGAGTCGTTTGCCATTTCCTTCTTTGACTCATTTTACAGATGAGGAAACTGAGGCAAACAGGGTGAAGTGACTTACCCAAGGTCACACCAAGTAAGCGTCTGAGATCAGATTTGAACTCAGTCCTGTTTCTAGGATCAATGCTGTATCCACTGAGCCACCTAGCTGTCCTGTTATGTTGACTATCCCTACAGGATAGTTTCCCTTCTGGAAATCTACTCCTAAAGTTGATCACTGCATGGGGTACTTCATGAGTTATATCCTGACTACGTGTCTGTTATCACCTCCATTTGTTTAGATGTTAGAGGCAACTGACAAATGAGCAGGTAAAGGTGACAGAGAAGAGTGTGTGGGTCTTTATTAGTCTATGCAGTATTTGACCCTGTTGACTATGCCTGGCTCTTAGTTATTCTCATCTCCTTGGGGATCATGATACTGTTCTCTCCTGGTTCTTTTATTAAATGTTTGAATCCTTTTTTTCTGCCTTTATTGCTAAATTGTTATACATGATCCACCTTATAACCATGGAAATGATTTAGAATTTTGGTAAGAATTGATATCAAGATCTCTGATGTTTAGTCTGTATAAATGAATTTCTTTGGCATATTGAAAATTGGGATATTTGCTTTTTCACCTTCCTACAGTCCTTTGTCCATTCTCTGTGATCATTCTGAGAGCTCTGACATTGGGTAAGGAGTCACTTCTGTTAGTTCAAGTACTCCAGGAAAGAGCCATTCAGTTCAATTCAATAAGTATTTATTAAGTCCCTTGAGTCTGTTGACATGACTCTTCAGGGGTAGCTAGGTGCTCTTACCATCTCCCTACTTATGTCGGACATTAACTTCCTATTAGCCATTTTTTCTTCTATCTTTTTCAGTTCAAAGATCACTTTGCTTTACTGAGGAAACAACTGAATAAAAGTAAATAAGGGTGGAACCACTTTATGTACCCACTCTCATCTGCTCTCACCAGCTGCTTTTTGAACAAGCTATAATCCCACAGTGTTTTTTCAACTTCATCCTTTCTTCTGACTTGCTATTAATTTTGACTTTTGCATTGACCATTGATCATCTGACTGTATATGGACACCTCGTTCTGAAATCACCGTCCTGTCCACGACCAATAAATCAATTAGTTAGTATTTAGTAACCACTTACTATGTGCCAGACTCAGTGCTAAGTGCTGGTGTTACAAAAGAAAGGCAAAAAACAATTCCTGCCCTCATGGATCTCACAGTCTAATGGAAGAAGATGACTCAAAAAAAAAAGAAGCTGGAAATCAGGCAATAGAAGGGGAAGAGCAGGGGGCAGAGGGTATTAGGGGCTGGTTTCCCTCCTTAAATGGAGGATCTACCCCCTACCCTCTCCATTACAGGAAGGGAGGGATCCCAGGGGCAAGAGATACTAAGGATTGTGAATTTCAAGGATCTTGCAGGATGATGAGATTCCATAGATCATGAAATCCAGGAATATGATCTGTGGGAAGTGATGAGATGGTGGCACTGAGTACCCTCCTTAAATGGAGGATCTGTGAAAAGCTCTCCAATCATTTCCTGCTGGGCAAAATATTGTTGTAACTCATGTCAGAGGTTGGCACAAAAGCAGTTTTGCAGACATTAGGTTTAGGTCAATAATTTACATCAGATTAATTACAATGAACAATCTTGGTTCCAAAGAACAGACAATTTAACACAATCTCTCCCCTTATTAGAGAAGGGCAGGGTATTAAGGGAATCAAATGTTGCATATGCTATTAACCTTGTTGATTTTTTCCCCCACTTTTTTATCATTTTATCTGTGTTACATGGGAAGGTTCAGTGGTGGTAGTGGGGAGTGTCAGGAATTGTGATGCATAACAAAACAGAAACAAAAGATCAATTTTTAAAAGCACTACCACCGCTACCTTACACATATATACACATATGTGTATATATACACACATATGAAAGGGAAAATTTTCAGGGATATCAGAAGGAAAAAAAATGGGACTTATGACAATTTAGACTTAGAAGAAGGCAGCAAAGACAACTCTAAAATGGCATGCCTGAGAGACTGACAGAATAGACATCCCTTTAACAAAATGGACAAGCTGAATAGGGAGATCCATTAGTCTATACTGACAAAATGAGTTGACAACCTGGTCCCAAGTATGAGAAATTATTTTTAATGTTTTTTAAATTTAAGATAAAAATAATTAAATTTTTATTAACTTTGGAAAAATATATGATCTAGAAACATTTATTAAGTACCTACTCTATGCTGAAAATTGTGTTAGATGTTGGGAGTATAAAGACAAAAGTTAAACAGTTCCTAAACTCGGGGAACTTAATTTCTTTGGTGAAATTTAAAACTATGACATAGTTCCGTGAGAAAGTATCTATCAGGAGTCCTTAAAATTCAGATGAGCTGAGGTTAATGAGGAATGCTAAAGACAACAGGCTTTTTTTTTGAAGTTATATTGGAAGAGAAGGAGCAAAGAAGGGATATAGATATCTATATCTATATATAGCTATATATGCCTGCTGCTCAGAGTAGATGGGATGATGGTAACATAAAATAGATATCATCTCCATTTTTCACATGAGGAAATCAAGGCTCATTATAGACTTGAAAAAGAAAGTCTGGTGATTTGGCAAGGGTAAGAAATCATTTAGACAGCTTGATTGCTATTCTGGCAATAAAGAAATATTAAAAGAATAAAACAAAGACCTTGTTGGATATATCCTCCACGGCAAAAATCATAAGGGGATGGGCAAATGCATTCTTCCTTTTGGCATCATGGTTTTACCAAAAGATAGAATTATGAAGAACAAAGGCATGATGATTTCTCTCTGATTCCCAATTTGCCTCTTTGAGAAAACAGAAAGAGCAGTTTAAAGATGTTTGCAACTTTTATCTATCAGCCTAGTATATCAGCTTGTCAATTCAATGGACAGAAATTGTTGATGTGCCAAATTCTACAACCTCCATAGATAGATTTTTAACAGCAAGGACCCTGGCATAAGCGAGGGGTAGGGGGAGAGTGCTGTACAGGTTCTTAGATCTGCTTTTCTAAAAGGAAAACAACTTTTGAGGGGTCAACGATCACTTTAATCAAGCAGATGTATCATTCACTTAGTTCAAGGCAAAAAGTCAGCACCCTGAACTTTAGAGAAAATACAAACAGAAAAACAAAGATCAACAGATAGGGCTTCCAACTGTCTGACAGTAAGTAATACATGCATCACAGATCAACAGACAGATGCAACTGTCTGACCTTACATACATAGTTACCAGAGAGAAGCACTAACATCTGGGTTTTCAAAGTGGGAGGATGGGAGCTCCTTAGGCTGCCCAGAATCTCATCTGGCCAAACAAACACTTCCAAAGCATAAGCCCCAAAGGAAAATCTTACCTCAGAGTATTTAAACACTTTTCAGAGCCAGAGAGAATCACAACCCTTGAGAACCAGTGCCCCATTTAGAAATTAACAAAAGGTATGGCCCTTCCAACAACAACAAAAAAATCTCCCCTAATCAAGCCTCCCTTAATGAGAAGGCCCATTAATGAGTGGGGAAGATCTTTAATTCTCATTACCATTACAAGATTCTAGGCTTCTTTGGAGCCTATATTGAAATACTCCTGCTAAAATCAGAGCAGGTAGGAATGTTCTCATGAGAGATGCAATTCTAATCTTAAATGGGGCTAAATAGAATGGTGTCCTCATACTTTTTCTTTTTAATTTTTATCTAGACCATGTGTAGCTATTGTAAACATGTCCTCCTGCTGAAACAAACAGAAAGACAAGTCATTCTATCTCATCTAGATAACATGGTCTTACAATTTCTGACTAGACTCAATCTTTTCTCTTTATTTCTATTTGTTGTTTTATTGATGCTCCTTTGACTTATTACCACCTTGGTATTAGAGGAAACATTACAAGATGAATCTAGCAGGTATTGTGAATAGATATGCTCAAATAAAACAAGTAAGTAGAGACAGAACAGAGGCTCATAAATAGGTCAATAAACATATACTAAGTGTCTACTATTGGCCAGACTCTGTACTAAACATTGGGGCTGAAAAAGTATCCTTGGTCTCAAAGTGCTCACAACTTAATGGAGTAGACAACATGAAAATAACTATCCACAAACATAATATATACAGGATAAACTGGATCATCAATAGAGGGAAGGCACTAGCATTAATGGGTATCAGGAAAGGCTTCTTATAGAAGGTAGGATTTTACCTGGGAATTAAATGAAACCAGGAGTCAGAGATGATGAGGGAGAATATTCCATGTATCATAGATCTAGAGTTAGATGACATCTTAGAAGCCATTGAGTCTAATTCAGTTATTTTACAGATAGGTGTAATGTTAACAGAATAGGAAGATCTTTCCTACCCATTAATAGACCTACCATGTGGAGCCTATGATCACATGGAACTCAGACTGGGAGGAACTTGCCCAAGGAAGGGAAAGAGAAAGACAGAGAGAGAGAGGGGGGGGGAGAGAGGGAGAGAGAGAGAGAGAGAGAGAGAAGGAGTAGACAGGGAGAGCAGGCAGAGCAGAGAGGGAGAAGCAAGCTGTGAGTTGGTGGAAGGAGAAATTTGTCTAGGGGGAACTTGTTTTTGTGGGGAGGTCTGATAGAAAGAAGGTTTAAGATGTCAGTGTTCCCTGGATTAGTGCTAAGTACCCTGAAAAATCTTACCTCCTTGTACTGTAATGATGTCCCAAATAAATATTTGGCTTTGCCATTGAGAAAGAGAGTTTATTATATTTTATAAATTTAACCTGAAAATACACATGCATATTCATAGAGCCTGCTATGGGTATCATACTAGCATTACAGTGGGGAAACTGAGGTTGAGAGGCTAAATGACTGGCTCAGCATCACATAGCCAGTAAGTGTCTCAAGCAATATTTGAACTCCTTAGGTCCTCCCTGAATTCAAGCTCAGCACCCTAGCCAATGAACTACCTTACTTGACTGCTTTTAATAATTTCAAATGGGAGCTGGAAAAGTTCTTTGTTAGGCAAGCTAAAATGGTCAATTATAATAAATCTGAACCTCAAGCTCACAAATAGTAGCATTTGTATAGATGGCATCTTAAGATGTGAAAAATATTTTGCACAAGTTATTTTCCTTGATCCTCAAAACTACCCTGGGAAAGAGGTGCTATTATCCTTATCTGACAGATAGGGAAATATATATGTATACATATAGGGATATATGAGGCCAAGAGGTTGACTTGCCTAGAGTTACAGAGCTAGTAAGAATCTTAAGCAGGATTTGAAGTCAGATTTTCCTGACTTTAAGCTCAGCACTCTAGTCACTGTACCACTTAGTCACCTCTAGGACACATCACTCCGATCACTTGATTGGAGCAGTATATAAATGGGAACAGAGGCAAAAACTCATTACTAGGGAAATCAAACTGTTCTTAGGAACTGATGCTAGGAGGATGAAGAAAAAGACGATGCCTTGTTGACAGGCTTGGTTTGGACCAGTCAATCACAGACAAAAACAAAGAAAGAGTCTAACCAACATTAGAGCCAGTAGCTAGGATCCTTCCCCAAAGGGGCAAGTCACAGGGTCAGAGGATTGGCTTCCAAGTGCTACTTTTAATCAGGGAAAATCCTGAATAGTTGCATCTTACTTTTTCAGCCCCTCAGATTTGCTAATGGTTCAGTAAAGGAGATTTTTTTTCGACCATATTTCTGTATACCTTCTAAAACTCTAGTTGAAAAACATTATCCACAATGCTACTCAATGTCCCTTAGTGACAAATCTACAGTTAACTTTAGTTCCAGGAAAAAAAAATGTTTGTCTCTCCAGACAAAGGTATATTTTTTTTTGTTAGAAAAAGAAAACTCAAGAACACAACAGGTTTCTGTTTCTTCTTAATTACAAGGAGTTGTTTTTCACTCATGTACAACTCTTCATGACTCTATTTTCTTGGCAAAGATGCTGGAGAGGTTTATCATTTACTTCTCCAACTCATTTTACAGATAAGGAAACTGAGGTAAACAGGGTTAAGTGACTTGCCCAGGGTCACACAGCTAGTATCTGAGGCCAGATTTGAATTCAGGAAAATAAATCTTCCTGACTCCAGTCCTGCACTCTATCCACTACACCACCTAGTCGACCAAGTTTAAGGAAACAGTTCCAGATTACATGCCCAATTATAATCAGTACCTTATCTCAGGTGTCTGGTACAAATTCATTCACTGTTTCTTTTAGATCGCCTCTGTTTTATATTATGCTTGCCTTAAAAGCTGCCTCCGACCTTTTTGGAAAAGTTAATAGAATCATAAATCTAGAACAGGGGACCTCAGAGCACACATAGTCCAACCTCTTTATTTTACAGATGAGAAAACTCAAGGACACAGAGGTTAATTGATTTGCCCAAGAAGGTAGGAGTATAAATATGAAATAGGCAAATAAAGAACAGGTTTTCGAATACTATAATCATGCAGTAGAGACCGATGGCAATCAGATGTGGGATCGAAGTCTCATTTTGCCTATTGGTAAGTTGCTTAATCTCCTGGCATCACTTTGCTTTCTTGTAAAATATTTTCCATACTTACTTCACATGCTGGTTCTGTACTAACCGATTTATAATGTTTAAATTTCTATAGAAATGTGAATTATTTCAAAATGGATAGTACCAGGACACAGGAGCTTGAATAAGAAAGTTGATTTCTTGTTTCTTGTGTTATTTCCAGAGTATTGCATCACCACAAGTGGTTTGGTTTTTACCTGTGGCTTCATTTATGTACCAAAGGTGTAAGGTGTTGATTCATTCTGCAACTGTAGTCACAGAGTTTCCTGGACTACTTTTAAAAATGATTTTAAGTTTAAAACTGAGATTTTAATGAGATTTTAAATGACTTGCCCATGGATGTTTAGCAGTATTTGCCAGAGGTAATACTCCAACCCAAGTTTTTCTGATTCCAAGGCTGGTTACATATACACAGAAATCTGCTCAGTTTCCCAATCAATCTTTTTAAAGATTCTTGCTCACGGTCTTGTCACTTTCAATTCCATGGTTCAATGGAAAACACCCTGGGTTTAAGTTCAGAACACCTGAGTTCAAATCACCTATATGACCTTGGTCAAGTCTCTTAAGCTCCCTGGGTCTTATTACTTCTTCTGTAAAATGAGGAGTTTAGATTAAGATTTCTAAAATCCCTTTCAGTCAATGGAGTGTGGCAGATGGCTTGAACTCTGTTCCAGACAGCAAATGGTTAAATTTTCAGCATAAGCGTTTACATCATGGAAAGTGGCAAATGCTACAAATCCAGGCTTGATTTATTCTCTTGCTGATTACGATGTAGATGTGATAGGGAAAATGTTATTCATGAAGATAAAATTTATAATTGTGTCATGACTTTTCAAAGTCAGTATTAAATCTTTCCCAGCAGCCTCTGCTTCCAGCACTAAATCTATGATCCTGTGACCCTCTCAACCCACTGCTACAGCTTCTCAAAATGCAAGGGGAAGTCAGAAACTTCAGAGGAAAGAGTTGTCCTCATAGCACAAGGCTGTACCATGAACTGTAGAAATGAAATGGAAAAGACTGAGCCTGTTTTCCATGGAGAGGCCAAATCTGACCTCAACTGATCTCATCGCCTGTGGAAAGGAAATTTTAATTCAGCTGGAATAAAAGGAGATACGCTTCATTCACGTGGACTTGCACTAGAATCTCCTAAGATGTAATTTGATGTTTTGTACTTTGAACAACATGAGACTAACATATTGGATGCAATTATTATAAATGTCCTTCACTAAAGTAAAAATCATTTAAAAATATAAAGAGATTAAATGTAAGTAATAGGAGACAATTTGAATGCATGATTTCCAGTGAAGTCTTTCTTAGATGCCTCTTTGGGGAACAGAGAGAAGCCTGGATTCTCAAAGGATATTATGGTACAGCACAGGCTTTGGTGGATTCTAATAATTTGGGCAGGCTTTGAGTAAAAGCCCAGTGATGAACTGTTTGTAGCCCCCAAATAATTTCTGTGAGAACGCATGACCAAAAGATTTGTTACTAAGCAGTGCAACTAAACAGTAACTCACAAAGACAGTTTAAAGCATAGAGGGTCTGTCATTTGTGCGAAGGGATGAACAATCTACACTGATGAGAAGCAAGGACAGTCGAAGTATTTTGTCTCCTTTTTGGTCTCTCTACTTCTATTCTCTCCCCTCTCCAATCCATCATTCACACAACTTCTTAAGTAATATTAAACACAGAGGATTCCTCTGCTCTAAAAGCTTCAGTGAATACAAAGCCGTTTACAAATAGGCTCCACTGGAGAACCTTACCATCTCTAAGGAATCCCAATTCCATTTGAGCTTTGTTGTAGACAGCATCAGTAACAGAAAAAAGTACCTCTGGGGAGGACATGTCTCCCTGTTTTAAGCTTCATTTGATATATAGTTAGGCACTTATTGAGTAAAGTCATCTCTGTTGTTATATCTTTCAAGCAATCTCATATGATTTTGACATATATGTGGGAGACACCTTGTTGGAGGAAAACTTGATGGAAGTTTTTGGCTCCACTAAGTCAAATGCTTTTTAAAAAATCAAAAAATAATATGCACAATGGGATGTCTTATCAGACATCCTTGTCAGTCAATTGTGTGCCCATGAAAATGTTTGCTGTAGAACGTCATTTGTGAAAGATTGCCAGCTTTCTTCTCATAATTTCACCAAGGATTCTCTCAATACACATAGAGATTATTCTCATGAAAATTTTTAGAGATGGTGAGTAGGTATAAAAAAGGATGAAAAGTCAACCATGCTGGAGAGCAATTTGGAACTATGCCAAAAGGGTTATAAAAATGTGCATACCAACCCAGCACTACTGCTTCTAGGGCTGTACCCTAAGGAGATCACAAAGTTGGGGAAAGGACCTACATGTAGCAAAATATTTATAGAAGCTCTCTTTGTGGTGGCCAAGAATTGAAAACTGAGGGGATGTCCATCAATTAGGGAATGGCTGAACTGAACAAGCTGTGGTATATGAATGTAATGGAATATTACTGTGCTATAAGAAATGATGAACAGGAGGACTTCAGAAAAACCTGGAAAGATTTCTATGAACTGATGGTGAGTGAAGTGAACAGAACTAGGAGAACATTGTATACAATAACAGCCACAGTATGTGATAACTGATTTTGATAGCCTTATCCCTTCTCAGTAATGCAAGTATCTAAAACAATTCCAAAACACTCATGATGGGAAATACCATCTACATCTAGAGAAAGAACTACGGAGTCTTTATACAGAGTGAAGCACACTTTTCCTTTTTTGTTTGGTTTTGTCTTTTCTTTCTCATGGTTTTTCCCAGTTGTCATAATTTTGCTATACAATATGACTAATGTGAAAATATGTTTAATAGGAATGTATATGTAAAGCCTATATCTTGGGGAGGGAGGGGGAAAAATTTTAAACTTATGGAAGTAAATGTTGAAAACTAAAAATAAATAAATTAACTTTAAAAAAGATGAAAAGGAAAATATTAACATCTACTATAAGGTCTAGTATAAGGTCTACTATTCCCCCCCCAAAAAAATTTTGATTTCATTTAGTCTCCTTTTTCAAGTTCTTGAATATCAATTCCCTCAAACTTTGTGTCAAAATACTCTTTGTGTGATAAGAATAGCTATTGGATCTTTTCTATGATTTTATTGGTATGAGGAATTCCTAGACAAGGAAACTTTATCTATGGATGCAGGTTGGCACCTTCTGATCTCAGAGAGTTGCCTAGAGCTGACAGGTTAAGTGATTTGCCCAGAGTCACACAAGTCAGTATGTGTCAGAGGCAGGATTTGAACTGAGGTCTTCTTGGCCTTGAGGCCAGCTCTTTATCTAGTAAGACACCATGCCTCATCAAATGCTAATCTTTACATCTTACCTGAACAAGCTGAGGTAAAAACTATTGATAAAGTTAACAATAATCATGGTTAATAAAGTTAACAACAATTAGATTACATTTTTACACCTCCCCAGAGATACTTTGGGTCTATATAACCAACTTCTTGGTGCTCTAAAGTCATCAGGCTGTCATCCATTCACTGGCTGTAATCTTTCCATTGTGTCTCCCAGCGATTTACGTCATCTCAAGTTATGTATGTTCATCAATCAATTTCTATCTACCTACTTGACCACCCCTTCCTTCCCTTTAAATAGCTTGTTATTTCCAATTACTCAACCCTCATATGTATACTTAGAATAAACATTCAATCAGATCAGTAAAGCAAAAATTAATAATGTAATTAAAATAATACAGCAATAAAATTTATAATAATAAAAATAATTGAAATTTTAATAGTAAAATTAAAAATAAATAATAGAAAAGAATTATTACCTTTTCACATAACCAGAAACTTTAATCTTTTAAACCAGCCTCCTCATTCAGTATTGCCAGGACTTTGGAGCTCTAATCACCCTACTGGTCTGCTAGATGGCATGTTCCAGACATGAAGTCAGGAAGATTCATCTTCCTGAGTTCAAATCTGACCTTAGACACTTACCGACTAAGTGACTCTGGGTAAGTCACTTAAACCCTGTTTGCCTCAGTTTCTTCATCTGTATTCAAAATGAGCTGGAGAGGTAAATGCCAAATCACCTCAGTATCTTTGCCAAGAAAACCCCAAATAGGGTCAAGAAAAATTGGACATGACTGAACAATGGCTCTCTCACTGCAGGTAGCATGTCATTTGTTTGATCTGGGAGTTAGTTTGTCTAGTCACAGAAGCTCTATAGCTCAAATGTTGTCCTGGCCTCAGTTGCTACACTCACTGACTTCTGAGCTGGTTGGCTGCTTGTTGCTTTCATAACTCACAGCTGGTTCTTGCTTCCATTCAAAAGGACACTTGCTTATCTATTAAAGTATTAGCTTAGGTAAAGGACTGGAGGGAAGAGGCAGGTTGATTCTATCTTAACGTCTCTGATACTTTCTCCTCACCTTCAAAAGTGTCCTAATATGCCATTTGCCCTTCCCCCATTCACTGCCCATCTCTGGATATAAACCACATAAGTGAAATTTATGTCAGTTCATTAGGGGTGTCAATAGGGCTGTTAGAATAAGCACCATCTACATTTATGTGATGCTTTAAGGTTTGCAAAGGACTTCTCTCACAACATACCTTTGAAGCAAGTAGTATAAGCATTGTAATTCCCATTTTACAGATGAGAAAGTTGATACTCTGAGAGGTTAGGTGATTGGTCCAAGTGTGGATCGTTCTTTTCTTCACCCCCAATTTCTGCATTGACAAATTGTACTACTGTATTTTGTTCAGATTCAAAGTAATTAAGAGAATAAGGCAATGTTAAATAGCATTTGTGCACAAGCTACATAGACAAAACAAGCCTTTGAACCATTTATTAAAGAGCTGTTGATGTTAGGGAACAGGATACAAGAAAGAATCTTTCCCTGCACCCAACCATCGATGTGCTCCTGTGTGCATGTGAGATCACCCACTCCTCTCTCTGTTTAAGGTTTCACATTGCTTACTGATGCCTCCTCACTGCTTTGGTTTGGAAAAAAGATTTGCAAAGGGAATTATCATGGTATTTGGCTTTAAAATTGCTCTGAAGGTACTTCCTTACCACATCCTATGACCATTTCTCATGGCTCACACATTTTACTTTCCACATCTTGATAAACTTAGATGCTACCCTGGGGCCATGATTTCAAAGGAGAATTTTCTCTTCCATGCTGCCCGTAATTTTTCATTTGCTTTGGGCTCTAGCTTTTGTAAACTATAGGGAATGAAGTAGCTGGAGTCTGATCTCCCTATCTCGGGTATGTAATAAGTTTTCTGCTAATTCACCAAGTTCCATCAGTTTTATTTAGCTGCCAGAATTCCCTGGCAAGGCCCCATCAGAGAATTACTTTCAGCTTTCTTTGTGGTTACTTGATTCAGTTGGAATTTCCTGCATATCCCTGGTAAAAATATGAAGAATGAAAGTCAACCTAAGAGTCACAGTGGTTTTCGGGAGGGGCCAAGGCCAGCTGTGCACTATGTATTTCTGCTGATAGATATAAGGAGGAAATTGGAAAAGGAGAATCTCTTGACCTAATTCCCCTGAGCTTTTTTTGGTTCCAGTTTTTCTAGTGGTAACTCAACAGCAACTGTGTCCTTTCTTTGTTGAGAGATGTATAGCACTTTTCAAAAGCATCTTCTGTCTTTCTGGTAAATGGGGTTTTTTTTACATTATTTTTCTGAAATTTAATAATCAAGGGTAGCAAATTAGTTATGCAAACATGTATAAAATCCTGAAATTTCCAATCCATTGTTGTCAAGTGTAAATTGAATGAAATGCTCCATATAAACTGAAATCTTAGTTCCAAAAGGACTATGAAATATTCTTATAAATGTCAATGTGCTGTTTTATTTGAGAGACTGAGTAGTCTATTTTGAATATAAAATATTGCCTTGGATTCAAGGTCTTATTGTTAGTAATTCACTGTGTTACTTGAGATATCTTTTCTGGGCTTCAGTATCAATTCATTTGAACAAATCCTTATTAAATGCCTATTACTTACAGGACATTATAAGTGACATAGGCTCTTAGGGAGATGCAGGCCTGCTCTGCCATAGAGAGATCACTGGATTTGAAGTCAGAGACCTGGTTTCAAATCCTGGCTCTGTTATTTATTACCTGTGTTACACTGGGCCAGTTACTCAGACTGTTTATAGCATGGTTTCCTATCTGTAAAATGAAGTTATTAAACTTATATGACTTTTGATATTCTTTTCAACTTTAAATCCTGTAAGATTTGGTCAGATTGCTGCAAAGAAAAATTAATCTTGCAATTGGGCATTTAATAAATCAAGTCAACAAACATTAAGTGCTTATTGTATGTCAGGCACTGTGCTAAGTTCTGAGGATACAAAAAATGACAAGCAGTTTCTACCCCCAAGGAACTTAAAATCTAATCTATAATCTAATCTTATAATCTAATAGGGGACAAGCCACGATGCCTGAGCAAGATAAGCACCAAATAAATTGAGGGTAGTCTCAGAAGGAAGGCACTAGTACTGAGGGAGCATTGGGAATGTGTTGCTGCAGAAAGTAGGACTTGGAGGAATCCAGGGAAGCCAGGAGGCAGAGGTGAGGAGGACTGCTGAGCAGACATAGAGGACTGCTATAGAGAATGCAGCTCCTTACCTCGGACTGTACCTCTACCTTCCACATCCACTCATTTACACTTTCTATCTGCCATCCCTAGAGTTCTCTTCCTCCTCACCTGCACCACTTAGAAAAGTGTAGAGTGTCATTTAAGGGACCATATCAGGAATCATGTTCTGATGGGGGAATTGGGATCAGGAGCTAAGTCATAGGCCAGTAACAGGGAGATAGAAAGTGTGATTCAAAGATTCAGACATGAAAGTCAGTAGCCTCAACAGCATCCAGGATGCTGTCAGAAAGTCTATAAAAAGGAGTTTAAGTATGGAAAAATAGGACCTAGAAATGAAATAAACATGATCAAAAATGAGGAATCACTCTCAGTGGATTTGGAAATGCAATCTCTGATAATCTTGGTGAAAGAGGAATTGGAGAAGAGACTGAAATCTGCTATTGGGAAGATCTTGTAAGTCCCTGTGGATGTTATTGAGGAACTTTATGAGAATGGGAGCAGTAAGAACAGATATATGATCATAAAATTATTGATATAGAATGGTGACCTCCAAGGCATCTAGTTCATTTGTTATCAAACTCAAATAGAAATGAGGGTCACTAAACTGTACCTAAGGATTCCTGCAGGCTATCTATTGGTGTAGAAAACCACATGTTAGCATTATCTATGTTCTACTGTATTTTTTATTTATTTTGTTAAATATTTCCTAATTATATTTGAATCTGGTTTGGTCGATACTCCAGGGCATTACAGGGGCAATGCTGCCAGTGTGTTTGATACCTCTACTCTACTCTAATTCAATTTCTTCTAATAGGGGACAATGTCAGATGAGTAAATTGAGGCCCCGAGATTAAGTAACTTTATAAGGTTTCACTGATATTAAAATTCAGAGGTAGATGTTAAAGCAAAATTCTCTGATTCCAGAGTCAGGAGCTTTCTCTAGGGTAGCAAATTTCATCCTGATCTTTGATAAGAGTAGGGATAAGTAGGACTTCCTACCAATAAACTAGAATTAGTACAAACTACTGATAAAAATTGTCTGCAATGCAGGGGTAAAGAGGAAGCATGATCAGGTGAAAAGTGTTCTCCATTCGGAGCCATAGAACTAGGTTAATGTCTTGTCTCTGTCACTACCTGCATCTGTGTGACCAAAATCACTTAACTTTTCTGGACCTCAGTTTACTCATCTGTAAAATGAGGAAATTGTACTAGATGGACTCAAACATCCGTTTGATCTCCAAATTTATGATTTTATGATCTCTAGAAAGTAAAAAATACAATGTGCAAATATTTAAGGGACTGACTATTAAGAAGGAAGTAATATTTTCATATGGTAATTTTAAAAATTTATTCTCTTTTAAAAATCTGACTGGTAAGAAACTCTTCTTCTAAGACATTCAGTGCTCTGTATCAGTGGTCCTAATTCTTGTTTGGTTTAAGAACCCTCTGGTCCTCTTCCTAATGGTAATTGCACAAATGAGATAATATATGTAAAGAGTTTAGCCAACTTTAAAGCACTACATAAATTTCAGCTATCATCATAACAAAGAAATATCTATTGATGGAGAAAATTGAGTAATTTACCAATACACATTTATTAAACACTCCCTGTGTACTAGGTACTCTTCTAAGTACTGAGGATACAAAGAAAAGGAAAAAACAAAACTATTCTTTCCTTCAAGGAGCTTATATTCTAATGGTAGAGACTATGTGCATATAATGGGTACATATATGGTACATGCAAAGTAGATGGAAGATAACCTTAGAGGGTTGCATTAGCAAGTTGGAGGAGGTAAGCAGGGGTAAAATGAGAAGGACCTACTGTAGAAAGTGGTACTTGATTTGAGCTTCAAAGGGAATCAAGAATTCTAAGAAGTAAAGCTGAGGAGGGAGATCATTCCAGGCATGTGGCACAGCCAGTATAAATGCATGGAGGGGGGAGGTGGCATGTTCTGTTGGAAGAACCACAGGTAGGCTCATTAGACTATGCCATAAAGTATATTTAGGGAACTAAGGCACAAGAAACCTGGAAAGGTAGGAGGGGACCAGGTCATAAAGAGGTTTAAATGTCAAAATAAGGAGTTTAATATTTGATTCTAGAGATAATAGGGAACAACTGGAATATATTGAGTGGGAAGGGGTGATACAGTCAGAGGTATGCTTTTAAAATTTTGTTTTGACAGGGTGTGTGAGGAATGGATTGGAGTACAACAGGACTTGAGGGAAAGAATCTAATTAGTAGCTTATTGTGTAGGCCAGGTTAGAGCTGATAAAGCCCTGAACTCAAGTGATAGCTCAAGTGGAGAAAATTATATAAGAGATATTGTGAAAGTAGAAATGACAAGATTTGTCAACTGATTGGTTATATTTGGTGACTGAGAGTGAGGAGGTGAAGTTTACACCAAAGTTGGGAATTTGGGTGAATGGGATAATGGTGATGCTATAACATCACATCACATCACATATTAATAGTGAAATTCAGAAGAAAGTGTGTTGCGGGGGATGAATTTTTAAGGGAGCATGTTAAGTTTGAGATGCCTATGAGAAATCCAGTTCTAAAAATCCAACAGGCAGAGAACTGGAGCTCAGGAAGGAGGCTAGGGCTAGATATACAGAATGTCCCAAAAGCTTTCCCCCAAAAGTGAAAAATTAATTATTTAACATTTTAAAATATTGATGTGTTTCTTTCAAAAATTCAGTATAACTATATTGTGCTAAATATTGCTCTAGTCAATTTTCAAACTTTGTAAAAACTGTCATCAGCTGAGCTCAATGACTAAAAATATGCATTTGTAATTCTAACCCTAAGATCTTCCAAAGAATGTGGTTTTGATTCATGCACAACAATTTCAAAATGATCCCACAAGAAAAAGTCTAATGGAGATGGATGAACTGACTGAGAGGCCAAGCAAAGGGACTTCCTCCACCAATCCAACAGTATAAGAAAGTGTCATCCAGAAACTCACCCACACTGTGCATTATGACAGTGCCCTGTCTTGTTAAATTTACTATTCAAAATTCAAAACACCACAGAATGGAATAATCACACTTTCAGATTTTTCTAGTACATTTGATGCATTTTGACTTTTGCAGTTTAAAAGTACACTAAGAATTTTGGAGATTGGCAAGATATGAAAGCAATAGCACAAAGCAGTAAAGGGTTTGAGAAGAGAGGAAAGTATAAAGTTGAACTGGTTTGCCTGGGGCTTGAGATTGAGATGGGAGGATGATACATACAAAGTGCAGAGGCAATGACCTGGTAAAATGCAGGGGGGTGTGTGGAATGAAATTGGAAGTCATAGGAAGGAAGAAGAGTAAAGTTGAGGATCGTAATGCATAGGGAAAGATGAACAATTAAAAGATTGTAACTAGATAAAAGATTGCTTGAGTTCAGGAAAATGGAAATGATACACTTGTTGAAGGTGGTAAGATCAAGGTATAACCATCTTTGTGTGTGGCTGAGGAGGAGTGGAGAAGCAGGTGCTGAGAGCTGAGCAGATGGAAGGAAACTGGGGAAGGGAAACATCAATATATTTCAAAGGCTTCTGGTATTAGAACAGGAGTTGGGCTGAAGAGGGAGACTTCGAGCTAGGAGCATAGAGGAAGAACAGATATCTTCTGGCTTGGGGGATGATAGAAGACTTCCTTGAAGAGATAGATTTTGAACTGAGACTTAACTGGTAGGATTTCACTAGGTAGAGATGGAGAAAGGGGAAGGTACCTGAGACAGAGGGAATAGCATAAGGAAAGGTACAGGACTGTGCAGGTATATGGTGTGTTAGAAGAATGGAGAATGATGGAACTTGGACACAGAATAGGGGATTTGATGGAAAGAAGTAGAAGAACAGGCTGGAATATGAAGAATGAGGAATGGAGCTTGGACTTCATCTTAAGAAAGGCAGCATGGCACGGAGTGTGCTGGACTTGGAGGAAAGGAGACCTGGTTTCTAAATTCTACCTCTGACATTTAATAGTTGTATGACCCTGAGTAATTTACCTAGCCCTAATGAACCCGTTTTTTCATCCTTAACATGGAAATCTTGGACTAGATGACTCCTGAGGTCCCTTCCAACTTGAAATCTATGATCCTATAGTAAGTCATCAATAGCTTTTGAGCAGAGGAAGGACATGATTGGAGTTCATTTTCTTTAATATTGCACTGGGAGGAGAGTAGTAGATTTTTTGGAGTGAGGCAATATCATAGGTAGAAGAACTATCTACAAAAGTATATGGCTATTGGAATAGCTCTGAGGACAGGGGCCAAACTAAGACAGATTCAGTGAGAATGGAAATAATGGAATGGATTTAAAAGCCATAGAATGGAAAAGACTTCCCAAATGATTAAATAAGGAGTAGCAGAATAACAGGCAAGGATGACTCAGGTTTCTTGTTTGAATTTTAGAAAAAATTTATTAAGCCACTATGTATGATGCATTGCCTTAAAGAGAAATAAGGAGGACTTTATTACAAAGGAGGTTGATTAGTTTGATTTTAGATTTGGTTTTCTGGATATTCAAGTGGAAACAATCAACATAATATGGTAAGTTCTGATCTCAAATCTGGAAGAGATGTTGAATCTAGAGATTTAGATTTGGTAGTATCCTTATAAAGAAAGATTATTGAAACCAAGGAGTAGATGAAACCATTAAAGAAGAGAAATGCAGAAGATATAATGTTAACAGGAAGAAAAGGAGTCAGGAAAGATGAAGATCTATCAGAGAGACGAGAAAAGCCAAGAGAGTGAAATAGTACAGGGAAGAGAGAAGTTCAGGGAGGTGGCATGAATACTGTCATATGTTAGAAAAACATTAAGGAGAGTGAAGACTGAAAAAAGGCCTTGGTGATTAGGAAGTCAATAGTGACCTTTGAGAAAAGTATCAGAACAATGATTGGTAGGCTCTGATGAAAAGGTGTTTTGACAAGTAAATGGGACATTGGCCCTCTTCAAAAATGCAGGACAAAAACTCCAAATGGGAAATGAGTAACAAGATGCAATGAATATAAATGATTATTTTGCAAAATTTTGTGACAAGAAAAGAAGTGAAAGAGGGCAGGAACAATATCAAAGGAGCATGGGTTTTTATTTTCTTTATTTTAAGCACAGGGGAATAGGCTAAAGGAAAGAAGTCAGTGGAAAAAAAAGAAATTGAAAGTGAAAGAAAGAGGGAATGTTTGATGGAGAGGCCCTAGGAAAGGTGTGAAGTGATAGGATTTGGTAGAAGAGTCAGACTAGAAAGAAAGGAGAGATACCCTTTCCTTTGAGACTGAGATACGTATCAAGGAGGAGAGGAGGACCCAGTTGCCTATTAACAGTCTGTTCTGACCATTTCCAGTAGTCACAGCTTGAAGCCACTTTAGTCTGTAGTTTTAAAAGAATGATATGGTATCAGTATGATGTTCATAAGTTCATAGATTAAGATTTAAGGGGTCTCAAAGGCCATCTAGGCAAAATGCCAGATTTTATAACTGAGGACACAGGAGTCCAGAGAAGTTAAGTAACTTGTCCCAGGTCCCACAGGTATTCCTTCCATTAAAATAACTAAAAATATTGCTTCTTCTTCCACTTAGAAGCTCATTCTAACTTTATTCTTTTTTGATTTGTATAATTTATTTTAAAGATCCGTATTTCTACTCTTTGCTCTGGAAATCTGGAAACGGCCTGAGGCCAAAAGCAATAAAATTCTGAACTGCCCTGACTAATTTCATTCAGCTTCATCCTAATAGAATTTAAATTTTACTCTGAGCATGAATATATGAATGAATCTGAAAAGCTTAAATAAC
Source organism: Potorous gilbertii (assembly GCA_028658325.1). Classification (NCBI taxonomy): domain Eukaryota; kingdom Metazoa; phylum Chordata; class Mammalia; order Diprotodontia; family Potoroidae; genus Potorous; species Potorous gilbertii. The sequence goes on along the minus strand of CM053771.1, from coordinate 497,343,222 downwards.
AAATATAAGAGAGAAACTGTTGTGGCAATGATGAAAAAATGTTTGAGAAAGCCCTGGGTTACCTGATTAAACTGCATCTGGAAATATAGAACTCATTTCTGGGCACTGCATTTTAGGAAGAACATTGACCAAGCTGGAGTGGCTTTAGATGAGAGTGACTGAGATGGTGAGGAATCTGGAGGTTGTGCCCTGTGAAGAACAGTTAAAGAAGCTGGGTATGTTTATAATGGAACCTGGGGGGAGACACACAGAGGCTAATGGTGATGGTGATAGTTAACAGAGTGTTTTAAGGTTTACAAAGCAGCTTATAGAAATTACCTCATTTAGTTCTCATAATGATCTTCGAGGTAGGTGCTACTATTGTTCCCATTTTACAGATGGGAAACAAAGAGACATTAAGTCCCCTGACCAGGATCACAGAGCTAGTAAGTATTTAAAGCAGGATTAAAACCCAAGATTTCTTGACTCTTAGTCCAACATTCTCTCTGCTACTCCACAATGGTAGGGGTTATCAAGTATTTGAATAGTTGCTTTATGGAAGAGAGTTCAGACTTCCTCAGCATAGCCCTAGAAGGAAAAATGAAGAGCAGGGGATAGATATTGCAGAATAATCTAACAATTAGAGCTATCCAGGTGTGGAATGGATGGCCTTGGGAAGTAGTTTCCTCACCAGAGGTCTTCAAGGAGAGCAGGGGTTCTTAACCCTGGGTAAGACACTTAACCCTGTTTGCCTCAGTTTCCTTATCTGTAAGATGGGCTGAAGAAGAAAATGGCAAACCACTCTAGTATCTTTCCCAAGGAAACTCCAAATGGGGCCACAAAGTGTCCAACATGACCAAAATAACTGAACAAAATCAACAACTGCTTTTGTCAGTCTAGTGAAGTCCATGAACCCCTTTTCAGAAAATGTTGTTAAATATATAAATACACAGGAGTACAAAGGAAACTAATTATTTTGAAATAAAGATGTAATTTTTTTCTCCACATTATTTTATGGAACTTTTAATATTTATCCATGGGAGATCTGCAAATATCAACTTAAGAACCCCTAAAGTAGAACCTGGATGACCAGTTGTCAGGGATAGTCAAAGGAAGAATTCCTCTTCAGGTCCAAGTTAGGTTAGATGGCCTCTCAATTCCCTTCCAACACTGAGTTGATGTGATTTTTCTCCTTTAATATGTTTTGTTTTCAATTAATGAGCAAACATTTATTAAGCACGCACTACGTGCTGATCAGTGGGGATACAATGAAAAAACAGAAACCACTCCCTGTCCTCAGAGAACTTTTATTTTCACAGGGATATATGTTCTAATTTATAAACACATTGTGAAATTTAAATACAACTACATATTTTCTGATTAGCTTATATACTTAAAAATAAATACAACTACATATTTTTCTGAATAGCTTATATACTTAAAAATAATGTTTTTGAAGACTCAGTTTTATACATCAGGGACCATTTAGCAATTCAGTGATCAAGTGGATGTAGCAGCAAAAGTAGCTAATGTTCCTGGGGGATATGGGAGATTTAGGGAACAATCCAAAGTTTGTATTTGTCTGAAAAATAGAAACCAAACCCAACCTTAGAAGGGACATAGGGACCAGCAGATATTAATTCATTGAATTATTCTTGCAACAATTGGGGGTGCATGCTATGAATAAGTAGCATGAGTGAAGGATGCTAAGATGGGTGAGATAGTCTTACTGGTAAACCTAAAAAAATTTGAACTTCAGAGTTTGGCAAAGAATATAATTAATTTTAGGGAGTTTGAAGCCAAGCTGTCTAAATTTTCTAATAGTAGATTGGCAAGTGTTTTGTAAACTGTACACAGATGAATTAACTTTTCTTTTTTTTGTTTGTTCTGTTTTGCTAAAAGGAAGTCAATTGGTTTGGACGCTTATTGGTTATAACAATGACCTTTCCTCTAGCTTAGAAGAGATTTACTTTAATATTTGGATGGTCTGGTCAACATGGGTAATCTCTCAGACAGTGCAGACAGCAACCTATGCATGCTTTTTCTTCCTCCATAACTCTTATGGTATAGGTCCATTCAGTATACTGGGACCTTCTTCCAGATGTCAAAGTTGTATGACTATCAATATTTTTTCAAATGGGCTATCTATTGTGGGCTATAAGGGTTATCCCAGGATCTTAATACCTACATGGCCTACATCTTTTACTAAGAACACCTTTCCACTGACATCCTTTGCAATGTTTTTCTCTGCATAATACATTGATAATTTGTTGCAACTTGCCACGGACCTCTCCTTTGGATGGCTTGTAATTGATTCTTTAGGGAGGGACTCAGCCACACAGCATCATGGAAAGACTATTGATGTGTAAACTCAGGGGCATTTGCTTCACAGAGAAGCTTAGGGTCCTTGGTCCATTTCTCAGGAAGTACATGAATTACAGGTTACAAGAAATGCCATTTTCTATGCTGCCGTCTTCTTGTGCCCACCATCCCCGAGGCAGACAGCTCTAGAGCTCTGGTTCATGTAACCAGAGAGGAAGCTGTTCAATGACACACTGTAGCGCGGGTTATATTTAGCTTTCATTATACTCTTTGGCATTGCATCGGGAGCCTGCCCAACAACGCCGCACTTCTGTAACACACAGAGGGGAGGAGGAAACAACTGGCCGGATTGGATGGAAGTGTGTCTTAGTGAATGCTAAGAACTGAATGCCTGATAGAATGAGGGCCGTGCAGTCAGCCCAGCCTCTGTTTGTGAGCTCCAAGGATTTGTCCAGACACACAGACTTCACCCTAGAACACAGTAGCTGCCTTCTTCCCCGGACTTGACACAGCTCAGTCGGCCTCGTTTTCTTCCTTCTTGGCTCTTTAACCCCACTAGATGGCACCGTTCACGTCCCCTCCTGCCAGCTGCACATCGTGGGAAAGAGGAAGGAGGGAGGGCTGCACCACAGTCAAGTTTGTGTGGCACTGCCCTTGTTTCCTTAACCTCAGAACTGTTTTCATAAGCCTCCAGTGCTGGAGGCCACTGGGATGCCAACCATTGATCCAGAACGTCCTCACCGCCTGGTATAGAATTTCAAGCTTCCACCACAGGCTCGCTGAGTCCCACGTCTTCACGTTAGAGATGGTTTATACTTTTACGTTACGATAGCTTTCAAAATGCTTGTTGCCACATTAGCTCATTCAGTTCTTACAACAGTCCCTTCAGGGATTTCAATATTATCATTCCCCCCATTACTGATCAAATAACTAAAGCCTAGAAAAGTAAAGTGACTATTATAATGTTAAGGATAAATGTCTGTGTCCCGGTGAGAGCAGCCACTTCGAGCTCAGATTTTTATAACAAGGACTGGAGCTTCCAAAGTGCTTTAACCTTGTTGTGACTTTAGAAATTGCTGTGGCTAAGTAGTGGTCTTAATTATAGTGAATATATATATATATATATATAATATGTTTGTATGTGTTTATATATACACACATACATATATGTATTATATATGTATATATACATATGTGTATATATACATATTTGCGTATATATGTATGTGTGTATATTGAGTTATGTGTGTATATATATGCATATATATGCATATATACATACAAAACAAAATGCCTCAAACCTGTGGGTGAGTGAGGGGAATGAGTGAGGGGGATGTCTACCCCAAGCATATGAAGATTTCCCCTGGCAAAATGGGCAGATGAGAACAATTTGTTCCAATGGCCATGAAGTCAGCTGAAGCAGGTGCTGTGGAGTGTCTAGAGCCCAGTCATACACTGAAGATGCCAAGGTCATCCACTATACCCTGGGCCATCCACAGTTGTTTTGATTTTCATCTTACCCCTGGATCAATGACTCTCAAAGACAGAGTGAGGCAGACAACTTTGTGCAACTCTGCCTCACTTAAACCTGATTCACTTACAAATCAAGACATCACCCTGTGATATTATTGATCCTTTTCCAAAGTAAGGACAAACTATATGTATAATATATACATACATGCACATATACCTATACATACATATATACACATTATATATACATATACTTTTATATACATGTGTGTGCTATGTGTGGGTGTGTTGTGCACACGCATGCATGCGTGCGTGTGTGTATGTGTGTGCAGTTCAGTGGACAGAGTGCTGGTGTTGGAGTCAGGAAAACTTATCCTCCTGAGTTCAAATTTGACTTCAGACACTTACTAGCTGTGTGACCTTAGACAAGTCACATAACCTTTTTTGCCTCCATTTCTTCTTCTGTAAAATGAGCCAGAGAAGGAAATGTCAAACCACTCCAGTATCGCTGCCAAGAAAACCCCAAATGAGATCGCAAAGAGTTAGACATGACTAAAATGACTCAACAACAAATATATATAAACATATGTAATGTGTATATATCATGTGGAATATATTTTCATGTAAGCATACATATACGTGTACACGTATTACAGTCTAAAGACATAAACAATTCCCCATTAACCTTAGTAGAAGTTTCTTTGAATTGTTTTGACTAGTCTGAATATAGAAATTTTCCCCATCCAAACTGAATCTGATTACTTATTTCTTTGAATCCCTGGGACACTGTACATTTGTACATTTCTCATTATATTTGAGAAATTCTACAAAAAGTTAGAAGTACATATGTACAATTCCTCTCTTTGTTATTAATCAATCAATCAATCTTGTGTTGTTCAGTCATGTTTTTGGCAAAGATACTAGAATGATTTGTCATTTCCTTCTCCAGTGTGTTCCCATTTTACACACGAGGAACTGAGGCTAAGTGTTTCTAACTAAGAACTAAGTGTCTGAGGGCTGAATTTGAACCAGATCCACTTGACCTCCTAGCTGGCCAATCTTGCCCATGCCAGTCTTTAACGCTTGCAGGGTGAGCCTTAGCCATCTCTGTATCTCCCAAACCACCTGTCGTAGTACCTTGCACGTAGCAGATGCTAAATAAATGTGGAGTGAATGCCTTGAACACAATAATAGACCACGGGCAGCATAGAGTAATGAAAAGAATGTTAGATTCAGAATCAGGAGAGACCTAGATTTGACAGATCTGTGTGTCTGTAACCATTGGCAAATCATTTGATTTTTCAGATCCTCATTTTCTCTCACCCGGACAATGGGAGGAGGCCAGATGGTACTTTTGAAACAATGCTACACTTGGAGTCACACTTGACTTGAAATATAGCTGTATGACCCTGGGCAAGTTATTTATCTGTGATTAATTTTGTAATTTATAAAATGAGGAGTTTGTATTATTTCTAGCTCTGTGATTCTGTGATCTTCTGAATACTGTATCCTCACAGAGTTAAGAGAATCAAATGAAATAGCATAGGTAAATAAAGAGCTTTGTAAATATTAAAGCAGAGATGTACATGTCAGCTCTTTTCATAGCAGACCCTCAATATCTAATGAATGGAATGTAATCATAACTTTACAGAACTTAGAAAGTGTTGATGAGTAGAGAGCCATAAGATACTTGCTTTAGTGAATATATGAGAATTGCATGTAATTAACTGATCAGTTATTTGTAGATAACTACATCTGAAATACTGTATCCCCTACAGCCTTAACAGCATCTTGTATATAGTTAGGACTGGGTAAATATTTGTTGATTAATTGATTGAGGGATCTAGGAAACAGCTTATTCTCCAAAGTAGTCTTTTATCTCTCCACTGTTAATTTGCTTAGTAAAACTGCTCATTTATTAATAGACTAAAGGTACTTCTTATTCCACGAGGAATTAAATATTCTTTGTTGGAATCTCCATTTTTCATTTCTTGAAGATAATTCAGGACATTGTAGCACTAAAAATAGTAATGGATGATCCCTGCAGTGAACCTCCATAGTCAAGGAAAGGTAGTAACCTCTCTGTTGTAAGGGATGTGTAGTAGCAAAAGGACCTTTGGTTCAAATTTATTTCCCTCACTGCCTTCCCATTGTGTTTGAAATTCTACTATTACACATTCATTCCTTTGGATGTGCCCCTAAGAATTCCTCTTTAAATGGCAGATAAGCCTGTGTTTTAATAACTCATTAATTTATTGCTGACTATCAAATTGTATTTTAGAAAAGGCTCAAATGAAGAGCAATGAACTTCTAGTATGCCAGCTACCCACAGTCTTCTTGTTCCCCTAAGCAGACCCATTGGGCCAACCTAGGAAAAGGTGGAAAGTCAACAAGAAAGTAGAGTGGTCTTTAAATAGTCCTTCCCTATCAGGTGATTACTTACTTGGAGAACAAAGCTTATGCCTTAGGTCATCTCACTTAGGAAGATACTTACTAAACTTGTGCTAAATGGGTTAAATTTGTGTTCTAGGGAACTCTTGGGGCAGTCAGGTGGCTCAGTGGATAGAGCTAGAGGCCTGGGGTCAGGAAGACTCATCTTCTTGAGTTCAAATCTAGCCTCAGATATTTTCTAGTTCTATGACCCAGGGCAAGTCACTTCATTCCATTTGCCTCAGTTTCGTCATCTGTAAAATGAGCTGAAGAAGGAAATGGTAAACCATTTCAGTATCTCTGCCAAGGAAGCATCAAATGGAGTCATGAAGAGTTGGAAATGACTGAACAACAATTCAGGACTTTGCCTAAATCAACCCCCAGCTAACTACAATATATCATCATGAGTTTGTTCATCAGAAAGTGAAGGACAATCATTTTCGAAAAGTGGACAAGCTATGGCTCTGGGGTTGAGAGAAGCTAGAATGTGGGCTTACATTTGTTCTACTGGAAGGGTGGGTGGGGATGGTGAAGTGGTAGGAACCTGATATCTATAGGACTCCACTTTTAAAGCTAGTAGGATTTTTAGTGCCCATTCAGTTGAATCTTTTTTATTTTACAAAAGAGGAAACTGAGGCCAAGAAAGGATCAACAACTTGCCAAGTATCACAAGTCCATGGAATACCTGGAAGGGATTTGGACACTTCATTGTTGTTTTTGTTTTTAGAGTTGTTTCAGTTATTTCTTACTCTTCTTGATTTGGGTTTTTTTTTGGCTAAGATACTGGAGTAGTTTGATACTTCCTTCTCCAGCTCATTTTATAAATGAGGAAACTGAGGCAAACAGGGTTAAATGACTTACCCAGGGTCACATAGCTAGTAAATATCTTAAACTGTGTTTGAATTCAAGTCCTCTTGACTTCAGGCCAAGTGCTCTATCTTCTGTACCACCTACTTGCCCTTTGGTCATTTAAGGGGCATAAATTATAGCATGGAAATGGAGCATATGTACAAGGTCACTAAAGACAGCATTCTATTTCACAATTTTGCCTGGATCTAGCCCTGACTTACCTTGAATCAGTTCCTGATTTGGAACGAGAGGAATGGAGGAATGCAGAAGAGGGTAGAGTCAGTTTCTTTGATCCTAGAAAACTTGGTAATTGACTAAAAGAGTGAAGAATTAAATTATATAGTAGTACGTAGTCAATAAGAGCCAATGAATCTTTTTTTTTTTAATGACATTTAAGTAATGTAAGGAATGTTTTCTTTTCATGTCAGGTACATTGAAAAACATAGCATCTTAGATCATATCTTTCCTAGGTAGTGTCACATTTATCTCATTTCTGACATTTTCTGCAGTCACCACATTTCTTCTTATTGCCCAAATCAACAAAATTCTAAATTGTGAAACCCCTCAACCTCTCCCACTCCCCTAGATGAGCATTCTGACCATTTCTTTTTAGTGTAGTTCTAAAATAAAATTTTCACATGACATAGAAAACTGTTGGATTTTGAGTTGGGGACATCTGATTCCAAATTCTATTACCTGTGAGACTTTGGATAAATCACTTAATATCTTCAGGCCTCAGTTTTATCACTCATACAACAAAGGAATAATAAAATAATAAGTAAATCTATGTCCTTTGAGTCCAGATGCAAAATGCACTTTCCTGCTTACTAGCTCTGTGCCCTTGGGCAAGTAACTCATCCTCAAAAGGCTTTAATTTCTTTTCTCTGTAAAATGTACTACATGGTCTCTGATGTCCTTTTCAACTTTGACAGTCTGTTAATCTAGATTCCATTATAAGAAACCAAAGTTTGTGTGATTTGTTGAATGCTTTTTCTTTCAAATAATAATATAGATACTTGAGCTCATTATCCTCATTTCTTAAATGAGGGATTGAATTAGATGCTCTCTAAAGTACTTTTGGAGCAGCTAGGTGGCACAGTAGATAGAATACCAGGTCTAGATTCAAGAAGACTCATCTTCATAAGTTCAAATCTGAACTTACTTACTAGCTGTGTGACCCTGGGCCAGTCACTTGACACTTTTTGCTTCAGTTCTCATCTGCAAAATTAGCTGGAGAAGAAAATGGCAAACCACTCCAGTATCTTTGTTAAGAAAACCCCAAATAGGGTCATGAAGGGTTGGACATAACTGAAAATAGACTGAATAATGACAACAACAAAAACCTCCCAGATATAAATCCTTTGATTCCATCTTTAATTTGGATACCATCTGTTTTAGGTTGTCATGTTAATATAAGGTTAATGGTGGGTGGGGGGAAGAGTTAAAGATCACCCCATCCATTAATAGGCCTCAATACCTTTTGTTAATTTCTACTGAGGCAATGGGTCACAAGAGTCTTGCCCTCCAGCTCTGAAAAGTCTATAAATACTATGAGATGAGATTTTACTTTGGGGCTTACTCATTGGAAGTATTTGTTTGTCCAGAGGAGACTTTGGGAAGCCTAAGAAGCCCCACCACCACCACCTTCGAAAACCCAGATGTTGGTATTTCTCTCTCTGGTAACTATATATGTATGTAGTGGTCAGACAGTTGGAAGCCCTGTCTGTTGGTCTTTATTTCTCTACTTGTATTTTCTCTCTTGGTATATGTGTTTGATTGAAGTTATTGTTGACCCCTCAAAAGTTGCTTTCCTTTTAGAAAAGCAGATCTAAGAACCTGTACAGCAAGCCCTCCTGCATATGCCAGGGCCCTTGCTGTTACATAAGTAGACAATAACAACCATCACTTTCATTTTACAGACATGGACTCAGACTAGGATGTTCTGAACTAATTGAAACTAGTTTTGTTGTTGTTGCCATCATCTTTTCAGTTGTGTCCAATTCTTCATGACTCCAGTTGGGATTTTCTTGGCAAGGATACTGGACTGGTTTGTCATTTCCTTCCTCCACTTCATTTTACAGATGAGAAAACTGAGGCAAACGTGGTTAAGTGATTTGCCCAGGATCACACAGTTTGTAAGTGTCTGAATCCAGATTCAAAATCAGGAAAATGAGTCTTCCTGTCTCCAGTCCCAGAGCTCTATCATTTTGAGAGCTAATTGTTAAAATTTCAATATAAGTGTTTATACCTTGAAGATCAGCAAACGCTATAATCAGGACTCAATTAACTATTGTGTTGGTTATCTGGAATTAAGAAAGTAAAGGATAAAATGCTCCTAATGCATATTGAACTTAAAAACATGTGCTGTGAGCATTTTCCCCCCAGAGTCTCAGTTAAACATTTACCAGAATACTTCTGGACTCAGGGGTGTTAAGAGATAGGCAGATGAAAGAAACTAGGGGGAGGAAGAAGAAGGAAAACAGGAAGATAGAAGAATTTCTGTTAAATTGATGGATTCTAGAATTGTAGATTATTGGTGTCAAATCATAAAAATCTTTTCCCAACCCAAAGGACCCAAGGAAGATATGGAAACCTTCATTCTGAGCATCCTGATTCCTTAGAGATTCAGATCTATTTTAGTGACTCACTCATGTCCTCCTCAGGCATTTTTGTGACTGATTTCTAGTATGTCTTTAGGCAAAATAGCAGACAAACAAGAGCGGCATTAGAAAGGGAGACCCTCAGATCACTTTCAAGTATATAAGACAATAATGCTGTACAATCTGCTGGAAGAATGTGAGATCCAGCTCAACTATGTGTACCACATGTCTTTCAGCATTTAACCTCCAGTCTTGTTACTGACATCAAAGGTTAAGACAGTCTCCAAAATCAATATTTTGGTGTGCAATCTACCCACAGGCATCAAAAGCATTATCCATCTTCATTTGGGGAAGCTGAGCCAGCCCTTACTTATCAAAAGGGGTGAGAAATTATACTAAAAAACTTAGCTGAGCAAGAGACAGATAGATAATCTGCCTTGACAGTTGTTGACAAATGTGCTTCTTCCTTTTCCTCTTACTGGAAAGAGTGCAGGATTTGGAACCAGAAGACGTGAATTCTGGTTCCAATTCTGTTGCTTACTCATGGTAAAGTCATGAGTAAGTATCAGTTTCCCCAGAAGTAAAGTGAGAAAGTTCAACTAGATTACCTTGAAAGTTCCTATTCTCTGCATAAATGAATTTTCTTTCTTTTCTTTTCTATTCCATTACTTTTTCTTCCTCTTTTTAATTTGCCTTATTCTTCTCCCCCACCTAAACCTATGGCATTCACAGGCATTGCCTAGTTGTGGTGGAGGCACTTTGGGGTTACCAGGCTCCTTCTGTTTGCTTTGAGTTGAGAGGTTTATGATGACATGGAAAAAAGACTGGATTTGGAATCATAGGAACCAAAAATCTGAGTTGGAAAAGGTCTCAGTGGTCATCTGATCAAGGGATTCTTAACCAGTTTTCTTTTCTTGCAGAATATTTTATGTATTCCTATTGAGCACAAGTGATTGAACTATGTCATAGATCCCTCTGGTAATCTGGCTAAGCTTGGGGACCTCTTCTTAGAATAACATTTTTATAATTTTTAAAAAATTTTTTTGTTTTTATTATTTTTCCCTCATAATTTATTTTATTTGTTTTCAATTATCAACAATCATTTCTGTAAGTTTTAAATTTTCTCTCCCTTCCCCCCCTACCTCCCCAAATGGCATGCAATCTTATATGGGCTCTACATATACACTCTTATTAAACCATTTTCACATCATCATGTTGCGTAGAAGAATTAAAACAAATGGGAGAAAGCATGGGTAAAACGAAATACAACCAACCATAACAAAAGAGAAAATAGTCTGCTTCATTCTGACTTCCAACTCCCTAGTTCTTTCTCTGCATGTGGATGGCATTTTGCATCATGAGTCCTGAAAAGGACCCACATGTACAAAAATATATATAGCATCTCTTTTTGTGGTGGCCAAGAACTGGAAATCAAGGGGATGCCCATCAATTGGGGAGTGGCTAAACAAGTTGTGGTACATGAATGTAACAGAAGACTATTGTGCTATAAGAAATGATGAACAGGTGGACTTCAAAATAACATTTTAAATGCATAAAATAAAAAGACATAGGTTAACAAAGAAAACCAATCATATTGGAATTTTCAAAACAATATCATAAATTCCAGGAGAAGGGTCCTTGATCTGCTCTAGCCCATGCCTGAAAAATCATCTCTACATCACACTTGACAAGACAATATTCAAACTTTGAAGACAACCAAGAGAATTCCTTCATTCTCAGGGCAATCTGTTTTACTTTTCGACAGCCACAATTGTTAGAATGTCAAACCTAAGTTTTCCTCTTTTCAATTTCCACTCACAAAGCTAGTTATGCACCCCCTCAGGTCCAATATAGGTCACTGAATCCCAGAGTGTGAGCTGAAAGAGACCTGGGAAGCCATCTAGTGAGAACCCTTCATTTTACAGATGAGGAAACGGGCTCAGAGAGAGATGAAAGGACTTCCCCAGGGTTATACAGGTAGTACCAGAAGTGCTACTTTAACTCAAATGTTCTGACTCCATAGACACAGCTTTCTCTACCGCCACTTTCAAAAAGACAACTCTTCAAATAGTTGAATCATGTCCACCTCAAATCATCTGTCCTCCAGGCCAGATATCCCCAGTTCCTTCAACCAAGTCAGTAGACATAGATTTAAATAGACTATTAACAAACCACTGTACTTCAGTTTCTCTATCTGTTGATCTCTGTCCATTATCTATCTCTGTTTATCTGTTCTGTTCTTTTTATCTATCAATCTATTCTATCAATTTTTCTGTCTCATGGAGATAATTATATCTGTATTACTTGGGGTGGTGCTACATAGGGTTGTTGTAAGGTAAGCAGTTTGCAGTGTGCCACATAAATGAGAGTTATTATGTTAGGATGAATAGGAAACAGAGAATTGGAGGCATTTTAAATACTTGGCATCCTTAAGAAAACAACTGATTTGAAAGATCTAATTAAAAAAAATAAGGGCTATGTACTGTACCATTCTTTGATCACATTTATTTCTTTAGGTGGCACAGTGGATTGAGTTTGGGAGCTGAGTAAAGAAGACGAGTTTAAGTTCGATCTTAAATACTTACTAACTTGTGACCCTGGGCAAGTCATTTGCCTTCCCCCTCAGTTTTCTCATCTATAAAATGGGAATAATAAAACACCTACCTCCTAGAGTTGTTGTGAGAATCAAATGAGATAAAAAAAATTTAAAGTATTTTGCCAAAGCTTAAAACACTATATAAATATTAGGTATTTTTATTTTAGTTAAGTGATCAGAGAACAGAACTGTGCCAAAGATTAGCTATTAAAAAATAGCCTATGCATGTATATATGGAAGAGAAGATATTTCCTTTTATGCTTGAAAATTAACATTAAGTTCTCACTGTTACGTAAGCAGCATTCTAGCAAGTTAATAAAAAGCTTCTATTTTTATATAAAGGAATCTCAAAAATCCATTCCATAAGAAAGATAATCCTACTGTTCCTTGGTGTAGGAATCGTCATTCTTGCTTCTGAGCTAGTGGCAGTGAGGATAGAAGGGGGCTTCCCTGAACCTACTGCAAGGGCTACCTTTGGAGAGAAATGTGCGCCTATGGTCCTTATATAGACAATGTCATACGTATAGAGTCTATTATTGAATATAAAGAAACATGGAAAGACTTCCAAGAACTGATAAAGAGTCAAGTAAGAAGAACCAAGAAAATAATATACAAAGTTGGTACAACGATGGAAATGCAAAGATTGACCACAAAATAACAAAGAACAAGCACGAACCCAAAGAAGAGAGATGAGAAGTCCTTTTCTCCTTCCTTTGCAGAAGTGAAAGGTCTTTAAATGTATGATATTGAAAATATTGTCATGTCCCCCCTCCCAATGTATTGGTTAGTCTTAATATTAGTATTTTTCTCTTCTTTTTTTCTTAAAAGTGATCTTTGTTTTATGGGATAGCTCTCTGGAAAAGTAGTTGGAAGGATATTAAGGGACATTTAGACAATGAAAATGCAATAGATAATAAAATTAATTTTAAAAAAAGTCTATTACTACTTTAATGCTCTGTGTACTATGTTTTATTATATATAAAGTATCATGGTGTTATGAAAAAATCATTAGACTTGGACTGAGAAGACAAACATTCCAGTCTTGGCTCCTATACTTACTACGTGACGATAGAAAAGTAATTAAATCTCTCTGATGCCTTCATGTTGCCTCTCCAAAATGGTGTAATGGGAAGAGCACAGTCAGAAGACTTGGGGTTGGGGTAGATCTTTCACTTACTGTCTGTATAACATGGGAAGAATAATAATTATATTTATTCTACCTTGCTTTGTAAATCTTAAAGTGCCCTGTAAATATGAGTTATGAATGAGTTGTTAATTCTATAATTTGTCTGTATTTCCTTATTTCAAGGATCTGTGATTTTGTCAGTGTGGATACTCTCTCTGTTGATGCAGATCTTGACCCTTCCTAAGCCATAGTTGGTGATTTCATAAACTGGCATTGGCATGACATTTATGATGATGACTAGCCCTCTAACCAGGCATCTTTCCAACTCTAGCTTGCTTAAATAACCTACCTACAGTCCATTGTTAGGTCATTATTCAAAGTCTTTCCAGCTTGGCTGGACCTATCTGAACTTGTCCTCCCATGGCATAGCATTCCAGAACCCAAGGTCACTTATGCCCTCTGAATAGGTATCAGAATAACATCAGTGATATTATGAGCTAAATGGGCTTCTTGTGAGCCTTTCTGGGAACTTAACTACTATTTATAATCTGATTTCTATGGGAAAATGCAGCAAGTTCCAAGCAATTGACTTAGAAAAGAATTTTCAGAACACAATTTGTTCATGAAGTGTGGAATGGTTGGAACTGGTTCTCATTCTGATGCTGGACAAAAAGTTATTTTGTGTGCCTTGATAGTCATTAGTGTTATGATAGACCAGACACTGATTGACAGAGACAGGACAACAGAGTAAAAACTTTGGCCAGATAGAAATGGGCTCCAAGAGAAGAGGTGAGGATCTGAGAGTAATGAATAGAAACCTGATTTTGAAAATGTTTAGGGATACTAATGCGCAGTCTTCAAGAAATATAAGCCATAGGAATTGATTATTAAAAATTGAAAACCAATAAATTAATAAATTTGAAAAAAAGAAATAGAAACCATATTTTAAAATGCTCCAAATCACTAATAATGATAGAAATGAAAATTAAGGAAACTGAGGTTCTAGTTCATACCCCTCAGATTGAGAAAGTTGACCCACCCCTCCCCAAAAAGGAAAAGAGGAAATGTTGTAAGAGCTACTGGAAAATAGGCACATTAATATACTGTCAGTGGAGCTATGAATTTGTTCATTCATTCTGGGAAGCCATTTCAGACTGTGACAAGATTGGAGTTATACACTTAGACCCAAAGATCCCACTACTAGACCTATATTCCAAATAGACAGGTAGTTTTATCATGCACTCAAAATCAACAAGGAAAAAATAATTTCTTGAAAACTTTAGTCCTGTCATCTTGAAGTACTCACGATGAGTGTAAGCAAACAAATCACCTGGAAATCAACTATTACTCATGTACCAATTTCCATTGCAGAGATAAAGGCATAGTGAAATTCACAAAAAAACATAGAAAAATGATTGGGAGCATTTATTCATATAGCATATATTTCTTCCTATGAAAACTGCCCATTTGTATTCCTTTTTTAAAAAGCTAAGGACATCAGTTCTTTCTGGAGTGGCAAAAACTGGAAATTAAGGAGATACCCATCAAATTCTAGAATGGCTGAGCAAGTTATAGTATCTGAATGGCACCAACTATTATTATGCTTTAAGAAATTATGAAAGGGATGCTTTCAAAGGAACCTGGGAAGACTGGCATGAACTAATTTAGAGCTAAGTGAGAAGAACCAGGACAACAATTTCTATAATAACTAAAACACTGTAAAATAAATTTTGAAAGACTTATGAACTTTCATCAACACTGTGACAGATTACTATTCCAGAGAACCTCTGATAAAGCATGCTACTCATTTCATGACAGGTGATGGATTCAGAGTATAGAATAAGACATATTTTTTGAACACGGTCATTGAGGGAATTTGTTTTCCTTGACTATGCATATTTATTATAAAGATTTACTTCTCCTCCCACCCCCAAAGCAGTGGGAGATGGGAAGGAAAGAAAATAGATTTTTGTTCATTGTTCATTTTGTTCAATAAAATAAATTTTTTAAAAGAAGAAAAGGTTTGAGATTTAAACCAAAAGTGCCAACTGGAATGGGCAGCAAGAAGGATACTTGAAGGAGGCAGGACTGAGAGAGGTAAGGATAAAAACTGAGTAGTTCATCTTTTAGAACTTGACCTAGGCTGAGAAATCCAGAGGCAAGAAACTTTGGAAGGTTGAAGTCATAGAATATAAGGAAGAAAGCCTAGCATAGTGGTGAACACTAGACTGAAAGTAGCAAGATGGGCTTTCAATCCTCTTTCTGTCACTATTTTGTTAGTGAACTTGGAGTGGATGGTTTTACTTCTCTAGCCCTCATGCTCTTCATTTGTATATTGGGAATAATCATCATATTTTCCCTACTGAATTCAAAGGGTTTTTGTGAGCAAAGTACTTTGTAAACTGTAAAACAACCTATAATGGGAGCTATTACTATGATTCCCTAACAAGCCAGGTGAGGGGAAAGTGGGTTAGAATATATTTGCTATTTTTGACCTGACTTACAGGCATTTATGTTTTTAGATTCCAGTCAGGAATCAAAAACTACATATTCTAAACACAATTTTAAAAATTTAAGAGCTGAGAGGTCCTTCAAGGCAAAGAAAAAGGGAACAGAGATTATACTGGCATCAAGGGCAAAGCCGATCACTTAGATTGATAGAATCAAAGGATGGAATAGAATGGAAGAGACCTCAGAGATTGTTCATTTATATTGTAACTCCAAAGAGGGCAGAGCCAGGTGCTATTTAATGTCTGTGTCTTCCTTGATCTTTTCATTTTCATCTTTTTTCTTTCAGTCTGATATCTATTTTGACTTTTGCTCTAACCAACTGATGATCCAACTACATCCAAAGAGCTGATTCTGAAATGGAGGCTAAATTTACACAAGCCTTTCAAATCTGTTCATATTTTGTGTTGTTCAGTGCTTATTACAACCAGGGTCTTCCCCCTCTCTTATTTTTATCTGCAACCACTCCAACGTTTGTCATTTTTCTTTTTTTGCTAACTTTGACAAACTGATAGGTCTGAAGTGAATCCTTAGAGTTGCTTTAGTTTGTATTTGTCTAAGTATTAATTACCCTGGGGCATGCTTTTTTTTTTTCAATGTAGTTCATAGCTTGGATTTCTTTCCAAGGTGTCAGGAAAGGAAATAAATGTTTACATAGTGTCTACTCATTGCACTGTACTAAGCACTTGACAAATGTTATCTCATTTGATCCTCATAACAACCCTGAGAAGTAGGTGATGCTATTATCCCACTTTACAGTTGAGGAAGCTGAGGCAACGAGAGGTTAAGTGACTTGTCCAGGGTCATACAGCTAGTGTCTGAGACCAGATTTGAATCCAGGTTTTCCTGACTCCAGGCCCAGTACTATACCCATTGAGCAACCTTGCTTCCTCTCTATTTCTCTTTATAAAGACAGTAGTATTCATCATATATAGAAATATGGCTTCTGAGTTGAGGAAAATACTCTTGATTCTGATCTCAGATTTTTCCAGTGTCTTTTGTCAACCCACTTTCAGCATGTGCTACTTTTCACCAAGAAATTACCGAATCTATTTACTTATGTCTATCTATCTATCTATCTCTCTCTGTCTATCCATCCAGTTATCCATTCATCTATCATTTATCAATTTAGGTTGGAGAACCTTGTCAAATTCATAGAATTGTATGTCCTGTGCACTTCCCCTCTATATTGGAAGTTACTACATGAGTACTAGTTAACTTTCTGGTAGTCTGTTTGCTTTACTTACCCTCATCATGGGCATTTCAAGATAATAGGAAGAAATTTTCTTTTTCCCATTAATTTTGAATCTACTTATTTTATTCACCTCTCTCAAGATAGGCTGGGAGTCATCCTGTCTGATAGCTGAAGCTTTTTTATAAATAAGAATGTCAACCTGGATATTGTCTATTTTTCTCCATCAGCATGTCATTAACTTATTTGTTGTACAGAGATAGAACACTGAATGTCAATCTTTAATGTGATATCTATAGATAAAGAACTGTGTAATTCTTAGTGACCTATACCCCTTTGTACTCTAATCTGTCTACACCATGTTTCTTGTCTCCTGAAACTCTCTTTTTTCTCAGCAGAAATCACTGGCTATTGCTCCTTATCAATGCTCCAATTTTTCTCTCTGTCTATACCATGTAACTGCAGCTTTCCTCTGTTCCCAGAATGTGATGTTCCTCTCTATACAATTTCCTGCCTACAGCTCAGTTCTCATTTTGCTTTACTGCCCTCCACAGTTCAGCTCTTCTCCAGTATAGTGATCATCAACCAACTGTCTTAAGCTATTTGTATTTGCTGTCTTTGGTTTCAGGGCTTCTCTTGCAAATGATATTCATACCTTCTCCCAGGCTATCAACTTTTTAACCTAAATCATATTGGATAAGCCTCTGATGGTGTTTTTGGCAGGCTTCTGATGGTGTTTTTTAGCTGCAACCCTCACCCTGCAACCATTATTCTTAAGCCATCTTTTGTATGTGAACTAGCTACACATCCCTAAACCTCACACCACAGACTTATTAAATCTAGTCTGGACTCCATTAGCAGTCTTAGAATTTGAATGATTGACTTTTAATCTCTTCCCATTGCCACTCTATTCCCCATCTTTCCCCAGGGCAGATGGATTCCTCAGGGGGCAGATGGTGGTGCAGCAGACATAGTGCTGTCCTAGAGAGAAGAAGATTCATCTTCACGAGTTCAAACCTGGTCTCAGAAACTCAGTAGCTGTGTGACTATGGGCAAGTCAGCTAACCCTATTTGCTTTAGTTTTCTTATATGTAAAATGAGCTGTAGAAGGAAGTGGCAAACCACTCCAGTATCTTTACCAAGAAACTCCCAAATAGAATCATGAAGAGTTAGACATGACTGAAATGACTGGACAACAGCTTCTAAAAGGAAAGGAATGGAAAATGTACCATCTCCTGGTGAAGGTCTCCAGATTTTAGCAAGGGGAAAGTATTAATAGTACCTGCTTCAATTATTTCTTAGAGAAATTTAAACCATGGGAAATAGTTGCCAGTGAGATGGACAAAAGAATTTCAGTCAGTAAACATTTAATCATCTTTCTAAAAAGAAAGATGTGGTTGCCAATAGTAGCATCAATTTAAAGTAAACACTCCCTTGCTTAAAAATAGAGCAGAGGGGAGGTTTGGCAGTTGTTCCAATCAGAATCTGAACTTTCGATTTCTGAACCCAAGAAGCATGCTTCGGAGGCAGCCATGTGTAGATAGGGAATGAAAAACTGATCCTAAAGAGAACATGTAGGAAGAGGGGCAGTGTGAGGCAGTAGAACAAACTGGAATTAAAGTCATGGGCCTGAATCAAAGCTTTGTTATTTATTACCCATGTGACCTGGGGTAAGCGACAACCCTCTTGGTCACAGTTTCCAATCTTCAAAATTGAAGGTTGAATTAGTAGCTCTCCAAGGTCCTTGTCATTTCTAAATGTTGAGATCCTAATTACTGTTTGGAAAACATGGAAAATTACCCAAAATTATTTTACTGAGTTAGAAAAAAATTATACCAAAATTCATTTGGAGGAATAAAATATCAAAAATATCAAAGGAATTAATGAAAAAAATATAAAGAAAGGGGATTTAGCAGTACCAGATCTTAAAATATGTTGTTGTTATTTGTCCTGTGTTCTGAGAGGCCCATGACATCAAGGAGGTGATGCCATGACATGCAAGTGAACTGGATTTAAGTGAGGGAGGGATGTGCAAAGTCACCAGCCTCACTTTCTTCTCTAGAGTCATCTGTGTCCAGTTGCCAGATATCGATCAGGACTGAGAAGGCCCAGGATGCAATGGAGGACCGTGGTCTTTTTGATAATTAATTGGCAGTAATTATCAAAGCTATCCGGTACTGGTTAAGAAGTAGAAAAGTAGGTCAGTGGAACAGAGTAGAGATACAATACACAATAGTAAAAAATAATAGTAACTTTGTGTTTGATAAATGTAAATATTTAAGCTTTCAGGGAAAGAATTCACTGTCTAGTAAAGATTAATGGGGAAAGTAGAAAGCAGTCTGGCAGAAGCTGGGTATAGACAAGTATCTTGCAACATTTACCAAGATAACATCAAAATGATACATAATCTGGATATAAAAGGATTGAAAGAGCATGGAACATACTATCTATCAGATTTATGGATAAGAGAAAATAGCAGCTCTGTTTGTGGTGAAAAGGAAATTGGAACTGGAAATTGAAGGGATGCCCATCAATTGTGGAATGATTAAACAAGTTGTGATATATGATTATGATAGAAAATTACTATGCTATAAGAAATGATGAACTGGTTGATGTTAGGAAAGACTTGAATGAAATAATGAAGGGTAAAATGAAGAAAACAAAGAAAATGTATACTGTAACAGCAATATTGTTCGAAGAATAAATGTGAATGAATAATCTATTCTGAGTTATATGAATATTCAAATTAACTACCAAGTACCTATTCATCTCCAAACAAAGAACTGATATATGGAAATATGTATCACATATATATATCACATATATGTCAAATGGTGGCCTTTTCTAGTGTAAGATTGGGAAGAAAGAAGGGAAATAGCTTGGAACTTAAAATGTAACAAAAAAATTAATTTAATTTAATGTCAGAACAAGTTGTAGCATAGGGTTATGATGGAAAGTTACTGCACTGTAAGAAATGATGAGCACGTTGATTTCAGAAAAACATGGAAAGATTTCCATGAAATAATGAAGGGTGAAATGAGAAGAACCAAGAGAACATTGTATACAGTAACAGCAATATTGTTTGAAGAATAACTGTGAACAACTAAGTTATTCTGAATATTATAAATATTCAAATCACCGACAAAGGACCTATGAAGGAAGACGCTATCCACCTTCAGAGCTGTCTCTGTCTCTTTGTCTCTCTGTTTCTGCCTCTCTTTCTCCACACACACACACACACACACACACACACACACACACATTGTCAAACGGTGGCTTTCTCTAGTGCAGGGTGGGGAGAGAGACAGTCTGAAACTTAAAATATAACAAAATTAATTTAATTTTTTTTTAAAAAAGAAAAGAAAGTATGGAAAAACTATGGAAGAAAAACCAAGCCTGCAAAAAAAAAAAAGAAGCATGAGATTTAGCTCCTCCAAATTATGCTCAGAACCTTTGTAGATGAAACACAAATGGAAACAACATATGGAAATGGCATAGACCTACTTTATTTTTATCTATTTTCATCAATGACCATAGTTAAATTTTAATATTTGGACTATGCTACCTTAGCACCCAAAGTATTCATTAAAGAAGGGGTAATGACACTTAAGAAAATGAAATAAAGAAAAGTAACTGGACCTGACAATATACAAAGATAAAAGCTGTGCTGGAGATGCCACAATCTTAATGGTGATCAGGGGCAGTTTTTCAAGGTCTCTCAGAGGGAAGAGTCCACAAGAAAGGTAGGGAAGGGAATCACAGATGGTTGCTTCTATTTGTTTGTTTGTAAAGTTAATGGATAAGTAATCATCCTCTAATAAGTTTGCTTTCTCATCCCTATTAAAGTCTTTGTTTTAGAAGATGATTTCTTAACCTCAGGTCCATAATTTTTTTTTAATATTTTGATAGATCAAAGCATACTTTTTTAAACTTTATTTTTCTTGTCTTTTTTTGGTCTGTGTTTTCTTTCACATGACTGACATAGAAATATGTTTTGCATCACTGCACATAACCTATATCAAATTGCTTGCCTTCTCAATTAGAGGGGAGGAGAGGGAGGGAGAAAGAGAATTTAGAACTCAGTGTTTTTTCAGCATAGTAATCTTTTTTCTTTTTTAAAATTTTGCTTTTAATTTGTGGGATAAAATAAACATTTCCATAACATAGCACAATATAAAAAAAAGATGATGGTACATGAAAATATAAATATACTACGCACAACTTGCCATTGCTTTCAAATATACAAAACTATCATGTAAATTTCTTCTTTTTCTTTCTTCTACCCCTTGCTGTAGAGATGGCTGTCATTAGGCACAGTTTATATATACATATGTGTGTGTGTGCATACATATACATGTAAAACTATAGGTTCTTCCTCATTTTTAAAAAAATTTAAAAATTGTTTTTATATTTAATCGGAAAAAAATCAAAAGTATTTTGATAACTATTTCAATATAATTGATTTCCTTTGAAATCATATTTATTTTATTCTATGAATCTAAAAACCTTATTTTGAGAAGGGATCCATAGACTTCACAAGACTAACTGCCAAAGGGGCCCATGATGAAAAAAAAAAGTTAAAAAGTCATGTTTTTGAGAGCTCACCACATAAAAGAAAGGAGAGAGAGATGTGGAGTCACTGAGAAGAAACCTGAGTTTGAATCCTGCCTCTAAGACTTAATTTCTCTAATCCTCAGTTTTCTCCTCTATAAAATAATGCCTGTAATGTCTACCTCACAGAGTTGTTATAAGGATCAAATGAGATGATGTATGTCAAGTGTTTTGTAAACCCTAAGGCTTGGACAAATATTAGCTATTATTATTTATGAACTGCCTATATCCACATCAAGGGTGACTTTCATTTTCTAAAAAATAAAAGATGAAATAAACAGACTTTTGTAGGTAACTTTTTAGAGAAGACCACAGTTTTGTAGTCACACAATTGATTGGGAGGTACATGTTGGGGATATAAGAATCCAACTATGTCTATTTTTTTAACTAACTTTAAAAAAAATGACTTAGTGGAACAAAATGTAGCTTTGAAAGTTTTTCTCAAACAAGGGGGGACTTCCATGCTTATGATCAAATGATACTAGTCACTCTGTATCAGATGTGACTATGGGAGATAAGTTTTGTCAGGGCCCTCTGAATATTGACATCAAGTAAACTGTAAAATAGGGAACACTTGCTGATCTAAAGTCATGCAAGTCTACTGTTCTAGAAGACATCCTGATCAGAATCCAAAAAAAAAAATGAGGGGGATTCTGTATGGATGATGAAACTTTGCAAACTCAGAAATCTCAAATGAGATAGCAAATGTAAAGCATTTTCCTGTTGTTGTGGTGGTTGCTGTTGTTTGCCATTAATAGCCTCTTTCCAAATGACATTGTTTGAATTGCACCAAGCTACAGAATGCCACTGGATCCCTTTAGTGAAGCCCACAGGAATGTAAGTAATATAATGTAATAGTCTACAGTGGATGCGGAGTACACACTGCTCAGATTAGGTGGACAGGTAGTTAGCCAATTGACATATGTATCTTGGATATGAACTGTAGATAAATAATGAGCTGGGCCCAGAAATGAGTAGGAGGAAGAGAGTAGGCTGGATATGGGGAAATTACATCATGCCTTCCATGATGCCAAACTGCTTGCTATTTATTGCAAATGTACTCTCTTTTATATCAATACTCTTCCTGTGATACCATTTCATTGCAAATCGTGGAAATATCATATTCTTAGAAGAATCAAAATTATCAACCACTGAAAGGGAAAGGTACAAAAGTATTTTGGACATTGGTAGACTCTAGCATGTAAGTAATGGTTGTGCATTGTAAGTGTCATACAAGATGATATCAAGGCTATGTATGACTAGACAAGCTGGTGGCTCAGTCATGGACTAGACCTTTGTTACCTGTCCCCTTCCTACATTTCCTATCTTCTTATACCTTACTCCCTTCTATGTATTTTATGATCCAGTAACACTGACCTCCTTTTTGCTCTCCACTCAAGACATTCCAACTCCTGATTGCTGATTTTCCCTGGCTGTCCCCCATTCCTGAAATGCTATCCTTCCTCTTCTCCATTTCTTGGCCTCCTTGGCTTCCTTTAGTTTCAAATATAATCCCCCCTCCTCCAAGAAGTTTTTCTCAATCCCCTTAATTCTAGTGCCTTTATTCTATTTTTATCCTCTCTATATATTTTTGTACATAATTTACATATTCTCTTCCCCATTAAATTGTGAGTTCCTTGAGTGTCGGTACCATTTGTATGTGTATGTGTCTTTGTTTACCTTTCCTTATTTCCTCAACATTTAGCACAGTTTCTGACCCATAGTTTGTGTTTAATAAATTTTTATTGACTTGTCTGAGTGAGAAACAATGAATGGGTCAACAGTGCTTGAGCTGTACTCTCAAGAAGCAGAGGAAGACCTTTGGCACATTGAAGTATTGGTAAACATACCAGTCTGCAGAATGGACAAAGAAGTCCACAGGATGAGAAAGTGTTGAGGATTTACTAATTGTGCTGGTGAAAAAAGAGCCCACAGTGATGAAATTGTACCACAATATCAAATTATCTTCTCTACTAGCATGCTTCTCACATAGTAGGCACTTAGTTAATACTTTTTGAATTGCATCTCTTTCTGAGGGAGAAGTTCACAGTAGTCACATTAAGCAATCATGATTAAATGTAACTTATTTTAGAGGACGCCATGATAACAACTATAACAATAACTGACATTTTGTAACATTAAGTTTCCAATGTGCTTCACATCTATTATTTCATTTCATATCCTGTGCAATAGGGTGATAACGGTAGCAGCCAGCATCTGTATGGTGCTTTAAGGTTTTCAACGTGCTTTACAGAGTTAAGCAGAATCATTAGCCCTATTTTAGAGATGAGGAAATTGAGGCAAACAGGGCTTAAGTGACTTGCTCAGGGTCTCATAGTTACTAAATATCTGAGACTGGATTTGAACTCAGGTCTGCTTGATTGTTCCAGCATTCAATCCTATCTACTTCCCCAACAACACAGGCATTACTCTCCACATTTTATAAAAGAGGAAACTGAGACTTACAGAAGTTAAAGAATTATCCTGTGTTCACACATAAGTGTCAGAGGTGGGATTAAAATCCAAGGTTCCCCTACTCTTAAATCTAACACATTATATACTATGCCATGGTACAACCACCATCTAAACATACAACCATGATGATTTAGTAACCATGGTTAGGCCATATTTTTAAAGACCAGATAAAACAAGAGCTAGATTTTATGAGTAGTTTGAGGGTGCTGATCTGGAAATAATCCAGGTCTCCCTTTAGAGTAATTAGTCTGTGATTTCATACTCGTCTGTATTCATAAAGTTAATATCAACTCCCATTTAGCTGGCAGGTTTCTAATCTACTTCACTGTGACAAAGGGCTTTGGATGAAGCAATCTCTTGTGATTCAGTTTGAACATCAACCTTGACACACTCTGTCCAGTTTAGACAAGGGGCAAACTGTGTCTATTCTGCTGGTTGCTATCAGTCATTCCATCTGTGAGTATTTTCTCCTGAACTATCTCCAAAGGAATGAAAAACCCTCTGGTTCTGCACAGAAGGGAAAATGGGGAAACTGGGTGAATCTGAAGTGCTCTCCTGAAGGCTGATAAAAGCACATTGATTTTCTGAATTGATTATCTGAATTTAACAAAACCAGATAAAAATGGATATTTCCATATACAAATCTGAACAGAAAAGGAGACATGACATGACACTGCAGGTCTCTATTATGTAGCACAGTGGATAGTTAAATATCTATATATTTAATATATTATCTATATGTCTAATCTTTTTATATATAGCTTGCTTTTTTTTCCTGTTTAAATGTATAATAAATTCAATCTGCAGCTTTCGAGGCTGTCCTGTTTCTGCTTTCTGCCCTGTCCCTTTTTTCTTTTTTTAAACTCCTTTTCTCCCTTCTTTCTTTTTTTCCTACCTCTCTCCCTTTCTTCCTTCTTTGTTTCCTCCCTTCTGTCCCCTCCTTCTTTCCTTCCTTCCTTTTGTGAAAAAGCTACACTCTTACAAAAGTGAAGGTAATCTTCATTTCCATGGCTCTAGAGTTTCCTAGATAGTGAGATGGAATATCCCTCTGATAACAACTGACATCCTTAAAACATCCCTGCTGTTGCTCACACAGTGGCTTTCCCCCACCTCTACCTAGTTGATAAATTGCAGCTCTATCAGAGATTTACTCTAAGACTCTGAGAGTGAAGTGATTGTCTTGGGACACATGGCCACCTAGCTAACATCAGAGACTAAGTAAGACTGATGAATGGGTTAGGGTGGAGATAGAAGGGTTATAACAGGAGAGGGCTCCCAGTTTCATGACTTTACATGGACTCCATGCTGTGTCTATAGAACTTCCTGGTTCACTACAGATTCGGCTGTTATAGGAAATACCCAACAACATATTTAAGTATGCTAATATACATTAACTGAGATTGTCATTATTCATTAATGGAGATAAGCACTTTAGCCTTTGGAAAAGGGGCTTCCTCTTTCTGTCCCTAGGTTTAGGATTCTGAAAGAGAAACCTTGAAATGTGGGACAAGGGACAAAACAGCTAAACCCACACCTTCTTTTGTGTGCTTTGTTACACAAAGTCTCCAGTGACTGGGACACCTGCAGATTAGGAGGAAAGCTGTTTTATTTTTGCCTTCAGTTAGAAAAAAAGAGATGCCTGTAATGAGAGTCTAGATCTCAGAGTTTGTCTAGATATTGGTGACTTAAACTGAAGAAAAAGTTTGGAGAGAGGCTTTTTGGGGGTTGTGGAACTAAAGAAATACACCAGAAATCATATTGTCTGACAGTTTCCAGTTGGTGGAAAAATGACCTAGTACAGGGCCGCATACTTTTACAGAAGTCTATTTCAGGACTGACATATACCAATCATTTTATAGATAAAATGACTGAGAAGTCCATAAAGATTAAAAAATTTGTTCAAGGTGATACAGGTAGGAAATGGAAAAGCCAAGATAAAACGCAAGTTTACGTTTACCAAAATGTCATTTTCCATTCATTTTTACTTGGAAAGAATGCTTTCTCCCTTCTTTATCATTTGGGGCCAGAGTGTAATTTCAATGGGAATGCATCTGTGATGTAATTATGAATCAGTAGGAAAATACTACTCACTTAACAGAAATTCGCTTTACAGAAAAATATTGCTCAATGGAAATTCATTTTACCCGTAACTTTAATAAATATATTGATTCCATGAAGTGGGGCATTTGGATGATTATCACCTCTGATGTGCTTGCTCTAAAGCATAAATTCATAAACTGTTAAAAATGACAGAGCTCTTTAGTGACGATTTCCAATAAGAATTAGGTGTAAATAAATTCAATGTAATAAGAATAATAGACAATTTAGGATGATGAAAGAATTTGCTGTCCATAAAGATCAAGTTACTATAGAGAGCATGCAAAGGACAACTACACATAACTAGCTTTTGTTGTTGAAAGTATTTATCATATGACAGCAAAAGAAAAAAGCAATACATTCACTGCAGATGGAGAAGACATAATTATTTGCATTAATGTAGGCTGTGAGAGGAGGTAGCTGGGTGGCATAATGGATAGAATCAGGAAGATTCATCTTCCTGAGTTCAAATCTAGCCTCAGATATTTACTGAGCAAGTGACATAACCCTCAGTTTCCTCATCTATAAAATCAACTGGAGAGAGAAATGGCAAACCACTTTAGTATCTTTGCCAAGAAAATTCCAAATGGGGTCATGAAGAGTCCGACATGACTGAATAACAGCAAAAGTAGAATTCAATATGAATCAACCTGGTGACCAAAAAAACCTAATGCTATTTTAGACTATATCCAAAGAGGCCTAATATCCAGATATAGGGAGATGATAGTTCCATCACACTACACCCTAGGCAGATCACATCTGTAGGTCTTATTCAATTCTGGGCACCATATTTTAGGAAGAACATCAACAAACTAGAGAACATCTAAAAGAGAGAAACCAAGATGGTGGAGCCTTTGCTATTCTCCTACTATATGGGAAATAGTTGAAAGAACTGATGGGAAATGTTGACCCTGGAGAAAAGAAGACAGAAAACTGAAGCTCTTTAGCAGAACTAGAGCCAAGTTTGAAGATGTAAATAAACAAATTTAGGTTAAATGTAAGGCAAAGTAGGGCCACCCACTGCCTATCCATGTAGATGATTATGTATTAATCCTTTGTCCTCAGTAGGGAATGGAAAGGAAAATTTATATATAAAACTTACATGCCCAAAGGAGTTGTATTAACATATTCTTTCTAGTCATGCGGACATGGGAGTGGGAGGCTGTGGCTGTGGGTCTCTGAATCTGCAATCAAGTACTGGGGCTGTATGGCAATGTCAAATATGGCTTCCTAATTGTCTCTTTCTATATAGGAAAAGACCTATCTTAGAAGTGTGATAGAGATGCTTCCTTCTTTTCTGGCCTCCCAGGATGGTAACTGCTGAGAGAAAAATGTTCTAGGCTACCTGAGTTTCCAGACCTATACTTTGGAATCTTTGAGTGCAGTAGTTGGTTAAGGGGCAGAGGTACAAAAGTAGACTGATTCCCAATTTACTTAATGTTAGCTAACAAGGAGGATATATGCCTCTAGGTGTTAGAGAGCCAACTGGACTTAGATGGAAACGTCTCTAATAAATTATTATTGGGAAAAGAGATGGAGACCTTGAACGGTAAAAGCAAGCAACAATACTTTCCAGAATAAAGTTACCTGGCAAGTACCATTGGCCTTGAGTTGTTTTCTCAATTGAGAAATCAAAGGCCTTATGGAACCACACTCCCCTTGGGATTCTACATGTAAAATACTAACTCAGATTCCCCAAGGAGAGGTGGGATAAACTTCCCCTAGACAAAGATCTTAATAGGGGGGAAAGGTCTTGGTTGTTAACATAGTTATTTACGTATATAATACACACATACATATACACATATATGTATACACAAATCCATATATGTACGTGTATGCATGTGTGTATGTGTCCAGTTGAGTGGCCTTTTTATTTGATGTCTTGTGTACTTACCAATGTACTTATCAGTGGCACAATGGATAGAGTTCCAGACCTGAAGTCAGGAAGATTCATCTTCCTGAGTTCAAATCTGGCCTCAGACACTTATGTGTATACATACACACCCATATATCAGTCTCTATATATTGATTATTGTTCTTTGTTCTTGAAGAGGACCAAAATGACATCACCATGATAAAGAGACACTTACCATCTGGGTTTAGCACTTAACCTCTTGTGGAGCTGGAGTGGACTTGATGATCTCCAAGTTCCCTTATAGCTCTAAAATTTATGATCCTCTGATCTTTTAGGAGGGCTATGAGTTGGGCTAGATGGCCACTTCTGTCCTTTCCAATTCTGAGATTCTGTAATTTAACAGCATTGTGGGTAGTGGAATAGTATAATACATATTAAATATACTCTACTATCATGAAACTACTGGTTTAATGTCAAAGTTTCCTTCAGAAAGGAAAACTTTCATTTCCAAACACTTGGTCAGCAAAATAGCCACAGGATGCTAATGACACTTTTTTCCTTTGTACACATCCAGAGTTCTGAGAAAAAGAAGCCAATTGGCACAAACCTAATACATATGGGGGAAAAAGGAATGTGCTGGCAATCTTAGATTTGACACAGTCAAAATGATGGCAAATAGTGCTGAGAGAAGTGGGAACAGCAGTAAGAATTATTTCCCCCTAATGATGACTTCTGTGTTTCTTTCCAACTCCAAGTCTATGGTTAGGTGAATTATAAAGCTTAGAAGGTTGTAGCCTTAGCTCTGCCATTAGCTAGATGCATGACATTCCAAGAGGAAAGGAATCTTGTTTCATTTCTCCACCTCCCCAAGTGCTTTGTGTGTAGTAGGTTAGGGATTTAAATATTTCCTCAAGCTGATCTTGGACAAATCACCACCTCTCTGACTGCTGCTTCCTTCTAGGCAAAGTTAGTGCTCCAAAATGCATAATCGCTAAATTCCCTTGTAGCTCTAATGTGCCACAAATCTATGGAAAGCTCTTCTAAAAGAATTAAATTTCAATAAACCAACAGTTCTCCCTAAATGTCATTGAAACTTTGTGGGTTCTTGATTTGTTCCACAAGCATGGCACATTGGGAAGGCATACAAAGAAAAGTTCAAAACGAAGAGAGTTTGGGGGATGAGAAATGAGAAATAGATGTGGAGACTCAAGGTGAAACAGTCCCATGACTTCTAATATTAGCATACCTGAAAGAATCCAAGGGCCCCAAGTCTGATGTTAACACCACCACTGCCAAGTGAACTTTGTTCAACCTTTCAGCCTTTGCTGTTGAATAGGGGCAGCTCACAGCACAGCCTTACCCAGGGGTACATGACATGCAGAGAAAACTACCAGAGAGTACTAATGGCCCCAGAGGTTTCCCTTGGCTCTCTCCCTCCTGAACTATCAGCCCTGCAACCACAGAATGATGCACCAATCTATAAACACCAACTCAGAGGACCTACTTCCTTTTGCTTTTATTTTCTACCTGAAATATCCTCCTAGGAGAAGAGAGGTTGGTGGAATGTTCAGGGCCATGGAGTACTGTTTGCTGGATCTGCAACTCAGAAGCCATGGCTTCCATAATGTAGCAACATGGGTATTATATCATATAATTGATAAATCTAACAGCAACTTCACCTTAAGCATCTTGAGGAGAAGAACTACATATATCATTTATTATTTTATATATTCATTATGTTATGGAGAATGGCTCCAGAGATAGCCAGCTGGCCTGAGTCAAGATCTAGGTTCAAGTATATTACCTTTGATACATTGGCCGAGTGATCATCTGATCAACTAAATTAATCTCTAATGTTCCAGGCTAAAACTATAATGAATGACAAAGCATTTATTAAATATTCACTATGTATCAGGCTCAAGGCTAATCACCGGAGTGATTGTGTTCATCTTTTGTTGCTGAAGACCATGCCATCAGAGAAATGATGACATGACTTGCATGTGACTTTATTTTGAGGGAGGGAGGGCTGTGCAGGTCACCAGCCTCACTTCTCCTCCAGAGCCATCTGAATCCAGTGACCAGATATTCATCAGGATGACTGGAGATGACCCATGATGCACTGGGAGACCTTGGGCCCTTTAGGCCAAGGTCTTTGCAGGTACTCACTAGAGTGATTATCAGTATCAGTAGTAACTGTTGTTGTTTCCCTCCCAGCCTGATGTCTTTCTTTCTCCTGACCTCATTAAAGGGACCATGCCCTGACTACTCCTTAAAATGGTCTATTCAATGAATGGGCATTACCTCTCCCACTGGAGAAATAAATAAAAGTAAACAAGACAGTTACTGTTCTCAAGGAACTTACATTCTAATAGGGAAGACAATGCATAAAATTAGAAGGTTTAGAGGAAAGACCTGGTTTTGGGCAAGAGAAGCCTCATCTATCACCCAGGGTCCTGGGGTAGTAGAGGGATGGTGGAGGTGGGGTAGGGCAAAATGTCTAGGATCTACTGAGAGAGGTATGAGGATGGTTAGAAATAAGGTGGTGTGATTGAGAAATGGCTGGGAAATGATATGGAGACTGTAAGTTGTAGGAAAGATACTAATGTGTATAGATAGAAGAAGTTCCTTATGGGGAGTGTGGGGTCTCTAGCTTGATTAAATCTAAAGTCAAGCAAAAACAATCAATGAATGAATAATCTGATACAAAATGCCTAGCAAGTTCCTAATATTTGGGGCATCTAAGTGCTCTAATATATTTTACTACACCCCCTCCTTTTCCAGGGATGACATGAGTCCAAGGTCTCTTCTAGCTCTAGAGAGAAGAGGGGAAAGTAACCAACTCCACTATTCCTGCCTTTGAATCTTAGTACCCTGTGGTGAAGTGGCATTACACTTAATATTGGGGAGAAAGTTATTAGCCAAAAGGTAGTATATAAAAAACTATTCAAAAGCAGTGGGAATAGGGTGATTTATCCTGTGTAGTTCAGGAAGGCTATCCAACTTCGAATAGCAGGGAACCCAAAAGTTTGTCTAGAGATTTAGGGTAAAGATGTCAACATCCTACTATGAGACTGCTGGTCAAGCAACAGGTGAAGACAAGCAGTGGCTTCAAACCATATAACTGAGATCTTCCAGGGATGAGAGAAAAAGTATACTCAGATATGGACCGAAATTTCTCCAAGAAAAAAGTGCAAAGTAGGCATACCAACAGGGGAAGATGTCCTGAAAGCCCAAAGGGGATATGGCAATACCAGACCTTGTCTGTGTCAATGGCCCAGAAGTAGGAAAGAAAATTTCATCTAGGGGATCATAGAACCAATGGTCATTGACCCAGGTAAAAGGATTTATGGACCCAACATTGAAGGCTGAAGGTATGGAAATATGGAAGAATTAAGATATTTGCACTTATGCCAAATCAAGTCTGAGATCTGAGATACTGCCTGGTAGTCTCATTTTGGTAACTAAATCAAGAGTGGACTCATTCTAGAAAGACTGCTAGAAAAGAGAAGGAAAAGGCATTAAGAAGAACAAGGAAAAATCCCCATTGAGGATTCATGGAAGACTGGGGTCAACTAGAAACATTATGTAATTTTTACACTCTCCTCTCTTAAGAGATATTCTGTTTCTCTCTCTCTACTTTCAACCCTCAGCTTCCACCGTCTTTATATTATAATACTTCATGGCAAACCTTTTTTTCAAATGCCTTAAAAAGATTTGGTGTTACTTTAAGGGAGCAGGGACAACAGAAAGAAATTTCTTTATCTCTCACAGATGAGTTGGAACTTGTAAATTCCATCCAGTAAAGACAAAGGAAGGAGTTAACAGCTTTTTGTAACAGTTTCCAGGTGAGCCAAGTCTTGGACTTGCAGGTGGAAACAAAGATTGGGTGTGGGTGGGCCCCTAGATCAGTCTTTGGTATCATGTACCATCAAATCTGCAACAAATATACTCCTTCCATCAAAACAGTATCCTATCCTTTTAATGTTATCTTTACTAATATCTTTTTTTCGTGTTACCCTCTGTAACTGTGTTAGGATGAGTCAACTAGGATCTGATTTAAATCTAACTCAATCTATACCTGATTTGAGATGTCTATTTATCATACCCAGATTAACCATGTAGGTGGAAAACTTGCCTTGAAAATGAATGATACACTTTAATTAGAGTTCATTCTAGTTGTCACATGACTTTTTATTATTTTCAGGAACCCATGTGATCTCAGGTGGGAGGAGAAATAGCTTTCTCATGACCTAGGAAACAAGCCCCTAGTACAACGTCCTGCTCAGCAATTGCTTTCTAGTGTCTTGGTGCCATTAGGATCTGGAAACAGACAGACCTTTTATATTCCGTAATTTTGTGGCATTTTAGTTATTAGTGATCCTGGTGCTTTTTCATTTTGTTCTATACTTCTGGATGGTTAGTATAATTCTCTCCTATTTGTTCCCAACTGGCTGTAAACACTTGCACTATTTCTCATCTAAATTAGAACCACAGAAAATAATTGTGCTGACCTTTTCTCTTTTGTTCATGGTTCCAAAGATTAGGCAGCAGGAGACATGAGGGAAGATAGGGGTAATGGTGCAGAGGGAGGTTCCTCTCTGCTCAGACCCCAGAATAACATGTTGCTTGTGTCTTCCCAGGCACAGAATGGAGATTTGATCTGGCGATGGTTTATGTATTTTGGATTAACATTATAACAGTGATTCAATCTATGCTGAATATTCTCTAGCATAAAAGTTGCTAAAAACATTCCCAGCCTAAATTAGAGGTAGAGAGTACAGGGTGAAGGGAATGGAAAAGAAAATAGCTAACCTATAATAACTGCTATTGCAAAAGCAGCTATAATGACATGTCTGTTCCCGCACATTGTTGATGGATCTCAGTCCAGTTTGAATGAATTTGCCAAATAATATAAATGAGCCCTGATTTTTTTTTTAAGGAATCCAAAGCAAAACTTGCAAGGAAGTGACAAAATAGGTACTTGGAAATTTTAGAAGAGAAGAAAGAAGTCCCAAATCACAATCAATGGAGTACCTTTATATGAGCTGGATGTCATCACTGATAATTACATTGGCATAATCACCACCTCGCCCCATCCTCCTTGCCCTTTCTGCCAGCTTCCATTTTGTCTTCTTACAGCCTGAAAACACTCTTCTGCCCTGTGTTAGAGTGTTTTCAATTGTGGGTTCACTGTTTGGTAGCCATTAGGGGACTCTAAAATGTCTTATTGATTATTTTTTCCTTTTTAACAAACT
Organism: Potorous gilbertii; assembly: GCA_028658325.1. Taxonomy (NCBI): domain Eukaryota; kingdom Metazoa; phylum Chordata; class Mammalia; order Diprotodontia; family Potoroidae; genus Potorous; species Potorous gilbertii. The sequence goes on along the minus strand of CM053771.1, from coordinate 497,309,851 downwards.
TCAGGGATGCATGACAGTATATTTGGTTTACCCTTTAGCTGGGAACAAACTACTCAGGTTGAGACTTTTCAGGGTTCAAAGCTTAAGATTATAATGACTCATACTTCAATGCTGGACTGAGTCAGGAAAAGCTGAATGCAAAACTACCTCAGTAGCTGTGAGACCCTAGGCAAGTCACTTAACTCTCTGGCCTCCATTTCCTCATCTGTAAATGAGGGTATTAGATTCGAGTCCAAAGTCTCTTCTAGCTCTAAATTTAACCTAGTTCTTTAAAGCTTACAAAACACAAGTCTTTATAATAACCCTGTAAGGTAGATATTACAAATATTATGATTCGGAGGGAGGAGCCAAGAAGGCAGAGTAGAAGCTCCTGACCCACAGCCCATAAAATAACTGTAAAGAAGAACTCCTAACAAATTCTGGAGCAGCGGAAGCCGCACAACCACGGAGTGGAGGAGATTTCTGTTCCAGAGAGACCTGAAAAACTGACACCAAAGATCCGTCATGCACCAGACCCTGAGCAGAGCCCAGCCTTGGCCATGTGGCACCTAGAGGAGCAGATCCGAGCAGGCTTCAGGGACAGAATCTCCAGCAGCAGTGCAGGTCTCTCCATTCACAGATGCCAAAGGTCAGTGAGAGAACCTGTTTGGCTGGCCAAGAGGGGAGCGGAGTGTCTCCATAACTCAGGCCCCCTCAGGAAGCAGCAGCAGAGGCAACAGCACACAGGAGCTCCCAAAGCAGGTGGGAGCTCAGATCCATTGTTGACGGTATCTGCATAAACCCCCTGAGGGAACTGAGCCCCTGGTGACAGCCCTGCCCCCACCTGAGCACCTAAACTTAATCTCACACTGAATAGCAGCCTTGTCCCTGCCAAAAGCCCTGAGGCTGGGGAGCAGCATTTGAATCTCAGAGCCTAAGTACTAGCTGGGCAGATCTGGAGGCAAGATGGGGGTGGAGAGGAATCTCAGAAGTCAAGTAACTGGCTGGGAAAATGCCCAGAAAAGGGAAAAAAAATAAGGCCATAGAAGGTTACTTTCTTGGTGAACAAATGATTCCAACCTTCCTTTCTGATGAGGAAGAACAATGCTTACCATCAGGGAAAGACATAGAAGTCAAGGCTTCTGTATCCCAAACATCCAAAATAAATATTCAATGAGCACAGGCCATGGAAGAGCTCAAAAAAGATTTTGAAAATCAAGTGAGAGAGGTAGAGGAAAAAATGGGAAGAGAAATGAGAGAGATTTAAGAAAAGCATGACCTTGCTAAAGGAGACCAAAAAAATGCTGAAGAAAATAACACCTTGAAAAATAGGCTAACTCAATTGGCAAAAGAGGTTCAAAAAGCCAATGAGGAGAAGAATGCTTTCAAAAGCAGAATTAGCCAAGTGGAAAAAGAAGTGCAAAAGCTCACTGAAGAAAATAGTTCTCTCAAAATTAGAATGAACAGATGGAGGCTAATGACTTTCTGAGAAAC
>CM053771.1:497202658-497307878 GCA_028658325.1 Potorous gilbertii | reverse complement strand
GGGGGGAGGGGACAAATGGGGAGAAAATTTGGAACCCAAAATTTTGTGAAAATGAATGTAAAAAATTAAATAAATAAATTTAACTAAATAAAAAAAACAAATATTATGATTCCCATTTTATTAATTAGGAAACTGAGACTCAGGGGTGAAGTGACTCTCAGAAGAATGCTGGATTCAAAATCAGGGGATTTGGGTTTCAATCCCAGTTCTGCCATTTTCTAGCTCGGTAAGTAACCTTGAGTAAATCACTTAACAGTTGAGGGCCTCACTTTCCTTATTTGTGCAATGAGGGAGCAGAACCAATAGATACTACCTTTAAGTCTATGCTGATACACACACACACACACACACACACACACACACACACACACACACACACGCGCGTGCGTACACACAACTAGTAAATGGAGGAACTTGGATTGAATTATGGAGTCCTCTGACTCCAAGTCCTATATCTTTAAATGATATCACCTTTTCTTCTTACCTGATAGACCCTTGAACTTGAGCTATAGGATCTCTCAGTCCAACAACTTGAGCTGTTAAAAAGATTTAAACTTGTATGACAACAGACCTGAATTGTTGTGGGGCAATAGCCCTATTTATGATTAGTAAACATACCCACTGGATCAAGCCCTGCACACTGCACCCTGGTTATCTGGTTATTCCCATGCCTCTGTACTCAATCCTCTCTACCCTCACCCTGACTTCCAACAATCAAGTCAATACTGGCATTGCTACTGGGAAGGATGTGTTAATTAACATGCACAATAGAATGCCAGCTTGTAATCAGGAAGTCTTATCTTCCTGAGTTCAACTTCAGTCTCAGACACTGCTAGCTGTGTGACTGTGGGAAAGTCACTTAACTTTGTTTGCCTCAATTTCCTCATCTATAAGATGAGCTGGAGAAGGAAATAATAAACCACTCCAGTAATCTTTGCCAAGAAAACCCCAAATGGGGACAGAAAGAATCAGACACAACTGGAAATAACTGAACAACCACATGATTCCACTCAGTGCTTATGACTTTCCAAAACAGGTCTCTCTGGTTATGACTTCGCTGTATATGTGGTATTTCCCTATTAGAATGTAAGCTCCCAGCAAGTTTTGTATTTGTATCCCTAGCACTTAGCACAGTACATTTATTAAATGTTTTTTTAATTCATTCACTAATGTATCTAGTATGAAGATTTCATCCATGATACTGACACCTGAGTAAGTGAGTGTGGGGGATAATGCTGCTTCCTAAAAGGGCATGCCTCTATTATCTCCATGGCTCCCTTTCAGTCCTTTGAATGTGTTAGGCACCATCTTCCATGAAATCTCTAGGGAATGTCAGCCATCTGCTAGTGATAGGAGACCAACATGATATTGCATTCCTCCCCTTTCCCCCAAGTTTGCTTCCAAGTAGTTTCTTCATATATGGTTCTTATGCCAAGTCTAGGAGGAATTCCTTTGCCCAGCAAGCTCATTCTCTGCCATAGGCTGACTGGCTATGTGCCTAGAAAGTGATAGAAAGAAGTCGTTCCATTTTAATGTCCACACAGATAATGACTTTTTTGAACTCTCTATTGATTATATTTCAAAGGTTGAACCTACTATACCACTAGATTGATTAAAAACCTTAAGTGGATTTGGAGAGGGAGAACTTGAAACTTCTTTTTTTACCAAATCTATAAAAATAGAATGCACAACTTTTCTTTAAAGATAGCTGGGCCTGTGTAACAGTGATTAGACTAAATAGTTTCTGGAGTTTCTTTCTGAAATGGAAATATTCAATAGGAATAGATTTAAAAACCAGTAAAATGCAATTCAGAAATAGGTGGAAAATACAAACATCCAAAAGGCCTTTTCACTAATTCCCTGAAGCTGCCTGGTTCAATTCAGCTCTAGAGCTGGAGAATGCAAAGATGAGCCAAAATAATAATTAGCCTTTTATAATGCAATGAATGGCTAGAATACTGGACCTACTGACAGGAAGACCTGAGTACAATGCTGAACTCAGACACTTACTAGGTATGCAACTCCATCAAGTTACTTGACCTCTTTCTACCTTAGTTTCTTCATCTGTAAAGTGGGGACAATAAATAGGACCTTCTTCCTAGGGTTGGGGAAGTGAGGTAGCACCACAGTGCACACAGCATCAGACCTGGAATCAAGAAGACTCATCTTTCTGAGTTCAAATCTGGCCTCAGGGGGGCAGAGCCAAGATGGTGAAGTAGAAAGGCACATACGCTGACTCTCTCCACACAGCCCATAAAACACCTGTAGGGAGGGACTCTCAACAAATTTTGAAGCAGCAGAAGTGGAGAAAAACAGAGTGGAGGAGATTTCCAGCCCAGGGTGACCTGAAAGACCCATGGGAAATGTCTGTTGCACCGGACGTGGAGCAGAGCCTAGCCCAGCCTTGGCCACACCATGTGTGGCTCTTGAACAGCCCTCGGGGGCTGAATTTCCAGTCACAGCAGCAGCAGGTTCACAGATCCCTCAACCCACAGGCACCTAAGGCAGTGACAGGGTTTTTTCAACTGGCTGGGAAGGGAGAAGGGTCTTCTCATAGCTCTGGCTTTAGGCAGCAGTCCCAGAGGCCACATCAGGCAGATGGCAGCAGTTCCCACAGCAGCCCCTACAGCAGCCTGAATCCACTGTTGGATTGTAAAACCCCTGGGGGCACTGAGCAGCTGATTCTTACCTCAGCCTTGTGTAGAGGCCCTGTAACAGCTGATCTTTATCTCACACTGAATGGCAGCCCTGCCCATGCAGCTTATCTGAATCTCAGTCCCCAGTGCTGGCTTGGTGGAACTGGAGGCCAGGTGGCTGTGGAGAGGAAACTCTGCTAAGATTTTGGGCACAAAAATCTCTTTCTGCTCCCAGATCAGTGTACTTGCTTAATTGTGCCAACTTGGAGGAACTGAGATCTTACAGATTCCCAGAGTATATCCTACTCTTGACAAAAGACCCAGAAGTCAAGTAACTGGTTTGGAAAATGCCCAAAAAAGGGGAAAAAAAATAAGACTATAGAAGCTTACTTTCTTGGTGAACAGATATCTTCTCCCATCCCTTTGGATGAGGAAAGACAATGTTTACCATAAGGGAAAGACATAAAAATCAAGGCTTCTGTATCCCAAACATCCAAAATAAATATTCAATGAGCTCAGGCCATGGAAGAGCTCAAAAAGGATTTTGCAAATCAAGTAAGAGAGGTGGAGGAAAAATTGGGAAGAAAAATGAGAGGCAAGAAAATCATGAAAAGTGAGTCAACAGCTTGCTAAAGCAGACCCAAAAAATTACTAAAGAAAATAAAACCTTTAAAAATAGGCTAACTCAATTGGCAAAAGAGATTCAAAAAGCCAAGAAGGAGAAGAATGCTTTAAAAAGCAGAATTAGACAAATGGAAAAGGAGGTTCAAAAGCTCACTGAAGAAAATAGTTCTTTAAAAATTAGAATGGAACAGATGGAGCTAATGACTTCATGAGAAACCAAGAATCAAAAAACAAAACCAAAAGAATGAAAAGATGGAAGATAATGTGAAATATGTCATTGGAAAAATAACTGACCTGGAATATAGATCCAGGAGAGACAATTTAAAAATTATGGGACTACCTGAAAGCCATGGTCAAGTCTGACCTCAGACACTTACTGCCTCTGTGACTTTGGGCAAGTTGCTTAATTCTGTTTGCTTCATGAGCTGGAGAAGGAAATGGCAAACCACTCTAATAACCTTGCCAAGAAAACCCCAAATGGGGTTACAAAGAGTCAGGCACAACTGCAATGACTCAGCAACAACAACTAGAATTGTTAGCTTCTGCAACTGGCTGAAGTGTATGTAGAGGGAAGGAATGAGGCCAGTGTGAAATAAAATTGGAAAGGTAGCTTAGAGTCAGATCAGGAAGAACTTGGAAAGACCACTTACAGCTTATTTGGTGGGCCATGGGAAGCCATTGAAAGCGTTTGAGTAGGGTAGTGACATTTGAATTGTACTTTAGGAAGATTACCCAAAAGTATTTCCATGTCCTTCAATAACAAGAACCTTTCCTCTTTTGGATATTGAATTCTATCTATTGAATTTTCCTAGATTCTTCGCTCCAGATGCTCCAAACAAATCCTTAGATTTTTCACTGGTTCTAATTAACTCTTCTAATGGTTTTCTTCAACAAATGAGAATTTCCTCAGCTAAATAAGCAATAGAACTAGGTTAATTATGTCCATTTACTCCTTTATTATCTTGCTCATACACATGCATTCTTATTGAAAAGCAGGCACCAATAGTCTTTGACTTGTTCATGGTCATGTCTTCTTCAGTGGGATGCTTGACATCAAATTCTGAATAACATAATCTCCTTTTCAAAGTGATGGGTTACTACAGGTCCTTGGGGATGTTGTTGCAGCTCTTCACCAGCTTTAGGGAAGACCATATTCTCCTGTTTCCTCATAGCTTTTCTTATTTCCCTCCTGATCTATGAAGGGTTAGGAGCAGCTAGGTGGTGCAGTGGATAGAGCACCAGTGCAGGAGTCAGGAGGATCTGAGTTCAAATCTCACCTCAGACACTTGACACTCACTAGTTGTGTGACCTTGGGCAAGTCACTTAACCCCAACTGCCTCATCCTGGGTCATCTCCAGTCATCCTGATGAATATCTGGTCACTGGATTCAGATGGCTCTAGAGGAGAAGTGAGGCTGGTAACCTGCACAGCCCTCCCTCACTCAAAACAAAGTCAAGTACAAGTCATGTCATTATTTCTCTGATGGCACAGTCTTCTTTGGCCATGAAGGACAAACACACATGAAGGGTTAGGAAGATGAGAAAAAGGATAATAGATCATAAGTCTTGAGCTAGAAGGAAATCTATTTAGTCCAGGCTCTTCATTTTCTAGTTGAGGAAACTGAGGTCTGAAGGGGTTAAATCCAAGGCCAACCAGGTAGAAAGTGGCAGTTAGTACTTGGAACTTTTGTCTCCAAGTCCAGCATTTTCCACAGTACCTTGTACAAAGAATTCCCCAGTTTTTAAAACATCTGTAGATAGATAACATAGATAGCAAGTTCCCTGGAATGCCTCCAAATCCTTCATGATTCTTTAAGAAGATCTTGGCAATATGGCCATATGAGAAGACTGCCATATTAGAATTCAAATCACAGGATTTAGAGCTGGAAGAGACCTTAGAGTCTTTCATTTTACAATGAAGAAACTGAAGTTCGGAAGGTCTAATTGACACAGAACTGATGTGAAGTTCAAATGAGAGAGCATATGTAGGCCTTTAACAGCTACATCAATGCTATCCAGGGTGTATGGGGTGTTCAGGGAGGACTAGCACCTTTGATGTGAGGGCTGCTTATCCACCTTTCGTGTCCACCTCTCACCCTACTCTCATCTCCAAGAAGCTGTAGTATGTGCAGTGGCCACACACCAGTAAAACCATCTCCCCAGACAGGCTAAACCAGGTTGAGGGTAACTGAGGGGCCCCAAACCCAAGGGTGAATTAAGGGGATGTCCATCCAAAGCATATGAAGACTTTTCCCCAGGGGAGTGGGAAGAGGAGAGCAATTTGTTATAAGGGCCATGAAGGTGGCTGAAGTAGGTGCTGTGGAGTGCTTAGAGATGGGTTAGAGACATCCAAGATGCCAAGGTCATCCACTGAAACCTGGGCAGTCCTCAGCCATCTTGACTTTTGTCCTGCCACTGGACTTCATTGATTCTGGGAGCAACAGTGAGGCTGATGACTGTGTAGCTCTGCCTCACCTACATCCAATTTATGCGCCAGTCAAGACATCACTCTTCTAGAATCAAGGATGAACAACAGCCCCAACACTGATTGCCTCAAGGACCAAGAATAAACCCCTCTATTTAGCTTTTAGAACTCTTATAACCTAGCCCCAAGCAATCTTTCCAGCTTCCTTATAAATTATTCCCACTCCCACAGCTTGGAGATCCAGCCAAAAGAGCCTTCTCTCTGTTTTCAGTACCTAACATTCCATGGCACCTTTGCCCTAGCCATTCTCCGTATCTGGAATGAATTCCCCTAGCTTCACCTCATACAGTTGTGCCTCTGTTCCTTTAAGAGGCAAGTCAGACATTGTCTTTTAGACAAAGCCTTTCCTATTTCCCTCCACTGTGAGCCCTCTTCTTCCCGTTTCCCTCAGTTTCCTCACCTATAAAATGAGTTAGAGAAGGAAATGGTAAACCACTCCAATATCTTGGGCAAGAAAATCCCAAATGGGGTCTCAAAGAGTTGAACCGAAATTACTGAACAACAACAAATATATATTTGTTCTCCTTGTATTTATTCTTTATATACTAAGTATAGCAGCTAGGTGGAACAGTAGATAAAGCACCAGCCTAGAGTCAGGAGGACCTCAGTTCAAATTTGGCCTCAGACAACTACATGAATACATGAATCTGGGCAAGTGGCTTAACCCCATTGACTCCCCCAAAACCCAGTGTATGTGTCTCTTTTTTTAAAATGTAAACTTCTTCAGGACCAGAACTATTTCTCTTTTGTCTTTGTATCTCCAGTTCCTAGCATGTAGTAAGTACTTAATAAATGTGTTGATTGTCTATGCCTGTTGTTTTACAGATGAGGAAACTGAGGCACAGAATAGGTAAGTGATTTGCCTAAAATTACATAGGTAATCAATGAGGAGCCAGTTCAACTCAGTCCAGTGGATGGGGAGATGGGACCTGGACTCCTAAAAGGAAAAGACTATGTCTTTGAAAACAACCTAGTCCTTGAATTTTCCCACATATTTCAGCAGCCCAGATCATTGGAGCCTCTGCCCAAGACAACTGGCCCACCCCAGCCCACCTAGATCACCTAATTAGTTTACTGGAACTATCCTCTTAGACTATCCCAGACTACTTGCATATACTGAACCACTCCTTAATTCCAAACCTACTTCATAGCTCTTTCACTATTGCACATGGCCCACCCCAGACTATTTATCATTCCTTAATCCCATCCAAATACTTTCACTGTCATTTTGTATAAAAACACCATTCTCATCCCTGTGAAATCTCAGATTCACTAAAAATCCTGCAAGCTCCCATTAACTGGAAGAAGATTTGAGTGTGTGAATTCATTCCAGGAGGATGACACCTTGTACCCTGAAATTTCAGGGTTCTCAGAAATCGCAAACCATATCACAGTGTTTGCTTTTTTTAATCCACATAATTCTCACTATGCAATTCACTTTATTTCAATCATTAGATTATCTTTACCTCATCCTAGACATATTACGATTCAACTGAATATATTCTAATTTACTTAACATTATTTTATTAGTCATGCCTTATTGAACAGACTGTTGGGAGGGCAGTCATATCTTGACTGGATCTGAGTGACACTGTGTCCTGGATTAGATGGGAGAGAAACCCTAGCTTCATCACCAATTCTCTCCTTCCTCCTTTTCTTCTTAAGTTAGGGTAAATTCTTATATGACTCTTGTCTCAAATAAGGGTATATCAGCCTCTAAACCTTGTGAACTGATGACTTTCGAATACTTTGTCTAATTTGAAGCTGCCTTACCCTCAAGGATCATTAACTCTGATAGCACAGGTAGGTAAAGCTCAATAAAAGAACTCCATTCTCAAGGGTGCACCAATGAAAAGAAAATTGTGTCCTGGGCCAGGGACTGAAGTCCTTGACCAGAGGAAAGGTATATAAATGTCATACCCTGAGAGGAAAAGGAGGTGCTCTATGGCAGGGATATTTTAAAAGTTGTTTGACCTTTCTAGAAAAATGCACAGCAATTGAAGTCCCAGCACTTTGATTAACATCTTGACCTGAAGGCAGTAAAGTATGTGGAGATGACCAGCAACGAGAGGCACTCATCTGCAGGTTCTTATAACCTCTACCTTACATAATCTGCCACTCATCTCCCTAGGGATGTGTTTTTAAGGTCTTCTGATGGTCTTAGCCATAGAGAACTAGACTAGAAGTCAAGGGCTCTTAGTCTCCACCTGCCTGTTGTCCTCTCAGCTTCAGTCTCTAAAGTCAGAGATAGGATTCAGGGATCTCTAAGGTTCCTTATAGCCACTGGTGTGCTTGTCAATGTTTAATAACTGGTTCTCCTAAAATACAGTATACTTTTAAATTTTAACATTATTAACATTTTCTCCATCACTTTTTTACATCTCCAGGGGTGAGGAACCCACAGCCTTGAGGACACATGTGACCTTCTAGGTCCCTGGGTATGGTCTTTTGACTGAGTCCAAGTTGTACAGAACAAATTCTCTTAGTAAGGGGATCTGTTCTGTGAAATTTGGGTTCAGTCAAAGGGCCTTATTGGAGGACCTAAAGGGTGACATGTGGCCTTGAGGCAACAGGTTCCCCACCCCTGATTTTAGACAATCAACAAAACAATAAATTAAGCCTTGTTTTATGGCATTTGCGGATCTCCATGGTGTAAATGCTCACACTGAAAATTTGACAATTGGTTCTTTTCAGCCTTTTTAACCATCCTCCACTCCCTGGCTTATAATTCTAGCAATTTTCCTAAGAATTTATGCATCTATGCATTACCTCTGTGGTACTAATCAGTTACTGTCATGTGGGTAAGCTCTATTCCTGTGGAGAAGTGGGGCCCTCATTCCATAATACTGTCAAGTACAACATGGTCAACAGGGGGGTCCTGACAACACATCTCTATGTGGGCCATTCCTCTGTGTGACCTTGTTTCAAAATTCTGGGATGCATATTATGATCTTGCCTCTACATATCACTAACAAATGCTATGGTGGTTTGGTTCTGATTTTATGGGTATTATTTTTGTCTTTTTCACAGTCCCGATTTAACAGACTGTCTGAGATGACCGTAAGCTTTTTGGGGGTCAGTGGAAAAAGGAAGAGGACAATTCTACTTTTCAGAAGTACCCAGAATCACAGAGGCTGAGAGTTGGAGGGACCTTAGCGCTCATCTCGTCCAGTCTGTACTTGATCAGAAACCTCGTTTCTGCTCAAAGCCCTCTAGACATGATGAACTCACTACCTCCCACAGCAGTCCATTTCAACACTGCTGATTGTTTATATCAAGCCTAAATTTACCTTCCTACAATTTCCAGCAAGTATTTCTGGTCCTACTTTCAGAGATTAGACAAAGGGAGTCTACTTCCTTTTCCAAGTGACAGCTCTTTAAATACTTGGAGACAGTTATATTTTGACACCTGTATAATTAGGTTATGGTGAAAAGGTGGAACCAGATGCCTCTGGGGTCAATTCTAGCTCTGGGTCTATGCTCCTCAGATCCTTCCTTCTTCTGCCTAAAATCCCCAGTTCCTTCCACTGATCTTTGTTTGGTCTCAGTTCTTTACCCTGAAGAGGGCACAATGATGAAAGTAACAAGGAAACATATTTCAACTTAACATAAGAAAAAAAATCACTTCCTAAAATTAAATCTTACAGAAATTGGTATGGCAGAGGGTTTGTCCTACATTGAAAATCTTCAAGGGAGGGCTGAATGACCACTCATTAGGTAATATAGATGGATTGTTTCATTCATTATACTTGTATCCCCAGTGCCTAACTGCAATAGTAGGTACCCCGACATACACAAGGGGGCCTGCTATCACAGATTCTTAGATCTGGATTTATAAAAGGAAAGGCAACTTTTGAGGGGTCAACAGTTTAATCAAATACATTTGTGTTATTCACTTAGTTCAGGGGGAAAAGTTAGCACTCTTAACTTCAGAGAAAATACAGAGAAACCAAAGGTCATAGACATACTTCCAAATGTCTGCCAGATCAACAGACAGATCCAACTGTTTGACCATAGTTACCAGACAGAGAAGCACCAATTTCTGGGTTTTCAAAGCTAGGGAGCTCCTTAGTGATTTCCCAAGATCTCCTCTGGTCAAACAAACACTTGGAGTCATTAAGCCCTAAAGTAGAACCTCACCCTCAAAGTATTTATACATTATTTAGAGCCAGAGGGCATCACAACCCTTGAGAACCAGTGCTTCATTAACAAAAGGTGTGGGTCTTCCTACAAATCTTCCCAGGCCCATTAATGGGTGGGGAAGATCTTCAATCATATTAAAATAATTTACAATACAAATATATATACTGTTTCTAGTTAAAGAAACTCTTGTTTCTGTATTTTACTAATTTTACAAGAATAAAGACTTGGTTGATAAAGGCAAGATTCAATCAGAGGCACTTTATACTAAAACAAAAACAGTAAAAAATTCTACTTTGCTTGCCCTTAGACTAACACAGTGCCTGTCATATAGTAGGTGCTTAATAAATACTTATTAAGTGATTGATTAACAATTTAAATAGACCAGACAAACTCTAAGGTAACTTCCTTCTCAGTAATTCTATAACTCTGATTAGATGTCTCTAAGGTCCTTTAAGATCTATGGTTTTACTATGTAATCTAATTAGAGACAATTATCTTAATAACTTTGGCCCCAGAAAATCCTTTGTAAAACTGTACAGCCTGATATAAATATCAAGGTGATTTTGGTAATTTGGAAGACTAAAGATCCCTTCCCACCCCACTCTCATGTTGTGCTGCAAAAATTAAGAATGAATTCATGACCTAGTTCCTAGACTCCTTTGGTCTCTCTTGAATTGAGGACAAAATCAAAATTAGAAGTGTTCTTAATTTAACCTGATAAATCAGAGTTGATGTTATTGTTTGTCCCTCATTCTTGAAGAGGACCATGACTTCAGTGGATTGGATTTAAGTGACGGAAGGCTGTACAAAGTCATCAACCTTGCTCTCTCCTCCTGAGCCATCTGGGTCAAATGGTAAGATCTATATAGATGTAGATACATATAAATACAGATATAGAGGGGGTTTCCCAGAATTTATTGATGGCTACATTATGAGGAGTATTATTTTATTTACTCTTGATCTGACTAAGGGATAAAACAGAACCTCCCTAAAGGTACTTGCCATTGTTATTCCCATAATAAATAATTCAAAAACCCTAAGTGAAAGCTATATACTTTTGTTGATTAAATGATTTGCAAGAGGAACTCTTGGCCATAATGTCTCTTCAAGCAAACAACTTGTACACTAATAAAATATCTCTGACAGATTTAGCCAAATACAGTGTTTTTCTTCTTTGGTGGATTTTACTAGTGGGAGTATTCCCTCCACTTCTCTTGATGACTAGCATATTATAGCCTAAGTAAGTCCTAATTAAGTATCTTTCCATTGCTTTTTTGACTCTTCCTAGTTAATTTACAACCATACGACACTACAGAACCCCAGACCTGGAGTCAGAAAGACTGAATTTAAATCTGACTTTGGACACTTAGGAGTTGTGAGATCCTGGGCAAGTCACTTAACCTTATTACTCTTAGATGGTCTCAGACATACTTACTAGTTGTGTGACTGTGGACAAGTCACTTAACTTTTGTTTGCCTCAGCGTCTTTAATTGTAGTAGTACCTAGCTCCCAGAGTTGTTGTGAGGATCAATTGAGATATTTATTCAGCATTCAGGTAGAATGTGTCTTAGGGAGAATAAGTGTTTAATAAATGCTTGTTCCCTTCCTAATGAAAAATAAGCTATAAAAAATAAAGTAAAAATATATTTTGCATTAACATTATCCTTTTTTTCAAAATGATCAGTGCTCAAGGTCCAGACAATATGTCTTAGAATGCAATGCTTCTTAGTAGTACTTTGCCCATCACTTTGTAAATCACTCAACAGTTATGAGAATATGAGTTGTTCCCCAATTGATTAGAAAGGATAGAGGATATGTACAGGCAATTTCAGAAAAAGAAATTGAAGTTATCTGTATTTATGTGAAAAAATGTTCTAAATCACTATTGGTTAGAGAAATGCAAATTAAAACAACTCTGAGATACTGTCTCACAACTGTCAGATTGGTTAATATGATAGAAAAGGGAAATGATAAATGTTGAAGAATATGTGGGAAAATTGGGACACTAATGCACTGTTGGTGAAATTGTGAACTGATACAACAATTTTGGAGAGCAATTTTGAACTATATCCACAGGGCAATGAAACTGTGATTTTTTGATACAATAATACCACTACCAAGTCGGTATTCCAAAGGGATCATTTAAAAAAGAGAAAAGTGTACAAAATATTGTGTACAAAAATACTGATAGCATCTTTTTTTGGGGTGGCAAAGAATTAGAAACTGAGAGGATGCGCATCCAGTGGGAATGGCTTAATAAATTGTGATTATATGATTGTGATGGGATGCTATTGTGCTATCAGAAATGATGAGTAAGATGGTTATAGAAAAACCTGAATAGACTTATGAACTGATGCAATGTGAACAGAACCAGGAGACCATTGTACACAATAAGAGCAATATTGCAGGGAGTAAGAATGTTTTTGGGACAGTGTGGCTGGGATCCCTAATTGTGGCTTAGGGGAGAAGAGGAGTGCCTGAGGTTGAGCACTGAGACAGAATTCAGAAAATAACAGTGAGGAGGACCTGAGATCTGGGACACCATTACTCACAATCAGGTTTAAAACCTATTTACAATAATCTTCTTAAAACTGTCATCATTTCCAGGGAAGTTTGAAAGACTGGGTCTAAATTGTGTATAATGAGTGATTCTAAAAAACCAAAATTAGATAGAAAAGGTAAAAAGGAACAATTATTTCATAAAAATTAGGCATTAAAGGAAGACCTGACAGAGAAAAAACAGGTAGAGGTGGAGGGCTAGTAATGTTGGAATCTTACTAATCAGATATGGGTTGAAGTCAAGATAAATATATGGAGGTGTGGAGAAGTCTTCTGAACTTGTAGGGAGGTGAGAGGATTGGGGGACAGGGTTGGGGAGGAAACTTTTAAAAGGGTGTGTAGATTAAGATTTTGGAGGGTGGCAGAGAGGATAAGGGGTGGATAGAATAGGGAATAGGATTTAGGAGGATAAGGGGAGAAGATAAAGTATTAGGACAGGGTAAAAAGAGAGGCTGAGAAAGACAATAGTGAATAAAAATAAGATGGAGGAAAATTCACAAATAGTCATTAAAACTTTTAATATGAATGGTGCAAACTTACCCATAAAATGGAAAAAGGGTAGCAGAAAGGATTAAAACACATTTAAGAATGAGAGATACACACAGAGTTAAAATGGAAGGTTGGATAGAATTTATTATGCTCCAACTGATGCAAAAAAGGCAGGGGTAGCAATTCTGATCTCAGACAAAGTTATGGTTCATATTGATTTAATTAAAAGAGATAAAAAGGGTAACTGCGTTTTGAGAAAATATACCATAGACAATGAAGCAATAACAATACTGAACTTATATGCACCAAATACATCTAAATTTTTAAAATAAAAGTTAAATGAATTACAGGTCGAGATGGAAAGTAGTACTATAATAGTGGGTAATTGCAGGGGGCTACCCCCTGGATACTTACCCTTCCCAGGTCTTGGCCCCCACCGTGTGGCAGGGGAACCCCTCCTGTGGGGGAGGGGAAATGACTACACAGAGCACCCCAGAAGGCAAGTGCACTTCACTTTATTGATTTCGTCTTCCCCTGATCACTTCTCAACATCCCCTTATATACCCAGCCAGAGCTCCCTCCCATGTTTCTCCCTGAGGGCGGAGCCAGCCCCCGTATGGGCGGTCCCAGCACCCGAAAGCAGGTTAACAACCGGGGTGTCTTCCAGGCTCCTCAGGGGGCCACGGTCCAGAGCTTGGCCCCCAACAGGTAATTTTAACCTTCCCCTCTCAGAACTAGATAAATCTAATCAAAAAATAAATAAGAAAGAAATCAAGGAAGTGATTAGAATTTTAAATAAGCTAGATATGATAGATACTTGGAGAGAACTGAATGGAAATAGAAAGAAATATACCTTCTATTTCCCCAGCAGTTTACAGTACATTTACAAAAATAGACCATATATTAGGACATAAAATTTTTATAGTTAAAAACAGAAATATTAGAAATGTTCTTTTCACATTACAATGCAATGAAAAATTTAAGAAGGGATCATGGAAACTTAACTGGAGATTAAGCAACCTAACTTTAAAGAATAAATCATAGAAACTTTCAGTAATTTCATTAAAGATAATGACAATAAAGAGACAATATATCAAAATCTATGGAATATAGCAAAAGCCATGATCAGAGGAAAATTTATATCTAAATGTTTACATCAAGAAAATAGAGAAAGAGTAAGCCAATGAATTGGGTATGCAATTAAAAAAAAACTAGAAAAAGAACAAACTAAAAATCCCCAATTAAGCACTAAACTGGAAATCCTAAAAACTAAAGGAAAGAAAAAAGGGAAAAAAATTTTACATAACTTTATTATATATTTAAAAGCAATAGCAAGTTGTACACAATAGATAGGCAGTTTCATGTGCAATCATCTTTTTTTAAGATCCCACTTTGTTATAGAAATACTTGTTTTATTTCATAAATTAAAAATATTTTTAAAAAGAGCAATATTATATGATGATCAACTAAGAATGACTGCTATTCTCAACAATACAACAATCCAAGATTCTGAAGGACTTATGATGAAAAAAGTTACAAATCTCCAAAGAAAGAACTGATGGAGTCTGAGTACATATTGAAGCATACTTTTTTTTTTACTGTATTCTTCTTTATTTTTTTTGTTTGTGTACCATTTTATATAGAAATATGTTTTGCATGACTGCATATGTATGATCTATAGTAAATTTCTTCACTTCTCAAGGAAGGGTGAGGAAGAGAATTTGGAACTCAAAATTTTAAAAAAAGAATGTTAAAAAATTTTACATGTAATTAAGAAAAAAATAAAGTACAATAAAAAAATTAAGAGCCTTGATTTATTTTTAAGCTATTTGAGCTTCAAAGTATATTAAGCCCCTGGGGACCCTCTTTATCTGTGATTTTTTTTTTAAAGCAAATCACTTCACAGGTTAAAGTTTTTTAATGTCTCAGAACAAGTCAAATGCCCTACTTTCTGCCAACTTGATTAGTGTTCCCTCCCAAGGCCTTTTCATCTTAGGGGAGTGTATGAGAATATGCAAAAGCTGGCCTCTTTTATCCTTTCATCCAAGTATGCTAAATCCTGTAGAGTTTAGTCATACCCTTTATTCAATGCACCCATAGGCTGGACAGACTGTGTTTAACCTTACAAGGCAGCAAATACACAAATTAGAAACGTGAAGATGGGGTATGTATAGGGACAGTACTGGAGATTCTGTTGTAAACCATAAGGCCAGCTCCCCACCCCTCTCCAACCTCTACAAGTCTAATTAGATTTATTACCCTCAAGGAAAGAGTGTGTATGTGTGTGTGTGTGTGTGTGTGTGTGTGTATGTGTGTGTGTGTGCGTATGTGTGTGTGTGTGTGCTTGTGTGTGTGTGGGGGGGGCGGCAAACTCAGTTAAGACTGTATTTAATTCACTGGCAGACGCACAAGGAGTGTTCCTAAAGATGTCTAGGGAAGAAGGTTCCCTCTCCCACCCTCTCCTTGATGCCTGTTCCAAGACAAAGTCAGTACAATTGTTTTCATGTCTAATTGAAGGCCCTTTGATTTTTTTTCATCCATCCTATTCTACAGAAAACAATGAAATTGAATGGGTGAGCATTGTTTGTTTTTTCTGTTTTATAAGAAGCAGTTGTGGTAAGTCAAGGAGACCCAGGGTCCTATCCTGCCTTTGACTTACTGTGTAATCCTGAACAATTACAACTTCTCAATGCTTAAGGCTACTGTCCTAAGTCATAAATAGCTAGCATTCTATGGAGCCTTAAGGTTTGAAAAGTGTATTACAAATATTACCTTATTTTATCCTCAAAACAACCTTGGGAAGTAGGAGTTATTACCCTCATTTTACCGATGAGGAAACTGATGAGTAAGCTGATATCAGTGAAATGAGCTTCCACACCAAGAGTTCCCAAGCATAAATGAAAATTGTAAGTCTACTCCTCTCATCCAAAATGAAGAAACAAACTTTGAGCTGCAGTATCATAATTTAATTGGGTAGACCTTTCAATAATCTGATGAGGTCATTTATTGTAACTTACTAGCTATATGACCCCTTGGCAAATCACAAGTACTGTGAGCTTCAGTCTCCTTATGTAGGTATAAGCCCCTACCTCATAGTCATTAGGAGGATCAAAGCACTTGGTAAACCTTTTGGCACAGTGGATGAAGTGCCAGGTCTGGAGTTAGGAAATCTCATCTTCCTGAGTTCAAATCCAACCTTAGACACTTAACTAACTGTGTGATCCTGGGCAAGTCACTTAACTGCCTCAGTCTGTAAAATAAGCTGAAGAAGGAAATGGCAAACCCCTCTAGTATCTTCGTCAAGAAAACCCTCAATGGGGTCACAAAGAGTCAGAGGACTGAAAAATGAACATGTGCTATATAAATGATATTTATTATTTTTGTTATTATTTTATTATTCCCTGGTGAGTCAGTTTCCTGACTAAATTCTGAAAACTGCTCCCATAAATCTATGACGTTTAATTCCTGTAATGTCTTTTCTCTTCCCAATAGTGACCCTACTGGCCTATATTCAGAGACAGGTATTAGTCAGTGCCATGGCGGTTCAGAAAGCAGCTGATGGGTCAAGAATCTTTCTCAAGTTAAATATGGGGTTTTATGCATGTTCATAGTAGCTGTTACCCGTGAAGAAACTGCCATCCATTGCAATCACAGGCTCTTCACCCATACCCTAGGTACATTGGTTTACCTACATTTCTCTGGGTAACAAGATATCCTGCTTTGAAACTGAGATTTCATTTCTTCCCGTCTTTCCATTTCCCAACCCTGAGGCTGTAGGCAGCTTGCTAGTTCTCAGAATAAAGGACTCACGAGAAGAAAAGAGCAGAGAACATAGGGAGTTCCCAAGAATTCTACTAAATGTCTTTCTAGGATTCTTTAAGAAGCTCCCAGTAATCTAACAATGGAAGAAGACTTGGGGCTTTGAATTAATTAGAGCCATAGGTTTTATTCCTGGAAGTGATCTCAGAGGTATGATACCCCAACCCTTTCATTTTTCTCAAAAATGGGCAAGTGATTTGTTCAGTGTAGCACAACCAGGAAGTGCAAGGGCCAAGAGCCTTCCTAGCTTTGGAGATAAAATCTAGCTGTTTCTTTTATTTTAAAAGAGACTGTTTCGGGGAAAACTATTTCTGGGAGTGATGCTTTTTGATGGATTGGGGTTTTCCTTGGCTCCAGTAGACTTTGACATGGTGGAAAGTCATCTGCTTACCCAAAATAGCCCCCTATGCCAGAGGCTTTCAAGTGGAAAGTAGCTTGACCAAAAATGCCACAAAGAAATGATGCCTGTGTCATCAGTCCAGTGATTGCTGGTGCAGAAAATATGACAAGCTGATTTAGAGAAATGCTGCTCAATTTTCAAGGAGAGAAGAGTTGCTGTTTCAGCACAGCTCACATGTTGGAATAAAATTCCCTTGGTTCACATCATCCACACCTATCTATTTCTTCTGCCTCCCTCCTGCAAAACTGACTTTAAATCCTTCATCACAGCACTGAAGTGTGATCTCTATGATTTTTCTCAGGTGTAAACATATTAATATTTCATAGCTCAGTTATTTTACATATTCTGTCCGAAACTAGGACCATAACACAGTCATCTTTTCTATGGTTGTAATAATGAAAATGGGCCGGGCTTTATAGAATGACAGAAAATAGATCCTGGAAAGGTCTTTTGAGGTCAACTAACCCAACCCCCTCACTTTATACATGAGTAACCTGAGGTCCATTAGGCGTTCAAGGTCAGGGATCAGAGCCCAGTCTCCCTAACTTCTATCCCATGATTTCTTTGCCTGTTGTCTCCCTCATTAGCTTGTAAGCTTCTTGAGGACAAAGACTGTCTTTTGCCTTTTTTGAAGCCCTTGTGCAATAATTGGTACAGAGAAAACACTAAATAAGTGCTGACAGCTAATGTTGATCCAGTGTCAATAGGACTTTGAGTTATCTTAACAGTGGGAGGGATGATTTTCCTTCATTTACGTTTCCAGGTGGTTGACTAGGCTCCTAACCATAAAATAGAACAAAGGTCATTGGCCTATACAGTAATCAAAGCTATGATATTGACACAGGGACCAGTCTACTAAGTTGATTGGTCAGGGATTTGACCTAAAGGCACAAAGCCCTAGGAGCAGTCTTCTAATGAAAAAACAAAAACAGAGAGAGAGAGAGTCAAGTATTCAGAGAAGTGCTGGAATTAGCCCAAACCAGCTTGCAAGAGCTGATGGTTAAATTTCTAGTGTATGCATTTATATCGTGCATATTAAACTCCATAAATAAGGGTTTGACTTACTGTTTAGTTGATTATATAAATTTAAGAAAGTGATGGAGAAAATGTCAATAATGTAAATTAAACTGAAAAGTATGTCACGCATACTTTCTTTCTGAGAGCCAGGTGTTAAATATACACAAGCATACTACTACCAGAATCCTTCCTTGTAACAATCAAACTAATGAAAAATAGTAAACATTTCACTCCTTAAAGGACTACTGAAGCTGAATTTAGCAAACAAATATGCCAACTCTGTCATTCTTCCTTGAAGAAAGAAAATCTGTCTTATAAACCACCTGTATTTTGGAATACTTGTTCCAAAGGCCATTTTCCAATGAAATTCCCCAAGGCAAGTTTCCCTTGTTGTGATTGACTGGAGAGAAATTGAATTTCATTAAATCTTCCCTCTTCTTAGACAGGGTTAGCCTCTAAAGTCAGTGAAGAACATGAAAATCATTCATACTCAAGATTATCCTCGAAAATCCTTTAAATCTTTACAAAGAACAGAGTGATATCTTCAAACATTTTTAATTGAAAGGGGGTCTAAGACTTTAAAAAGAAGGTAGTCTGGACCAGAGAACTAATAGATCTGAAGGGGTCACTGTGAAAATAATTGAATGTATATTTGATTTTTTATAACACCCAGATTAACCTACTGAACAGGACTTGTTTTCAAACAAAAGAAAATACTGTGAAAACAGATAATGTTTTTGTAGCAACAAACATTTCTTAAGTACCTGCTATGTACCAGGCATTGTGCTAAGCTGTGTGTGTGTGTGTGTGTGTGTGTGTGTGTGTGTGTGTGTGTGTGTGTGTATGTGTGTACATACCCAGGACTGGTTATACTTTCTTCACCTAAAAAGGAAAAGAACAAATGCAAAAGCTGAAGACTGAAACCCATTTCTTGGGCCACCATCTTTTAGAGGGGAGAAGGCTCCCTGTACTGTATGTTCTCCAACCAAACATGGGTGAAACAATCACATGGTAGAAGCAGGTTTGGCCTTTGGAATGCCTCCATGGCCAATTGGAAAGAATCCTACTCGCCATGTGGTTAGCCAACTAGAACCGATTACTGAAAGTCTGTTCTTGGAACTCTCCCTACCTTACCCCATCAACAAACTGATAGAATCTGCCTTAGGTCTATGACGTGTTCCAAATCCTGGTTACAGTTCTATTCTCCCCTGCCCCCCAGTCATTATACTTAGCTGACCAATAATGGGGAAAGCAATGCTACTGAAAGTGCTTCACACATAAGTGTGACTTAGAGTCGTTGTACCACCTAACTGTAAGAGAGGACCCAAGGAAGTCAAAAGAAGACAGCAGGGGCCATCCAGCGGATCGCCAGTGAAGGTTAGCCTTTTCATTAGTTCTACCACCTTAAACAGAAAATATAGACTACCTACACTGCTTCAATGAATAGGGTGTCACTAACTTACTATGTGTCAACCATTGAGATGGTAGACCAATGGACCTTACTAACTCCCTGACCACCAAATCCTAAGGTCCACTGGGCCTTACCATCAGCCTTGCTACTGTACACTCCTGACCCCTAGACATTCCCATCTTATCTGCTAATATACCCTAAAGACTCTTGGGCCTTGCTACTTGCTCTGACAATGAACCCTAATGACCAGCACACCTTTCCATCAGCCCCACCACTGAATCCTCAGTCTTCCTCAGTTAGAATGTGAATTTCTTAAGAGCAAAGAACATCTTGATTTCCTATTTTGTTTCCTCAGCATTTAGCTCAGTGTTTGACACATAGTAAAAGCTTCATAATTTCTTTTTAATTCATTCATTCATCTATGTAAAAAAATACTACAGTGTTGATACTAAGGATAGTATCTTGGGATGTTCTAGGAGATCTTTGCCTGGAAAAGCATAGGATTTGTGCCTTTTTTACAGCTATTAACATCCAAGATAGCCCAAATTTCTCAAAGCCTTCTTTGTTTTTTATGATTCCAGAGACAGGTCAGTTGTACTGAGAGTGGATAACTAGTTTTCATCCCAATGTTACTATCCAGTGTCAAGATGTATTCTCTCCCACAGTTCATTACTCTGCATATGGATCTATAAATATATTCCTAAGAATTTTTTTTCATTTATATACTATTTTACCATGACAAGCCACTCAATAAATTACTTTAAGGAGCACTTTGAATTTATTAGTAACAATCTGGTGTGTTTAGAACATTTTGTGTCCCCTTGAAATTTTATTATTAATCTAATCAGAAGTCAAAATTGATGAAGGGCTTTTAATGGTATTGATGAAATAAAATGCTTCTTGGCTTTGGAATGTCATGTTCTGCTCTTTTGTCGATCTTCTGACTCAAAATGAAGGTTGGAAATTTATTTAGTCAGCAGATGGCTTGATCTTTCCATCAAATTATCCACTCCATGCTAATTTTTGTTATTTGTGTTCTAGGATTTCTGGTTCTACACCAAACATCTACTTGGCAATTCCAACATCTCCTCACATGTCCCCAAACTAACTGTCAAATTTATCTTTCCACAAGGCTCTTCAATGGCAAGATCACTCTTCTTTAGACTTTCATATCATGGAAGTTAGTAAGGCATCATGGAAAGCATCCTGGACCAAAAGTCAGAGGTCCTGGCTTCTAGTGTTAGTCCTATTGTTCTTTAGCTGTTACTGTTCAGTCCTTTAGGTTGTATTCAGGTCTTTATGACTGCATTTGATGTATTCTTGGCCAAGATAATGGAATGGTTTGCCATTTCCTTCTCCAGCTCATTTTAAGATGAGGAAATTGAGGCAAACAGGGATAAATGACTTGACCAAGGTCACATACTCTGAGGCTTGATTTGAATTTAGGAAGATGAGGCTTTCTGACTCTATGCTGAGCCTCTCTATACACTGTGCCACCTAGCCACCCCTAGAATAAAATGCAAATTATTTTGTTTGGCATGTAAAAATCAATCATAGTCTGACTCCATCTGATGTTTCCAGATGGATTTTATACTATAATCCTTCATGTAATTTTTATTCTGGTCAAACTGACCTATTTCCTGTTCCCTTGATATGACATTTTTTTTACCACTTCACCTTGCACAAGCTCTCTCCCATGACTGTGATGCTCTCCTTACTCACCTTTGTGTCTTTGAATCTTTTACAGGTGATACCTTCCTGCCCCTTACACCTCCAAAATTACCTTGCATTCACTTTGCACATAATTTGAATTTACTCACCTGTGTACCAGTTGTGTCTCCTCAGATATAAGATTATAAGCACCTTGAGGGCAAGGGCTTTCATTTTGTCTTTGGATCCCTAGCAACCAGCATAGTGCCTAGTATATAGTAGGCACTTAATAGATGCAGTGGAATTGAATTGAACTGTGGTACCCTGAGTCACTTTGTTTCACTCATCTCCTGTTTCAAAACCTGTAACATGATGGAGTTGAAAACACCTCTCAGGTTCCTTCCAGGTCCAAGATTCTGTAATTCTTTGTTGTACAACTTTGCCCACAAATATGCTGTTTCTTCACAAAAGAATTTCTTTTTGTTAAATGACTTTGGACCACACTCTTTGTTCCTTTTCTTTCTTTCTTTCCTTCTTTCTTCCTCTTCCTTTCTTCCTTCCCTCCTTCCTTCCTTCCTTCCTTCCTTCCTTCCTTCCTTTCTTTCTTTCTTTCTTTCTTCCTTTGTTTTTCTCCACTATAATCCACATTCTTGGAGAAATGTAGAGCCCATTGCAACAAATTGACTCTCCTCTTTCCATGTCTGTACTGAGATCCTACTACATGTAAGACACTATGCTAGGCACTGGAAAATCCAGACAAAATTAAGTTTTCTTGTCCCTAAGGAGGTTTAACTCTAAAAGACAAAATTCATTCATTTATTTAGTAAACACTTATTAAGCACCTATTATATTCTGGGCTTACACTGTTGTTTGTCCTTCATTTTCAAAGAGCACATCAGGGAGCTGATGCCATGACATGCCAGTGAATTGAATTTAAGTGAACATAGATTGTGCAAAGTCACTGGCCTCACTTTCTCCTTCGGAGTCATCTGGGTCCAGTGGCCAGATAAACATCAGGATGACTGGAGATGGCCCTGCCAAGCACACATAAGAACACACAAAAGATATATTAATTTGGCTGCAGACACTAGCAGTCAATATAAAGCCTCATAAAAGACAGTCCTTGCCCTGAACCTTGAAAGAAACGAGGAATTCCAAGATGTGAGCATGGAAGACATTCTAGGCATGAGAGAAAGTTTGAGCAAAGTCATGGAGTTAGGGAATGGATTTTCATGGGGAAGAAACTACAAGAAGTCCAGTTGGGTTGGACCACAGAGTACATGAAGAAGAGCAATGCTTTATAAGGACCCAGTGCAATGAATGCTAAATTGGGAGTCAGAAAACAGGAGTTCAAATCTCAGCACTGCCACTTCCTACTTGTGTGACCTTAGAATTCTTCAATGAAAAATGAAGGGTTTGAATGAGATGAGCACTGAGTTCTCTTTCAGTTATAAATCCTGTGATACACTCCTCCCTGCATCATTCTTCTATCAATCATTCCCCAAGAGTAAACTGAAATCAATTATAATTATTTATGTGATAAGTTAGCAGATTCCCAGAATACTTCTGGAAATGGCCCTGGGACTGAATCAGGATAGAGACCTGTGAAAGCTTCCTTTCCTCTCTCAGGATAGGCACCTGGTAGCTCAAAGTAGTTGGGAAACATTTTACTCTTTTTTCTGCTTTGTCCTCCTGGAAATAATTAGAACCTCTATAAATGCAAGAAGAACAAAAAGAAACAAGAATTTTGCCATTCAAATATATGACTAAGCTGAATCCTTCCTTCAGTGTAAATCCTCGCAGCGTAGATGATGATCAATAGTACATTGAATCTCACAGAAGCACTCGTACTGTACAATTTCTTTCATTCTGACTACACTCATGGAGGGCTGAGTCAGGCAGGGATTGGCTCCAAGCTTCCTTTTGCCTTATTTGTGAGAAAGGTTTTGCTCAATAGATGTGACTCTTGATCCTGAGATGGTTTTGGTGCCAAGGTCCCCTGGGTGACCCTCCAAAGGTGATACTTCTAATTAGTTTGAGTTCTTATATGGACGCTAAGGAGCTCTCCATTGGCTAGACCTGGAGGCTAATACCAGTTACTCTAAATGCAAGCTTGTGATATAATAAAAAAGTAGAAACTCACCTATTATTTGTTATAGTTTCATTAGGTCAACACAACTGTGATGTTGCTGAGGTGGCCATTACTCACACACTTTTTCACCTTCTCACGCAGTGTAATTCTTGTCCATATCTGACAAAGGATGATCTGCAAGGTCTCCTCCAAAATTTGTGATTGAGCCATGTGAATTCTCTAGAATGGTTCCCCCCAATATGCCGGAGGCTTTCCAGAATGGTAGGGATTCTTGACCTCTTTTGTGTCATGGATCCCTTTGGTGATCTGATGAAGCCTGGGCACCCTTCTCAGAATAACGTTTGTTGCTTACGTTCACAGCTTAAGGAAAGGCTAAATTTCAGTTTGAGGTTGGTGAAAATGATATGTTTTTTTTTTTTACATCCAATTTCACAGACTCCTTGAATTTGCAGTCCCCAGACCCAAGTCAAGAATCCCTCTGTGATGGCAGAAATGTTCACTTTGGTGCATGAGTCCTATTGTAGCATAGTTAGATCTGTGATTTCATTAATATAGAGATTCTTGGATTGGATTCCCTATCAATGCAGGTTGGCACATTCTCTGCAATTTGTTGTCTTAGAGAGTTGCCTAGAGCATAGAAATTAATAATCTGAGAGACATTACTACCTTCATAATTGCATTCTTCAAGGAATCTTGTATGAATCTCAAGCACTTCATTCCTTCAGTTATCCATTTTTAAAACATTTATTAAATCTGTCACAAGCAAGACAGATTCATGACAGACTTTTTATTGGAAGAACTTTCAGTCTACAGATTTCCCCCTCCAATGGGGACACCATTAGGTAAAGGGCAACTCCTTGAGATTTACCAATAATAAAAGTCATCTGTACCTACTCTGATGAAAATGTACCAGTCTAAAAAGAAGAAAAAAAATAAAAGAAACTCAAAACTTAAAAAAAATTTAAATGTTATAAAATGTTTATTTACAAATAAGTGTTCAATTTATTTAACAAATGTTAAACATTTATTAAATGGTAAAATGTTAACATTTTAACAAATGGTAAACAACATTTTGACGAATGTTAAACAAATGCTAACAAATTTTTTTTAATTGTTTTATGCTTGCCTTCTCAATGGGGATGGGTGGGGAGGGAGGAAGAGAGAGAAGCTGGAACTCAAAAGTTTAGAAACTAATGTTAAAATGTTTACATGCAACTGGAAAATAAGATGTACAGGTAATGGGGTATAGAAATCTATCTTGCCCTACAAGAAAATAGAGGGGATAGAGGTAAGGAAAGGGAGGGCTATGATAGAAAGGAGAGCAGATTGGAGGAAGGGATAATCAGAATGCACGCTGTCTTGGGGAAGGTGAAGTGGAGAGATGGGGAGAAAATTTGGAACTCAAAATCTTGTGGAAATGAATGTTGAAAACTAAAAATAAATTTAAATAAGAAAACATAAAAAATGAGAAAAAATAAATTGCTTTAACATGTAGTTGGGAAAAAATATATAAAATAGAAAAAAAAATTACCAGTCTGAGTCTTAAAGATTATCCAGCACTGTGCAAGACAGTTAATGTATCCTCTTAGGGCCCCCTTGGTAATAGATTGGGATGACATCCCAGGCACCTACAGATGAGTTGTCAAAGGAGGTTGACTAGACCAGTGTGCTCTGAGCGTTCTGGCTGACTTGAATGCTGACTGCTGCCCTTGTTCTCTGGATTCTGCAATAGCCTCTCCAAGCTGTTCATTGGGATAGGAAAGGGGAGTTAATTCATAGATTGAGTCCTGGAAAGGACCTCAGAGGCCATTTCATTTTACAAATGAGGAAACTGAGGCTTAGGAAGATTAAGGGATTTGTTTGAGGTCACACAGGTAATAAGCATCAGATATAAAATTAGAACCCAGGTCCTCAGACTCTGGAGTCAGTAAAATCACTAGCGTTGTTTCCCTTACTGTGACTATGTTGTCTCAGGGTGTATGCCCAGAATTGGTGATAGTCTTGGGTTTATGATGGCAGCACCTGTCCCTAAGGATAGGAAACCAGAAGAGGACTCCACTGTTACACAACACATCAGATGGACAGGCTGGGCCAGATCTGATCAGAACTTTCATTTTTTTCTTCTCTGCTCCAGACCTCCTTGCTCTTTCTCTCACTCCACACTCCACGTACTCTGAGGATTTTCTCTGGCAATGCCAATGCCTGGAATCTTCTCCCTCCTCTCTATCTCCTGCCTTCCCTGGCTTCCTTCAGATCTCAGCTAAATTTTCATTTCCATAAGAAGCCTCTCTATCCCCCTTACTACCAGTGCCCTCCCTGTTGATTCACCTCTGAGTTATCGTCTTTATTTGCATAATCCTTATTTTTTATGTTGTGTTTATATTATATTGTATTTGTGTAATCTTTACAATTTATATAAAGTTATTTGCATATTATCACTTCCACTAGACTGTGAGCTTCTTGACAGCAGAGACTATCTTTCAGCTTTCTTTGTGTCCCCAGCATTTTACACAATGCATAGTAGGGTCTTAAAAATGCCAGTTGACTGACTGACTACTGATATATTCACTCTGGGAAAGCACCAGCCATAAACTCAGACTCATATATAATCTATTGACACTCCAGCAAACACGAGGACAATATAAGCGGAGAAGATGGAAGAAGTAGAAGCATGGACCCTCCCCTCTTCCACTCTTACAGTCATTTCCTGGTTTTAATTAGTTTCTTCTTCTCATGCATTTCACCAAGTTCCCATCTACCACAGTATACACCAACATACTCTTTCTTACCAAAAAACTCTCTCAAATCCAAGTCAGTCAGTAAATAAACTTTTGTTAAGTGCCTACTATATGCCAGTCATTGTGCAAGCATGTGTGTATAAACTGGTTTGAACTTACCACCATATTATAGAACAGCATTCTGTCATCTTACAAAATTAGAGAGGTAAACATGTGTCTTTCTATCTCTGAGGTTCCTCCCACCTTCAAATCTATGATCTTAAGGGCTTCAGAGTAGGCAACATGAAAGTCCACTCATAAAAACCCATGTTCAGTGCTCTGAGAGTCACTGTAAGAATGCTTATTTATTCCCCAGGTTTTCTATAGCCAGGGGTGGGAAACCACATATGGCCTTCTAGGTCCTCCAGTATGGTGACCAAACTTCACAGGACAAATACCCTTAATTAAAGGATTATTTTGTGAAGTTCAGATTCAAAGGGCCCACCTAAGGACCTAAAAGTTTGGACTCGGTCGAAGGGCTACACTTGAGGATCTGCAACACTAATAAAACAGAGATGGGAGGCACTTCCTTCACACTCCCAGGCTGTAAGAGCAGAATGTTCCAAGTCCAGCATCCCATCCACTCTTCATGGCAGGCATGCTGCCTCTCAGGAGGCCATTTATCACCAGTAGGCATGATGTGTTTCCCAACAAGAAAGCTTGCAGCACCACTTAAGAGAACTCCACACCCAGAATCCTGCTATTACTGTCTGTTTATATGAGTCAGTGTGGCTCCCACAGAACCTGTTTATTCATGTTTATGTCTGGGGAACAATGTCTCATCTGTTGTCCAGGAGGTGAGGGAGCTCATTTACCACTAGCTGCAAGTAGCCAGAGGACAGTAGGGAGCTGATTTCATTTTGCCAGCTTTGGAGGGGAAGTCTCTGCTGGTAAGACTAAGCTGGTTTGCCTCTTGGTTGGGAGTGCAAGTAAAGTGGTGGGGTTCAAAGGTGGACCTAAGGATATAAAAGAAATACATGGAGTGGGTTCTGATGATAAATGCTATGGCAAAAGACCCCAGACTATATAATGACCA
Source organism: Potorous gilbertii (assembly GCA_028658325.1). Lineage (NCBI taxonomy): Eukaryota > Metazoa > Chordata > Mammalia > Diprotodontia > Potoroidae > Potorous > Potorous gilbertii. Next base: position 497,280,741 of record CM053771.1, on the reverse strand, counting down.
TAGAAGGAATACCACCAAGGAATTGTATGATTTATCAAGAGAGCATGCCACTTAGATGTCTGTTAGGCAGTAAATCCCACAGAAAGTTTGCTCTAGAGCTTACTTACAAAAATGGCAGTGGTTTAGGAAGTGCTGGTGTTCTAAGTGGTTCTTGTAGCGTAATCCTATTCTGAACTATCTGGCGAGCACCCACTATACTTTCCCAAAGGAAGAGATGATGGCTCCCATATAAACAAGTGCCATGTGCCATTCATCACAGTAACTGCTAGAAAGCACCTAGTCCAAATTTTTCATAAAAGTATAGGATTGACAGGAAATATTTATGCAAGAGAGGCAGTGGGCTCACTTCATCACTGCTCATAGATGGGCAAACATTCAATCATTCCCTATGAGAGCAAAGATATGTCCTCCATGGAAAGAGAACTGTGGATTCTTTCACGGCAGAAAAACTTCTCTCATTCCTTCCTTCATCAGCAGAAGCCCCTTCATTCTTTGGACTAAAAAAGATGGAGATGATGATCCTATGTACACTATAACAGGAAGCTAGTTGGCACAGTGAATAGAAATCAGTAAGACTCATCTTTCTGAGTTCAAATCTAGCCTCAGATACTCACTAGCTACGTGACCCTGGGCAAGTCACTTAACCTTATTTGCCTCAGTTTCCTCATCTGTAAAATGAACTGGAGAAGGAAATTGCAAACCACTGCAGTATCTTTGCCAAGAAAACCCCAACTGGGATCATGAAGAATTGGACATGATTGAAACAACTGAACAATAACTATGAGTACCCTATAACAGAGTATAAGGGACACAGTGGCATCCCTAGAAAGGAGCCTTCCTTCTACCCTCTGACATTCCTTGCAGGCCATCCCAAAATGGTGTACTTCTGAGAAACTAGATCACCATCTAGGCAGCAAGCTTTCTGTAATATTCTATTTTGTGGCTTCCAGTTAAAAGAGACTCCTCTCAACCCCTGCCAAAAAATGTTAACCCATATACAGAGTCCTCAAAAATTCTACCATGTTACAGAGCTTAGAGACACTACAGGCCAGAGAGGTTGTTTTTCCCACTCACCATAGTCACAGCCATTTTCCAGACAGGGAAAATTAGGAGATTAACGTATAACCAGAGCAGACGGTGGATCCCTCAATGTTAATTCAAAATCTTTTATGTATAAGAGCCAAACAGGATGTCAAGATTTCAAGTTTAAGTGACTGGGAGAATGTAGTGGTATCAACAGGGGTAAGGAAGAAAGAAGAGATGTTTGGTGAGAATGGTGGTTAGAGATAATAAGCTCGGTTTGGGCCATGGAAAATTTGAGGTGCTAGCCAGAAATCCAGGGGGACATTTCCAGTAGGAAATTCCTAGTAATCCTGACTGATAGGATCATAAGTCTAGAGCTGAAAGGACTGTCTTATCTGAGTCTCTCATTTGTACCAATATGAGCATTGAAGCCTTAAGAAATAAAGACTTTGAAATCATAAAAAGACTTACTCAGAGTCATATGGGCATGAAGTGACAGAGAGAGAGTTTGAATCTAAGTCTTCTGGCTTCAAATTCACTGTATTATTCTACTTATGGAAATATGAGACAAGACCTTTGGGATTCATCTCTGCAGAGGTGATCATTGAAATTCTGAACTTGATGATAGTATAGTTAGTATAGTATAGTTATAGTTAGTATAGAATAGTTAGAGCTGGGAATATAGGGAGAAGGCCAAGGACAATCTTGGGGAATACATCCACATTTAGGAGGTGAGAAAGGTATAATGTGTCAAAGATCATTTTTGCCAAGGAGGGAAGGCCTGAGTTCAGTGCCAGTAATGGTCAAGGCCAAGGGCCTTTTCTTTATTGAGGTTGGGAAAGAGATTGGAAGTACTCTAGAACATTAGAACAGGACTTGTGTCTCAGGATGTCAGGAGCTGTAAAACTAGCAAAATGAAGAAAAGATAAAAGGAGCTATTTGGGAAAGGGACAGGGTAAAAGACAAGAAGTCACACGGAATGAAAAATCCAAGAGCAGCTCTAAGTGGGAGTGAAAGAAGATTGTCCTGGGACAGCCTCCTGAGCAGGAGTTGTTGGCTCTACATGCCACATGCTTAGATTCTGGAAATGGGTAAAGAATGAAAACCCTCCATGCTACCTGGAGGGAGTTGGCAGACCAGAGGCAAATCTAAGCCTAAAGGGTTATTGTAGATCTCCATTCTGTTCACAGAAAAGAGTCAGGGAATCACTGTCAGTGCCCTATCCCATTTTCCCATATAATGAGGGTATAGATTTCCCATCAATTCCAGAGGTTTAGGAGTTTGCAAATATTTGTACGTGTGACAGGGGATGAATAAGTGAATGATTGAATAAATGAATAAATGAGGATTTACTATGTGCCAGGCACTGTGTTAAGTGATAGATACACAAGCAAAAAAAGTAAAACAGCTGCTGTTCTCAAAGAGTGCATATTTTAATGAGAGTTGATACATACAGGACAGTGGAAGTCAGAAAAGTGTTTTTTGCTGGGAAGACACAGAAGTGACAATAGTGGTTTATAGAGCAATTGGTATATCCTTTCAGAAGGGAGTAATGGTGATTCAGTTGCCATTCCCAGAGGTAGAGTGGAAAGTCTGGAGAGTGCACCCTAAAGAATAGTATAAATATGGCCAAGGAGCATTGTGCTGGGTCTGGGTTGCACCATGGTCATCACTCATGAATCCAGTGTCTCAAAAACCTAGTGTCTCAGGGCAGAGCTACAGCCAGAGCACTCAACTGGAGGTATAGACTGATAAAAAGGTACATGCCATGAAGGGAGCTACCACGTACTAAGTCTGAATCATTTAGTTAAGGTAATTGTTTACCAAACAATCAAGGCTCAGGATTTAGAGCTGGTATGAAGAAATCATTCCTACAGAGTAATAATTAGCACATTCCCCCTGGGGTTTGCCCTGTGGTACCAACATGGAGATGCCAACACTTGACCTTCTCAGTGGGTCCTCAGAAGTCTGCCTCCTGGGACCCTCCCTCACCACTATTATATAATTGTACCCAAAGAGAAGGACTCCTCATGAGCTGCCTCTTTGTGTGACCTGAGAATATACTAGCTTTTTGTCTGTCGTATCACATTTTTGAATCATATTAAGCTTGTGAATCACTAAAATTTCAGCTCTTTTTCAGACAAACTGAAATCTAATCAGGCCTCTGCTGTCTTGTACTTGTAAAGTAAACTCTTGAAATGCAAAAGTATGACTTTACATTTTTCCTATTAAAATTCATCTTTTGGATGCTGTCATTCAGTAGGTAACTATCCCTTCCTGCTTTCCATCACCTCCAGGCTGGAAGCACAACAGCTATGTCTTTCTCTAAGTTGTTGATAAAAATGTTAAATAGCATAGGGCCAAGTACTGATCTTAGGACACTTCACGGGAGACCTCCTTCTGATTTTATACTGAACCATTAATAACTAGGCTTTGGGTCTGACTATCAGACCAATTCTGAATCCATCTAACTGTACCACTAGTAAATCTACATTTGACTTTCTCAATTACTTAGCTAAAATCAAGGTAAACTCTATCTATAGCATTCTGTCTAATAAGCCCATCAAATAAGAAAATTATGTTGGTCTAGAATGACTCCCTGATGAAGTCATTTTGGCTCTTTATAATCAGTTCCTTCTTCCAGATGTGCACTAGTCATCTCCTTACTTTTAAATTCTAGAATTTCATTAGGAACTAAAGACAAGCTTACTGGCATATAATATGTTGACTTTACTCTTTTCTTGTGTCTTCCTCTAAACCTTTTGAGTTTGGCAAGATCTTTCAAAAATCATTGATAATGGTTTAGCTATCATATTTACTGGTTTTTGAGCCTTTCAATCAAATTCCCTCCTTTCTATTGTCCTCCTGCTCTCCCCCTGCCATTTTGCAGGTGATGTAACTGAGACCTAGAAAGGTTAAGTGATTTACTCAAGATTATAGTCCAACCAGGGCAGGAGATATGAACTCATTAAAGGGAGTTTTGGTTTTCTCTTATTAGCTCTATACTTATCTTGGATCTTATACTAATTGTGTCTCCCAGAGATGAAGCAGATTATGAAGCTTGTGATGTGTAATGAATATTGTCAGACAAAATTCTGGCAGGGTGAGAGGGCCTTGGAAAGAAAGCGCTCCAACAGAGGGCAAGACAAGCAAACCAGCATAGAAGTTTCCAACAGGATCATAGACTTAGAGCTCAAAGAGACTAAGGTCATCAGGTCCAACCTTGTCATTTTACAAATGATAAAGGAAAGGTTATGGAACCCACCAGACTTTGGATTGACAATTCACATTGCAGAAATACAAGCTACCCTCAGAGCATAGATATTGCTACAACACGCTGCTTAGATGAGAAAGTATCTGGGTCACAGGTTAGATAGGTGTAGAAATCAGTCAGCAACGGAGCCCTACCTATGCTAGTTAACCCTCAGCGGGCTAAAGTATTATTTCATAGTTTTGAAATTTCAGCTGTATTTTCTAAGAGCTTTTGGGTATAGGATTTGTGTCCAGAAGATTCATGCTACCATCATATCTGATGACTTCATCCTTCATCCTTGATATTGGGAGTCTTGTATGTACTGTCCTTTGGTTGAGGCAGTTAACAATATAGATTTCATGTGCTCAGGAAGACAGAGTCCCTCTGTAGGATCCCTTTGGTCTCTTTATACTACTGGGAACTGAGGAGAATCAGAGCCTGGCTCTGGGTAGATGGAGTCACCCACAGGTTGGTAACCTGATTGGAAAGTTGGCTTCCAGGCAAATGAGTCCTGAGACTTGTGTCTTCTCAACAAAATGTAAAGTACTTGAGGATGGGAATTGTTTGCCATTTGTTTTGTTGATTCTCAATATCTTTTACTATAATAAGAACAGATATTTAATGAGTGCTTGTTGAGTTGGGTTGAACTGAAGATATAACTTGCTGAGGCCCAACCTTCATCCACCACTTGATAACCCATATGACACCTAGCAGTCTCCAGTTTCTCTGAAAAGAGGAGGGAGGTGTGTTTTATGATCTGTTCTCTGGGGCTATTACTAGTTTTTCAGTACTCAGAATCTGGCTTCTTTCTAGTGATTGCATTTTTGTTGTTGTAATCATGTACATTGGCCTTTTGGGTCTGTTTATTGCATCTACTTCAGTTCACACAAATCTTACCATGTTTCTTGAATTCCAGTCAATGGTTTTTCGCAATAACCAGATTTTGTTGAAACCCTACTATGGCATAGTATCTACGAATCTGCTGAGAATCCCACCCAGGGGTGTGTAAGAGCCACTTCACACAGGCTCTCTTCATTGCTAGATTTGCATCTCAGAAATTAGGAAATGCCACAAATCAGGACGTGGTTTATTGTTTTGTCTACAGTGAAGAAAGTGATGGAGAAAATGTTATTGAAGATCAAACTTAAAAGTAGGTTTTTGGAGAGTTGGTTATTAAACATTTACCAGCATAGCCCTTTCCTCACCCCTCTATAAAGAATCTGCTGGAGAGTCTTAGGGATGCTTTAGCTACCCATCCCCCTACTTTCCTCCTCCCTTTTGCCTGATCTGCTGACTAAACTTGTCAGGATTAGACTGAATGATCTCCAAAGTAGCTTTCAGCTCTAAATCCTATGATCTTAATATGCCAGTTGGGAGCCTCTGTCCTTAATCTACTCTGCTTAGCTCTGTTCCTGTGGAATTGTCTCTTGAAATGTTCTTTCCCCTAATTTTGTGTTCTTGTGAATTCAATTAACAATTTTAGATAAGATTGATAAGATCTAGATAAGAGTGGCCTGTACCCCCCCCAGTATGAGAACTGATCCCCAGGAATGAGCCTAAAAAGTCAAGTTGGAGAGTGGGTGAGAAAGACATGTGCAGATTCTGATATATACTACTTCAGCAAAAATCCTGTCCAGCAGAGTGCTGAGTCTTTCAAGATGAATTTGCCAAATCAAAAACCTTCTTTTCTTAAGTTTGTCTAACCTGAATGAATTTCCATTACTTCTGCCTCCTCTGGGTAGAGCACCCAATAGCAAGCAAGCTTTTTGTGATCTCCTATAAGGAGATGTCTGCTTTTCTTCTTTACTTTCCATATTAAAGAAGAACAGGGTACTTTTCCTAACACTTTTCTCAATTAAGGCAATCAGTCCCTCACTCGTGTTTTTTCAACATTCTCAGACTAAAGTTGGGTGGTCTTTCTCCAAAGGATGATGTTCTATTGTATGAGGTTGGCAAGATACCCCAAGTGTTCCCTTGTCTTTAATAGCTGGCGGCAAGAAAAAGGCTTAGACAAAATACCTGAGACAACAAAGGTCTCCTGCAAAGGTTACCTGCAAAGGGGCCATTATCCCCTAACTGAAGTGAAACTGAATTCCAACCACTTCCTTGGGAATGTAAGCCCAGAGAGGAATCTGCTATTAGTTTCTCTTACATGGGAAGGTTAAGATCAGTATTTTTGCCCTGACACATAACATGGACATTGACTTTTACATGCAACAAAGTACTTCCAATTTTTTAAAAAAGTCTGTGCACTTAAAACACCAAAAGGAAAAAATATATAGTATTTCCATAAACATAGTACCCTAAAGGTGATTGAATATGATTCTCTATAATATATTCAGCTTGCCTTTTAAAAAATGTTTATAATAAATTTACCTTATTACTTTCAAAGCTGTCCTGTTTTGTCAATGTTTCCTTCTGTTCCCTTTTGTATATTTAAGTGCCTCAATGACCATCCTTTCTTTCTTTTTGGAGGCACAATATGTTCCTAACCACACTATCCCTTGGACCCGCTCATTAAAAAAGAGAGTAAAATCCTTGTATTGTTAAGTACACATATTAATGTAAAACCAGTCCGCACATTGACCTTGTCCAAAGATGTATATCTTCTTCTGCATTTGAGTCCACATCTCTCTATCAGGACACAGGAAGCCTGTTTCATCAACAGCACTCTACAGTTTGGGATGGTCATGATATTGACCAGAGTTCTTATGTGTTAGAAAATTGTTTTCCATTACAATGTTGTTGTTAATGTATAAATTGGTCCCTGGTTCTACTCACTTCACCCTGCATCGGTTTATACAAGTCTTCCTTGAAGGGAAGAATAAATACATATGTAAGTAAGAGCCCCGTTTCTCTGTCTTTTATCTTTCAGTATAGTAATTTTTTGGATGTAATTTCAAACAGCTTTCCAGAATGACTAGACCAATTCATAGTGCCACCAATATTGTATTAGTGTGTCAGGCTTCCTGAGACCCCTCCACCAACTACTATTTTTATTGCTGTCATTTTTGTCAATGGGATGGACATGAGGTAGAACTTCAGACTTGTTTTCATTTTCATTTTGAGCATTTTTTTTCATGTGGCTATTTATCTAGATTTCTTCCTTTGAGAACTGTCAATTCATATTCTTTGACCACTTATTTATTGGGGAACAGGTGTTTTGCCTCTTTGTCTTCCTGTGTTTCTAGGGCTTTTTTGTGCTTTCTTTGAGCCTGGGTAATCTGGTTTACTGACCAGAGGTGGTGATAGGAGTTGGAATGACAAATAGAAAGTGCTATAAATTGTTTTCCTCAGTCTGAAAAAATAAATATCATTCCTTGTTGCTTGGGTGCTGACCACACTGGGCAACATATTGTGTGAAGTCTGAGGTAGGGAAAAGATAAATGAAATTTCAGTTGTCCTAATTCAGTTAGGAGTGAAGGACAGGGAACAACGGATAAGATGAGTGAGACAGGAAATCTTCATGACCACCGATGGGGGCCCATTTGTGGGTAGAACAGATCTATTACCTAACAAGTGCTGGAAATTATGTTGAGTGGTCCACAGGTCTTTTGGCCATTATGGCCACTACCCTGAGGATACTAGACAATGGAAAATAGATGGCAATTGTGGAGGCAGTATTGATGACAGCAACAGAAATGAGGCTGAGCAGCAAGAACCTCCAAGGCTCATGGGGAAGAACAGTCTGGGACAATCCTGCACTTCATGTCCATGCTAAGAAAGTATGTGCTGCTTCATAAACCCAGAGGCAGTATCAGAGAACCAAAAAGGGATTGGTAAATTGTTGGAACAGAGGAGGATTAGGAACAGAGAAACAATAAGGTTTGGGAAAATGAAATTTAAGGGAAAGAGAGGACCATGCCCTTCACTTGTATTGTGAGCTCTGTGGACTAGAAGGTCTGGGAAAGAGAAGCTGTTACTCTACCCTGAGTTCTTTTCCTATTAGGTAATGGAGAGGTGTTCAACCTCATGGTGGTACTTGAAGTCTGAAAGTGATTGTTTAGGTCCTTGGGGAAGACAAAGATCACTAAAGTGGTGAGTGGCTTGGTTTCTTAGTAGCCTCAAATTCTTTCTTGCAATGGAGAAGATCTCAAGCTCAAGGTAGCTCAAGGAGCCCACCAAAGGGAAAAGTTTTTTTGACAGAAAGCTCAGATCTCTGTTGTGCATCATTAAACCTATGTCTTATGTGTTGGTGGGTGTTACTGCTTTCAAGGGAACTGAGGATCCCTAGAGAAGAGCTAAAAATGAGCCAAGTTCAGATGAAAGTGGTTTCCCAGGATTGAACCTGGTCCATCTTCGAAAGATAGAGAGACTTTCCTCTTCCTTCTTCGTACCTCCAAATCAAAGTCAACTGTAAGTCATGACAATCATCTTGATGTCATGGTCCTCTTCAAGAATGAAGGACAAACACAACCTTCCTACCTCCATTCCACAGCACAAGAGTTATACGCAAATGAATCATGTACTCAAGATTTTAGAATACATCGTTTTCAGGACAAAATTCTTTCTAGCAACTAGAAGAATTTATTTTAGACCAATTACAAATTTCTTGGTTTAATTAAATTTAATTGGTTTAATTTATATTACATAAATAATTACACTCATATAGCACTTTAAGACTTGAGAAGTACGTTTCTTATAATACTGTTGTGATGGTAGTACCAATGTTATTATTTCCTTTTTAAACATAAGGAAACTGAGGCTCAAAGGTTGTGACTTACCCTTGGTCCCACAACTAGTTAAGTATCAGAACCACAATTTTAATTTGTTGGGTGCACCATAAGAGCTCCACCTTGTTTATACTTTGCTAACTCACTTCTAGATATCTGTTTGGGGAGATGTTTAATATCCAGGCCCCCAAAAAGACAAGACATATTTGAAATTTAATCTTCATTATCAACATTTTCTCCATCATTTTCTTAAGACTAAACAATCAACAAAATGAGAAACACAGGCCTGGTTTGCTGTGTTTATCAACAAAATGAGAAACACAGGCCTGGTTTGCTGTGTTTGCTGATTTCCAAGGTGTAAATGCTCACAATAAAAATTTATCAATCAGCTCTTCCAAACAGATATGAGATAACTCCAGGATACCCCTGTGTAAGTTATGGTTCACTGGGTGTGCTTGAAAGCAGTAAAATATCATCTCTTTTAAATATATATAGAGAGTTAGTTAGTTAGTCTCCAGTCAATCCAAATGAGTGAGTTTTTATTGTATTTTAATCTCAAAATCAATCATTCTGAAATTCTTCTAATCAGTCCCTAGAAACTTGACACCTTCTGTCTCTCTATATATGTAGATAGATCCATGTATAAATATATAGATATATATTCCTAAGAAAAAGGACATATATACATATACAAACAGCCATATACACAGACATACTTGTACATGCATATGTGTGTGTATGTATATATATATGCATACATATAGATAGATACATACATACATACACACATATGTTTATTTAAAATTAGAAAGAAAAGGCATCTCAATTGGTCTTTAAGGGCCCTTTCATTTAATTGAATTAGCTCTTGAATGTGTGATTTTGCTTTATTTATAAAAATTAGAACTTAGGGAATTTCCTTTTGAATGTTTCAAAACAAGAGCTGATTTTAATTGTAAATGAGACAGGTCCTCTCTGCTCATTTTTCTGTGCTCATGTTCCTTTCTCAGTGTCAATGCAGTGAATGGCTTTTCCTGTTCTGGTTAGAAGTAGGGCAGTACTATTACTACCAGGCCGCTGCTTCCCTTCTGCTGAGTTGTATAGAACAAAAAGAGACTGGCTCTAATTGAGGACACTGGATCTTGACACTGGGAGTTCTTAAATGTGCACATTTCCCATTTAGCTCCCATGGAAATTTTGGCCAAGTATTGAAGACAATTGCATTAGAATAAACACAATTTGCTAATGTTAGCATCCTCTGCTTGCAACAATTTGAGGTACCACAAGGTCTTACTGGCATGTTTTGTCAGGTACCTCTGCTTATAAGAGCTTGTGTCTTCTGGATAGACCACAGTGCTCCGTGGCTTCCATGGAAGGAACTAGGAAGGTCAGCTTTGAGGGGACACCTACTAGTGTTTGCTGGCTGTTTTGCTGGCAGATACAAGGCAATTCTCATGACTAGAATAGAAAGTTGTCTACCTTTTGGTGGGATGTGTGCAGCGTTAGCACTGGGCTCCCCTAGAGAGATGTGGATGCTGAGAGAAATGAACACATCAAGTCAATGAAAATGATGAGAGGAAAGTTTGGCAGAAGACCATGGGGGAAGGGAAACAAGAGACTGAGGAGATCTCACTTAATCTGAGCAGAAGGGAGCAAAGCAGGTCATCTGTGGTGCAGATGAGTGGCTGTGTTGTGTGAATGTGTTTTTTTTAATCTACTGTTTTAAAAAAATCAATTATTTAAGACCTCCCCCAAAAATAGAATCTCTATTCAAGTTTCAGTGTAACAATCACCACCTGCTGGATGCCTCCCAACCTGCTCTCAAAAACAATTTTTTTTGTTTTCTATTAAGTTTTGTCTACTTCTCTTACTTGATTTTCAAAATCCTTTTTGAGCTCCTCCAGGGCCTCTGATCAATTCATATTCCTCTTATAGGCTTTTGATGTAGGCGCTTTGACTCTGCTGTCCTCCTCTGGTTTTGTGCCCTGATCTTTCTTATCACCAAAGTAAGATTCTATAGTCAGATCTTTTATAATACTTACTCATCTTCCCAGCCAAACACTTGACTTTCTAACGCTTTGTCAAGGTAGGACTCTGCTTCCAGTGGGGTGGGGGTTCAGGGTTTTTGTATCAGCCACTTGATACCTCCCCCTCTGTGGGTTCAGAGCTCCAGAAGCAGCCTCTATTGCTGCTGACATCCCCACCCCGACTCCCGCCACCCTGGGGCTGGTGCCAACCAGTCAGATCACATGTTCCTCTTTTACCCAGGTGTCAGAGTTTTCCCATTAACCTTTGTGGCATTTGTGGGTTGAGAAGTTTGGAAACCACAATAGCTGCCAATGATTCAGTCCCCTGAGGCCTGCTCCTGCACAGGCAGCCCACACTAGACTTAGCTCTGCTCCCTGCTTATCTAGCCTTCAAAGATAGGTATAATCCTATAGGGGAAAAAAAGTGTGAAATTCAACAGTAATATCAAAATCTAGTAGAAAGGGGTCACTGTGGTCTGCATATTAAGTTAGAAAATGACAAATTGACATTGTTTATTGTATTCTTATTTATTTTGTTAAATATTGCCCAAGTACATTTTAATCTGTTTCAGCAACACTTGGGAATATTTCAGACAGCTGAACTTTCAAGCATTCCTGATGAAGAGACCAGAACTGAGTAGGAATTTTAAAATGCAAATAAAAGAGTAGAGAAATACTAAGAAAAGTAAATTTACTTGAGCCTGTGGAAGAGGCTGGATGATGATGTGGTGCTAATATTCTAGAAAGGAGAGAATAAACAAGATGTCTTCAAAGAGTATTGAGGAAATTAAACAACAACAGCAAAAAAACCCAAAAAAACAAAAAAACCAAACAAACCAGATGTCCTTCCTGGAGACAGAAAGGAAAGAATAAAAGGGTAGCTAGGTGACATAGTCGATAGAACATTGGCCCTGGAGTCAGGAGAGGGAGGAAAATAGGGGGCTGCACCAGAGTTCCAATCCAGCCTCAGACACTTACTAGCTGTGTGACCCTGGGCAAGTCAGTTAACCCCAATTGCCTTGCCAAAAAAAAAAAAAATACACAGAAGCAAAAAAGAAGGAAGCACAAGACATAGCTATAATGGTCTCTTCAGACATCCCACCTTTTCCCCCTCACTGAAACCGTTCTCTTCACCATTTCTTCCACATATTGAAGGATGAAATTATCATTAAAATGAACCAATAAATTATTAACTTCTCTGCTTTGAGCATGGAGAGAGCTCTAGAAGATAGTTGAATAATTTAAGTCCCCAAACATTTGCTACCTCCTCCTTTCCTCCCAGTCTTGTGCTTTATTTCCTGAATGTCTCATCTATTTCTTCTTTCCGTTCAGGTGGTTTGTAGAACAGAATGACCACTACATGACTTCAGTTTCTGCCTCTCTCTACTTTCAACCAAATTTGCTCCTCTGTGCTTCTTAATTCTTTTTCTGGATTTCCTTACATAAAGATATCTTCCAATATATTTTCTAACCAATAAACATTATTTTTATAAGAATTCTCTCTTTTTATCCCTGTTGTATCTTTTTTCCATAACAAATCTCAATTAATGGTACTCGGATTAAGTTGAAATATCAGAAGCTTAGAGCTGGAAGAGACCTTTGAGATCAATTATTTCAATCCTCTCATTTACAGATCTGGCCCACAGAGGTTAAATGGCTTGGCTAAGGTTATACAGCTAATTAGTAGTGGAGTCAGGATCTAGGTTGTCATGACTCCCTATTCAGTGCTCTTACCATGCAATCTCAACTTTTAATAACCATATACTTTTGCCCCCTATATACTTCTTTTTGTCTTTTCTCTTTTGCTGTCCATCTTCCATCTTTTTCTACTAATCTCCAATTTCTTTTCTTTCTCCTTTCCTTTTTCTTCTCTTTCCCCTCCACCATCCCTTCCCAGCCAAGGACTTTACACCTATAATTAACACACATTCACTGCTTAATCTTTCTGTCAATGATCAGTCCTAAGAAGTTGCTTAAGCCACATGTTTATAAAATATGTCGTATATCATTGGTTTATTGAGAATAACAATCCACTCGTAATTCTGGCAACATCCCTGGGAGCTAATGTTCGAGCTACATTCTCTAGAAGACTAGAAGGCAGCCTCACCCATCCCAAATTTCAGCTCCAAAGAGGTTCTACTTGGGAATAAAGGATGCGCTGCTGGGGCTAATTAATTCCTTTGCACACACATTCAAACTTACCTGGCTTAACCTTCCTTTTCTTTCTTCAACAAACATTGACTATACAGGTCTTGATTCCACATGAGTTTGCTGTTGCTAAAATAAATATTTGTAGTACAAGAGAAACTTTACTCTGAAAGCATTTGAGAAATCTAGAGGAGATTTATTATTCCGACAGATTAGCAGCTGCCCCTTGTTTACTAAAAATGTTGTTATTTCCTAGGTAAAGCATGTGATCTGAAAACTCCAAGAATTCCTTTCACAATAGTTTTTAATGAAACTTCCTCTAATTGCAGAAGAGATTATTAGTGACTGAGTGGCTCAGTAGTCAAAGCATATGAAAAAAGGGTTTTCAAAAGAGGAAATGAAAGGAACCAGGATATGAAAGAATGTCCCAAATTGCTGATAATATGGAAAATATACATTTTTCTTTTTAGAAATAAGTTTTTAGTCATATTTTCTGTTTTATACATCACCATAGTATCCCACACAGTTCTCCTTCTCCCCCTCTCCAGAGCCATCCAATATAACAAAAGTATTTTTGGGAGGAGAGAAAAAAAGTCAGCAAAACTGATGAATAAATTGAAAAAATCCAAAAACATGTGCAATATATAACACCTGGGAACCTCCTATCTCTGTTCCATTGTGCCTCACCCATAGAACAATACCAATTTTCGCAGTGTTAGAAAAGATACTACCTTTTTCCCTACATTTACCTGTAAATTTCTCTATATCCAAACTCTCCCACTCCTCCAGGAAACAGTTGCCCCTAGTTCCAACTCCACCTCCTAGGACAAGTAGACGGGCACCAAATCCCCCAGGCCTCATTCAGTGAAAGGTCTTCATCTCCCTTCACCTTTAAGAGTATGTATTGGTGGAACCTCCTCCCACTTCCAAAGTAAGACCTCCTTCTTTTCCTCCCCTTTTCAATCTTTCCCCTCTCCTCCTCAACCACTTCCCTATAGGATCTTCTCCTTTTGAGATAATAGAAGTCATCTTCCCTTCTTTGCTAGTCCTTGATTTGACTCAGGTACATCACCCATTTCTCTTTATCTTTCCAGTCTCCTTTCATGTACTCTCCCTGTTATAATGTAGTTCTACACAAGAAGCATGTCACTATAGGCAGGGTGCTATAGGTTCTGTCTATAATGACCCCTGTCTGCATCTTCACCATTACCTCTACCGAATTTCTGCCTCCATCCTTGTCTCCTGGTGTACATTTAGAAAGAAGTCTCTCCTTGGTCTTTCTGTCATCCTTCTACTACTGTCTCTGGATGCATTTCTTTACTCTTCCTGCCTTTCTGCAAATAATCTCTTTAGTTCTGGTTTCTCTTCTTAAAAACTTTTCTTTATTTTTGAGCATGCCTTTCGTCCTGTTTGGATGAACCCAGCTTTGTAGAACAGGTCACCCAAGATTACACACTGAGCTCCAATAATGATTCCATTCTATCCTCTTTCTTCTAGTTTTGCATTATTTGAGCATCTTTTTCTCGGTGTCTCCCAGTCTTTAGCCTAATTGCTTGCAGGTTGTTTCTGAACTCAATTGCCAAATTTGCCAGGGTCAGTGGAATTTGCCGCCTTGAGAGTTTTGTGGCTGTTGTTGTGTTTAGTGGAGGCAATCTGTAAATTCTTTCTATTGGAATTTCATTTTCTACATTCAGAGCTCTGTGCAATTCTCTTCTATTATTTCCTTATTATGATGTTGAGGGATTTTTTTTTTATCCTGTCATATTCTTTTGGGAGACAGTGATCGTCTATACATCTTATCTTAGAGGTCTGGATGTTTTGCTCACATAGTAAACATATTTTCTGAACATAGTGAGCATGTTTTTGGTTTTTGCTTTTTTTCTAGAATGTCTTTCATATCTTTGTATTTGCATTCTCAAACTATTTTTCTTTTTTTTTTTTTTGGTGAGATTTATTATTTCAGGTTCGAATTTTTCTGTTCTGTTCATTATTTTTTGCTATACAAAACATAAGACTTTCATAATTCTCATTTTTTTCTTTAAAAACAATAGTTAACATGTGCCAGGCACATTGCTAAGCATTTTACAGTTATCACTTCATTGGATCCTCACAAAAACCCTGGAAAGCATGTGTTCTTAATATCCCCATTTTACAGATGAAGAAATGGAGGACAGCAGAAGCTAAGTGACTTGCCCAAGGTCACACAGTTAGTAAGTGTCTGAGGTCAGATTTGAACTCAGGAAGAGGAGTCTTCCTGATTCCAGACCTGACGCTCTATTCACTGCACCACCCAGCTGCCACTGTTTACTAGATATAAAGGCCATATTTCCTTCTGTTAATGTTTTTCTTGTTGATTTATCCATTGAGGTCTTAGATTTCTTCTTCCCCAAATCTTTGGTACTTTCAGTCCTTTTTCCTTCACCTTATTTTCCTTATCATTCATTTCCTGACTCCCTCCCCCATGATTGTGATTTCCTTGGGATCTAGATCTCAAAATGTCTCAGCCTCTGCCCACACTGAGTAATTCATGGTTCACCAGTCTAGGTCTCTGATCCAAATGACTTTTGGCAGGTCACAACCAGCCCTAGCTGGATACTAGGCTCTTTTCCTCAACTTAGCAGAGTGCTGTTCAACATTCAACATTCCCATCCACTCATACGCATAGGGTCATGTGACCTAGCCTGCCCTCTTTGTTCCTTAGTTCTATGGCCCAGTACTGGTCTCTTAGAGCCTATTTCCCCTGGCACTGACAATTTAGAACTTTGAAGTGCTGGTATTTCTGGGTTGTAGCCCCAAGCAGGCTTTTATTCTTGAAGGGCTATGGTCAAGCTAGCAGTCAAGTACCAAGCAAACTTCTGCACAAGTGGGTGGCTTCCATGTTCTTTTAGCTTTAATCCCATAGGCAGGAAATTTCCCTTTAGAATAGACAGAAAACCTTTCTTGGAACCAGCAAAATGGTTCCTCCTGGGTTTTCCTGTTTTATTCCTTAAATGTTTTAGCTCTCATCTGCTAGTAGATTTTCAGCCCTAATCAATTTTCATTGGAACAAAGCACGTGATTCTTGCAACTAGCTAATGCTCTTGGGTTCTGTAATTTTTTTGAATACCTTTTCCTAGTCTAGGGGCTTTAATTCCTCTGCCTTATCTCCTAATTTTAATATCTGTAAGCTAGACTCTAACATAAGTAATGTCTATTTGTCCAAAAATTACAAATGGCTTTAGAGTTCAGGGTTCTCCAGTCTTTGAACCCCAAATCTCTTCTTTCTCCTCAGTAGAAGAGTGGGTGAGGAAAAGTCATAGACAATGCCAAACCCAGGCAAAGGCAAAGTCTATTCCACCTACTCAGTAGCATTAGTGGACCTTTCACATGCAAATGTATCTAGTTCAAAGACCTGAAAGACTTGGCATCATACTAAAAGAGTCACTAAATTGTACATGCCCTTTGACACAGAAATGTCACTGCTAGGCATGGATCCATTGATGTGTGAGGGAAAGATCCCATATAGATAAAAGTATCCATAAAAATGTTTTTGTAATAGCAACGAACTGGAATAAAAGTGGATATCTGTCAACTAGGAAATGGTTAAACAAGTCGTGGGACATGAATCTGTAATCAGTGACTGTTCAATAAGGGCTTAAGCCTTTGAAACTGAGGGCATATGCAAAAGTCAATAATCAATCAAAGCAATTTCTCTTCCTGGACTCATTGAAGTGATGAGTACAAACTGCTGGGGACCTTCTGGTGGAGAACAATAGTATAGGGCAGAGTACATTCAGTCCCATCTCAGCAGCCCTCAAAAGACTTTTCTTTACCTCCCAGTAAGTGGATGGAAAGTATTCAAGGAATACTTGTATTATATTTATCACACTCTGATGTGGAGATTTGGGTCCCTCCTTTCCATGTCATCATGAGCTTCCAGAAACTGGCTCATCATACACTTTTGCTCCCAGAACTGGGCCCTCATTGACTATTCCCCTGTTACCAATGTAAGGAAATGTGTGCAGATCTCTGTTCTGCTCCTGGTTTTTCTCCTGGAGTTGTCAGGTAACATATATCATATTGACTGTTCCTCAGCTCTTTCTGAAGCCACACTGGCCCTCAGATAGATGACCATCTAACAGGTGAAAGATCAACCTATTGAGGAGGAATATGGTAAGAATTCTGTCAGCAATAACTGAGAGAGACCCCTCCTTCCTTGTGATTGTTGCAGGACAATCTATTTCCTTTATCTTTATAGAGATGGACAATGGAGGCATCTTTGAACTCCTGGGGAATAACCTCCTCTTTCCATAAGCTGGAAAATTTCAGTCAGCTTTTGTATAAGCAATAGTCTCCCTACCTTGTAAATCTCAGCTGGAATAGAATCAGCACCAGGTGCTTCACCACATCAAAGGAGCCTCATTGCCCTCAAAACCTCTTCTTCAGTTGGAAATTCAGCTGAGGAGGGATTGACTTCAACCTGAGGTCTCAGTATTGATTGATGATGGTCTGTTGAGAACTATGGAAGTGTTCAGTCCATCTCTCTAGGATCCTGTTCTTATCAATGTGACTTCATCCGCACCGAGTAGTTGAGATGCATCATAGGTCTTTGGCCCATAAATAGAATTCAGGCATCATAAAAGCACTTTGGATTGTTACTATGAGCATAAAACTGAATTTCATCTGCCTTCTTACTTAGCCAAGAAGCCTGTATCTCTCTAAGCTTTGCTTGTACTTTACTTTTGATGGAATTATGTACTGCCTTCTTAGGGGCTGATGAACTATCTTGCTGGTAAACCCTGTGGAGTTCTTGTTTTTCATTTAGCACCTTCTGAATTTCTCCATCATTTTCATCAGACCAGGTCTTGATGTTTGTGAGTGTTCTGACCTAGAACACTCTGACCAATGTAGGGAAATATTACTTTGCTATAAGAAATGAGTAGGGTGAAGATGGTAGGGTGAGTAGGGTAAAGAAGCATGGAAGGTTTTTATGAACTGATGCAAAGTGACATAAGTTTAACAAGATATACAATTACTATAACACTATAAAAACAAAACAAATGAAAATAAATGACTGGAATTTATGATGACCAAATATGACCCCAAAGAAGAAATTTAAAAAAGTATCTTTCTCCCTTCTTTGCAAAAGTGGGAGACTATGGATATGGAACACTAGATAACAAGAATTTATTGATGTGTTGATTAGCTTTGTTGAACTGTTTGTTCACATTACTATTTTTTTATTCTTTATTGTAAAAGGTTGCTCTCTGAGACAAGGGGGGATACACTGGGGGAAATGATGAATATGAAGAAGTTGGAGAAATTCGGAAAGACTTAGGCAAACTGATACAGAATAAAGCAGAATCAGGAAAAAATGCATAATGACTATAATAGGCAAGGAAAACAAAAGAGAAAGACTTCAGAACTGACTAAGTCAGTGACCAATTGTGACCACAGAGATGGTGGTGAAGTTTGCCTCTCATCGATCAGTAAAGAGATGGTGGACAACAGGTAGGGAACGATGCATACAGTTTTCATGCCATAGCAAATGTAGTTATTTGTTTTGCTTGGATCCATCAATGAAGAGTCAGTTTTCTTGTACTTATTTGTTCCCAAAGAGGATTCTATGTAGGAGTCATTGGAAAGTGACAGTGTTGAATGCTGAGGATGTGAAGGCAGAGTACAACCAATTCCTGCCGTCAAAGAGATTTGCTTCCATTAAGGAGACAGTGTGTTTGTATATAGATATATACAAAAGTTTGTATATAGATATATACAGAGGAGTAGGTCATCCTTCTTTATACTTTGTGGATAGAGTAACACTCATAATTTCATTAATTTTCTTTTTAAGTGGCAAGTTAAGGTCAGAGACTGTCTTTCGCCTCTTTTTGCATCCCCACTGATTAGCATAGTGCCTGTCATTGTTCTTCAGTCTTTTTTTTTCCATCATGTCCAACTCTTCCTGATCCCATCTGGGCATTTCTTGGCAAATATCCTGGAGTGGTTTGCCATTTCCTTCTTCAACTCATTGTACAGATGAGGAAACTGAGGCAAACAGGGTGAAGTGCCTTGCCTAGGAAGACATAGCTAGTAAGTGTCTGAGACCAGATTTGAACTCATGAAGATGAGTTTCCTAATTCCAAGCCCAGTGCTTTACTCACTTCATCCCCTAGCTGTTTGTGACTGGCATTAGTAAGTGCTCAATAAATATTTATTGTTTATTGATTGATTATTTGCATGATCTTGGTAAAGTAGTAATTTGTGAACTTCCAGGAACTAGAGCAGAGTATCTTGGGGGCTAAAACTCTTCTACCCAAGCTGGCTGTGGGAAAGATACGCCAGATTCTCAGATCCATACATACATGTCAAGATGCTAACCTGAATTTGAACCTCTCCAGAGAGAGATCCCAAGAAGTCACTAGAGATCATTGTTCCTAGAGAGAACTAGAAGAGGCTGTTCTGGGTTTCTTTTCAGAGTGGCCTGGCATTTTCACACAGAACCCAGGGGCTAGCCCTTTCTTTTTTTGGGTCAGTTGCTTGAGCTAGAATCTTTGTTTTGTTTTGGAGCGGGGCAATCATTGATGAGGTTTAGAATTGTTAGAGGTGGTTCAGGTATAAAAGAATTTGCTTAGACCTTCTCTTTAGCCAAAGGGAGCTTTATTGACACAAATGAAGTGAGCTAGCCCTGGAAGAAGGACTATCAACTTATAGAGTGACAGGGGCTTGTTTTATAAGGACAGGATAAGGAAGACAAGAGAAACTTATGGAGGAGGGGAGACAAGGAATTCCATGGTCCAGGATAAGGGGAAAATTTTATGGTATTCCAAAGAAAGGGGAGACTTTAAGGCAACAGGGAAAGAGCAACTCAACCCTTAGTGCCTTTGTATCAAGAAACTTTAGGTGACATTACAGGATAAACCAGGGAAAGGGCAGCTCAACCTTTAAGGTGCCTTTGTATCCATATCATCATGTTTAAGTGATTTGCCCAGGGTCACACAGCTAGTAAAGTGCCTGAGGCTGGATTTGAACTCAGGTTCTCCTGGCTTCAGGACCAATTCTCTTTCCACTATGACATCTAGCTGGCATGGAGCTTGAGTCTTTGCAGCAGTTACATTCTTAGACATCTCACCTAATATGACAGAACTCCTAGAAATAGTGTTAGAAGGTTCTATAGCTGAAATAGAGTTTGAATATTGAGGTAATAGAGCAGTGTGCATGGGAGAGGAATGTCCATTCTTATAATGCTATTGCATTTATAACCAATCCTTTCCTCTCAGATCAAAGTGGAAGAAAGGGGTGCTACTCTTAGAGAATCTTCATTTGTCAGATCAAGTCAGGAGACCTGAACTTAGGTCTATCTTTGCCATACCATTGAGTGACTTGAGTAAGTCACTTCTCTCTGGGTCTTAGTTTTCTTATCTGTAAAATGAGAGACTTGGACTAAATAGTCTCTAGAAAAAGTCCTTTTCTGAGCCACCATTCTATGGGCTCTTGACTTAGCTATTTCTGGAGTCCTCTAATTGTAAACTTGATTTCATAAAGTCAATTCCTTACAAGATAGTAGAAAAACCTGAGACTGGAATGGACCTTAGTGAGTATACAGGGTTGATTGGCTGCTAACCCTCATTTTACTGTCCAGGAAACTGAGGCCCAGAAAAGTTTAGTGATTTGCCCAAGGTCGCACAGCTAGTAAGTGTTAGAAGTGGGGTTAGAATCTAGTGTAATTGGCTCTAACTCCAGTGCTTCCCCTGACCAAAAAAAAGAAAACCCAAAACATTTGGCCTTGATTCTTGTGCTGTTTGATGAGATTTGTCTTCAATTTCATGACATTGAGAATACAAAAGGCAATCTTATCTAATGCTAAGAAAATCCTTCTCTTTGGACTATACTTTGGAGAGCTTTTTCAGGATTTTTAATCTTGTTAGAAGGGATTTCTGGGTTAGGCTGCCAAATTCACTGAGACCTAAGGAAACATAATTGCAAATGACATTTGCACAGTTTATTACTACCTTATGTAAAATGATCACCTGGTTCTTTCTCTTTTGTTTCTTAGAGTTGAATCTGGCACACTTGACACCCCTCCATGTTAGGTGTTTAAAGGGTCCATTTTTACAAGATCAAAGACAATATTGTTTATGGATATTGTAGATGATGTGGTACAGGGACATGGAATCAAGGTCAAAGGGAAATAAACACCCCTCCTCATTTTTTTTTAAAGGAAAGCATATTGTGCAAAGCATAGGAATCAAGCCCAAATGGTTTGGGTGGCTGCTATTGGTTCTTAGGGAACGCACCTAAACTTTCTAAGCTTCAATTTCCTTATCTCTAAAATAAGAGGTTGCATTTTTGGGCTCAATTGATATCAGTTGTAGGGGTGGTGTAGGGTTGATATTAAATTTGGTTTTGATATCAGGGAGAACTTCCTAAAAATCATTAGAGATGTCCAAAAGTAGGATAGATTGGGTTATGAGGTGTTGGGTTCTCTGTCAACTGAACAAAGCCTGGAAAAACACTTGTTGGCTATGTTGTAATAAGGATTATGTTTTTCCATAGTGGTCACTGAGGACCCTCCCAGCAATAGAATTCTGTGATTTGCTGACTAGAGAAAAGGTATTTCAGATCCTCTGGGCTCTTAACTTTGGATGGCTCCTGAAAGTTTACTCTTCTGCTTACTGGAGCCTCAAGCATTATCTATCAAGCCATTAACAGTGGGAGGGTAGATAAAAACAGTCCAACTGTCCAGTGTGTTTTTCTTTGTTTTAAAAAGTCAGCAAGGATGCCATGTTTGCTGGCTTGGTTGGCTTCCAGCAACTTCATGGCTATTTTTCATGAATTATTACCAGTCTGCAAGAAAGTTGGTTTTTTTATTACTAAAGTTGGAGAACCAACATTTTCATAGAGAGAAGTGAGAATTATTAGGTTCAGATACTCTAGTGGGTAAATGATTAAGCCATTGGACTTAAAACCCAATGGGTATTTGTTCTTTTTTGTCTTGTTTTGTTCTGATATTAATTTATTTATTTTAGTCAACAAGATTTTGAGTTCCAAATTTTCTCCCCATCTCTCCCCCACCCAAGATGGTTTGCATTCTGATTACCTTTTCCCCCAGTTTGCCTTCCCCTCTGTCACTCAGACCCCTTGCCTATCCCCCTTCCCCTCACTTTCTTGTAGGGCAAGATAGATTTCTATACCACATTGCCTGTACATCTTGTTTCCCAGCTGCATGTGAAAACAATTTTTGACATTTGTTTTTAAAACTTTGGGTTCCAATTTCTCCCCTTTCTTCCCTCCCCACCTACCCCCATTGAGAAGGCAAGTAATTCCATATAGGTCATACATGTGTAGTTGTGCAAAACACTTCCATAATAGTTATATTTTGAAAGAGTAACTATATTTTCCTCCATCTTGCCCTGCCCCCCCATGTATTCTATTCTATTCTCTCCTTTGACCCTGTGACTTTTCAGAAGTGTTTGCTTCCAACTACTCACTCCAAACTGTCCTTCTTTCTATTATTCCCTCCTTATCCCCTTTCTCCTACTTCCCTGTAGGGTAAGCTGTCCAATTGAATGAGTTCCATTTGCTCCATTCTAATTTTGAAGAAATTATTTTCTTCAATGTACTTTTGGACCTCCTTTTCCATTTGGCCAATTCTGCTTTTTAAGGCATTCTTCTCATTTACTGTGTAGAGCTCTTTTGCCATTTGGGTTAGTCTATTTTTTAAGGTATTATTTTCTTCAGTATTTGGGGGGGGAGGGTCTCCTTTAGCAAGTTGTTGACTCCTTTTTCATGATTTTCTTGCATCATTCTGTTTTTCTTCCCAATTTTTGCTCTACTTCTCTTACTTGATTTTCAAAATCCTTTTTGAGCTCATCCATGGCCTGAGGCTAATTCACACTTTTCTTGGAGGCTTTGGGTGCAGGAGCTTTGACTTTGTTGTCTTCTTCTGCTTGTATGTTTTGATCTTCTTTGTCACCAAAGTGAGATTCTATAGTCTGAGTTATTGACGTTGTCTGCTCATTTTCCCAGCTCAGTACTTGACTTTGTAACTCTTTGTCAAGGTAGAACTCTGCTTCTAGTCTGGGAGGGGTGGTACGATCCCAAACTTCAGGGGTTTTGTGTAGCTGTTTTCAGAGCTACTTCAAGTGGCCTGTGAATTTTCAGTTCTTCCAAGGTGGTATGATCAAAGGAGAGGTATTTACTCCTTTCCTGGCCTGTACTCTGGTCTGTGAGTGGCCACAGGGACTTTTTTCTGCCTTGGAATTGCGAGGCTCCTCAGCTGCTACAAGCTCTGCCACACCAACTCTCCTCCTTCACACCCAGGATTGCGACCCAGATCCAAGCATGGACAAAGCAAGAGAATCCTGCCTTAGTACCAGCAAAGAAATCTCTGTAATTGCCTTATGATCAGCAGCTTGATGCCCATACCATCTGTGGGCTGGGAGCTCCAGAAGCAGTCACTACTGCTGGTGGTGCTACTGCCACTACCTCCCCTGACCCTAGCCAGACCCTGGCCAGACCTTGTTCCTCTTTTACCCAAGTCCCACAGAGTTTTCCTACTGACCTTCTACACTGACTTTGGTGTTTGTGTGTGGAAAAAAAAAAATCTGGAAACTGCCACAGCTGCCAGTGATTTAGTCCCCTGAAGCCTATCCAGGCCCTACCAGTACCCACACTAGATTATACTCCATGTCCAGCCTGGTGCCATACACCTTTCCCATTGACCTTCCAGGCTGTCATGGGCTGTCTACTTGCTTCCCTCCATCATTCTGCAAGTTCTGCAGCTCCAGAATTTGTTTAGAGTCTTTTTTTACAGGTATATGGAGGAGTTTGAGGGACAGTTCCAACAAGTCTGTGCTTTTACTCCACCATCTTGGCTCTGTTCGTGGAAACAGAATGGGTATTGGTTCTTGTGGATTTGACTTCTATCTCTGAATTGTTTGAAATTGTGCAATTTTTTTTATTTTAAATAAAACAAAAAAACATAGCGTTATAGAGCACTATACACAGAGTTGTAAAGGCCTGGGTTCAGACCCAACCTCAGATGTTTACTAGCCATGTAAGCCTGAACAAGGTCATAACCTCTCCATGTCTCAGTTTCCCCATCTATAAAATGAGGGGGTTACATTCAATGATTTTTTAAGTTTCTTCAGCTCTAAATCTATGACCCTGTAATACTATAATCCTGCATCTGAAGGTATAGAGATGAGAGTATAATAGATATTTCCATTAAAGTCTCACTTAATTTAAAGCCCAGTCACATCTACTCCCAACATTGAACCTTGTAGACATAATGTGGAACATGGGAGCCTGAAGCTTACTGAGACCAAGCCCAGACATATTCACATACACACACACACCCCACTCCTCAGGGTCTTTCAGACGATTTCCACGACTATGTCCAGCATTGGAGACACTATTGCTTACGGAGCTGACATCCTATGCCAAAATCAAATCAGAAGAATGCTTCTGGACCCCTGTTATCTATAAGCCATTGTGCCACACCTAGCACAGTGAGGAATGTAATGGAACATATAAAATAGCCCTCATCTTCAACGAGATTACAATCTAGGTGAGGAGGACAAGACAGAAGCAACCGAGCAACTTATGTCACAATAAAAATTTCAAAATAAAAGGAAAGACTACAGTGGGAGGGGAAAAAAGCCAACATCAAAAGGAAGGGCTTAGCTGCTCAATGTGAGCTTGGTGATGAATCAAGACCTCTGGAGGTCTGGGTTTTAGTGCCTACTCTCTCATTGTGCCACCTTGAGCAAATATATTTTGAGCTAAAAGGGCCCATCAAGTCCAAATGCCATATTTTACAGATGACGAAACTGTGACATATAAAATCAAAGTGTCTGAGGTCATACAGCTTGCAAGTATCTGAAGAAGGATTCACTCAGGTCACCTACCTGCCTTCTTTTTAAAATGAAGGGGTTGGACTGCATGACCTTTAAGAAAGCTTCTGGCTAAAGTGAAGTGAGTAGAACCAGGAGAACACAGCACCCAGTATTAGCAATATTGGAATGATGATCAACTATAAAAGACTTAGCCACTCTCATCAAGACAGTGGTCCAAGATAACTCAAAAGGACCCATGAAGAAAATGTTCCTTACTTCCAGGGAGAGAATTGACCAACTCTGAGTACAAAATGGAGCATACATTCAAATTTTTTCTTTTTGTGTATGTTTTCCTTTACAACATGGCGAATATGGAAATTTGTTTTGCATTACTTCATATGTATAATGAATATCATTTTACCTTCTCAAGGTGGGGGTTAGGGGGGAGGGAGAGAATTTGCAACTGAAAATTTTTTTAAATGAATGTTAGAAATCTTTTAAAAATGTAATTGGAAATATTTAATGAAATAATTAAACCATTAATAAAAAAGAATGGTTCTCACTCTGAAAGTATAAATCTAGGGATCCTGGCAGGTAGTTCTTGCCACAGGAAGTCAAAGGAGAAAGAGTGCATTGTAACTTAGATTAGTCAGGAAAAATTTAACCAAGGAGAGGGTTAGAGGAAGTGGGTTCTAAAGCATGGGCATTATTTGGAAGGATGTAGATGAAGAGGATATTTTGGTTAGGGGAGTGTGAAAATGAACTAAACAAAATATGAAAAGGTAGGTATACAGAAGACTTTAGGGGAACAATAGGAATAAATTCATGTGGACAAATGAAAACATATCCACTCTTGCAGGCCAGTCTAAATTAGCCTCGAGTTTACTCAGACCACCTCAGGGAATTGCTATCCCAGCCTTCAGAGGCTTCTTGCCTCAGAGAATCACTGATAAAATTAGTGGCTTGGAAATGGGGGAGGCTATGAGCCATGACTCATCCTGGCTTCCTTTGTGATTTGGAAAGAAAACAGTGAACAAAGGGCTTCATAGTTTAAGTCCCTGGGTCTTGAGGTAAATATTTCCCATGTGCTTGACAGTTTGTTAGTCTTTATTTCTTAAATACTAGGGGACTCGTTTCTTTTGTCATTCCTGAAAGAGGTTTAGAACATCACAACTCTTCCAGAACGAAGAGAGGGTTGACATTTTCTCTGCTACCTTCATATGGCACTAGAATTTGCATTGTAACTAGAGCTTAGAAAGAATAACATCTATTTTGACTTATATGCAAAGTGGACCAAGATGTGTACTACTTATCCAAGGTTTGGTTTGACAGGAATCTCTGTGAGTGGGTTGAAGACCAAAAACCACAGTTACCTTGAAGTGTGACTTGTTTTTTGAAGGTAAAAACATTTGAACTAATTCCACATCCAAAGCAGAAATGATAAGTAGCCCAGGTAATAGATCTTTTAACAGGAAAGATTCTTACAACAGAGGGATAGCTTCCCACTGCGTCAACTCCTTGTCTGGGAGCTGTTCTAGAGGGGAGACAGTGTGGTGCTTTGGAAAGAATACTCACCGTGGAGTTAGAAGGCCTGGATTCAAATCCTATCTCTGGAGTGGCAAGGTGGTACAGTGGATAGAGCACTAGCCCCAAGAGGAACCTGAGTTCAAATCAGGCCTCAGATACTTATTGGTTGTGTAACCCTTGTCAAGTCACTTAACCTTGATTGCCTCAAGAAAAAAAAAATATACTACCTCTGATGATTACTATGTATCTTTGGGCAAGTCACTTAACTTTCCTGGAACTTGGTTTCCTTTTCTTTAGAATAAAGAAGCTAGACTGGATAGTAGCTGGATTTATTAGTCTATGATTCCTCTAGATTTCAGGACCATCTTTTACTTCCCTTACCTCTGAAGACCATCTTAAAGCACCAAAACTTTTGGACTTTCCTGAGTCCTGGGTTGACTTAGATTCTCGAGTTCCAAGATCTATTGGACTTGATTTCTAATATACCTGTCCTCATCCTTACATTTTCCTTTAGCTATAACTACCATCTCTTCGTGTCCTAGACTTAGCACCCAATATCTCTTTCCTATCTACTCTTTGTCTCCACACACTCTAGGTCATAAAAGTGCTTTTTCCAGAATTTATTTATAAATAGAAATTTGGAAATAAAGAAGTACATACAGAAGGAACCCTCTAGAAGTACTAGACTGAGTAAATTTTCCAATCTAATCCTTAACTTAATTTGCCTAGTCCTACCTTACCTCACAATCCCATAGCTTTGGGCTTTCTTCTAGATCTCACATAAGGATAATACGTTTCTTCAGAATTCACCCAAACTGATTAACTGATTTGACCTTCTAGTCTCCTTGGATCAAACTCATTTCTGCATTCTTCCAGTTCCGGTTTCTCTCTCAAACAATCTTAACCGATTGTGAGCTTATGGTACTCAACTTTTCTTTCTCTGGAACCAAGGGAAAAAAAATTGCCAAAAGGTACAGTCCGGCACACCCAAACACAGCCGGCTTGTGTTCTATACATGCCTACAAATATAGTCCCTCACCTCAAAAAATCAGAATGCAACCTATTACACAAGTTACCTTGAAAGTTCTCAAAAAGGGCTCATTTAATGAATATTCAAAATATAGATATCTTTTTTTTGGTCAAAGAGTGACTTGGAGCAGCTGAATTTAGACCATTCCATTCCCACTGATACACTATCTTTACTACTCATTTGGACAAATGCAATAGTCTTCTAACTCATCCCCTTCTTGTTTCTCTCCAGTTCCATCTATTCTACACCTACTGACAAATTAATCTTCCCAAATATATCTCTCTGATCATGGCATTCTCCTACACAAAAATTTTCAATAAGTATTACCATGAGTAACAATGATGTTCAGTGGAAGTTGGATAACTGGGCTAACCACAGAGGCCAGGAATAAAAGTATTTAAAAAATAAAATTTCAAAGTAGTTCTCCTAAAGCCTTGGTCTGACTATGCTACCCCACCCCTACCCGATAAACTTCCTCAGCTCCCTATAACCTCCAGGATAAAATATAAAATCCTTTGGCTTTTAAAACACTTCACAACCTGGGCCCTTTTCACTCTTCTTAAACTCTATCCCCTTCCATGTATTCTAATATCTACCCATGCTGGCCTACATGCTGTTCCTTGCCTGTATGACCCTCCATGACTATAAATAAGTCATTCCCCTGTTTGCTTTCCTTCTTCACCTTTGCCTTATGTCTTGTTTTAACATTCAATCCATATCCTACCTTCTGCAAGATAGCTTTACTATTCCCCATTTGTCTTCCTCTACTGCTACCTTTCCTCTGAGATTAACTTCTATTTCCTCTGCATCTGTCTTCCATTGACATTGTCATCTATATGTTGCCCCAACCATTAGAACATGAATTCCTTGAGGGCAGGGACTATGTTTTTGGCCTTTTGTTTCTATCACCAGTGTGTAGCTTAATAAATGTCTGCCCATAGAATAACTCAGTGTGATAAACTGAAAGAACTCTGTTGTGTTACCAACTTCTGACTAACTCTGAACATTGCTTCTTATTATACTCAGCCCATTGGGTTTGACTGTGATCTTTTAAAAAAAAAATTCTGCTTTTGACTTTGACACCACTTACTATCTCTGACTCTTCAGCTCTGTGAAACTTCTTTTCAGTTACTAGGTCTGGCTGATTACTAAGAAGATTCTGCCCACCCACCTGTACAGGGACTTGTTTATTACATGCCCTTTGCAACATCATCAAGTACACTGGAACTTGTTCAGCAGCAGCTGTTGATGAATCTTGACCAAATCCCTGATACTGGTAAGGTAAGATGGAAAATTCAATGATGCTCCATTATCTACCAAATCAAATTCTTTAGCATGGCAATCAAAGTTCTAAACAATTTAACTCCAATGTACACTTTTCTCACTTTATTTTTCATTTATTATTTGCCTGAATTCATCCTACCTTTTCCTGTTTCTGCATTTTCTCAGACTGCCCACTATCCCTGAAATGTATCTCTCCACACACCCTCCCCTATCCACCTTTCATGGCCCAGTTTCAGAGCTGTCACCCCTGAATCTCCTAGTCAGAGGTGATCTCTTCCATCTCAGACTCATTTAACACTTTTATGAATTGATGCAGAGGGAAATGAATAGAGCCGAGGGAACAATTTATGAAATAACTACATTGTAAAGACAAATGAAAGAACACTGCTCAACACAACCACTAGCCATGATTCCAGGGAACCCAAGATCAAATATACTCCCCCTTTCCTGACAGGGATGACAGGCTGAAGAGTGCAAATTGAGACACAGTTCTTTATCGGACCTGACCAATATGAGTGTTTGTCTTTCTGCACTATACATATTTATGAGAAGTGCATTGTTTGCCTTTTTCTCCCCAATAGATGGGAAAGGTAGGAGACAGAGAAAATAGGTTCATCGGAAAAAAACTTTTTAAATCCTTTCTATTTATCCTTACCAATGTGTATATAATAGTTATTTGTAAATTTGGGTTTTATCCCCTTCTAGTCTATAAGATCTCTGAGGACAGGAACTGTTTTATTCATCTTTATAACTTCCCAAGCCTAGTACAGTTCCTTTAGCATAGTTTATGTATCTAGTATATATATATATATATATATATATATATATATATATATGTATGTATATATATATACATATATATATGTATGTATATACATATATATATATGTATATATATATATATACATACATATATATATACTATACACAACATAGTATATGTTGAACTCTTAACAGATTGTATGGATATAGTATATAAATATCTCCTGACTTGACCAACAGTATAGAATTATACATGTGTTTTTGAGGCAGTGTAAAAATTTTCAGCCACTCTGAAATAATCTGAGATAATAGTTTACATCATTCTAAGTTATTTGAGAAGCAAATTGAATGCCAGAAATTCCTTGTCTGTCTGGGTCGCTGTAAAAAGCTAAGTAATAGAAGAGGGAAAAGAAAGCATTCCGGCAAGGTGACAAAAGAAGGAGAGAAGTAGCAGGAAAAATGGTATCATCTCTGGAAAATTTCTTTTCCAAGAATGACTCTATTTTCCCTCATCTGAGAAGATGATAAAGCATTTCCAAGGAATGTTGATGGTCTGGGAAATGAGAGGATGACTGTGAGAAAAGAAAACTGGAGACATTGGGATAAAAACGACTTCATTTTCAGTTTAAAAAAACAAAACAAACCATCTCCTTAGAAAAGTTGATAGCTAGGAGGGACCCCAGAGACCATGTCATTCAGTACAAAAGAAGAAAATGAGGCATAGAAAAGTTAAGTGACTTGGGCAGGGTCATTCAAGCAGAAAGTACCTGAGGTGGGATTTGAATTCAAGTCCACTGATTCCTAAGCATTCTGCCTCAGCCTCTTTCTGTTTTTGTCTGTGTGCCTGCCTTACTCTCTTTCTCCTTCCCTCCACCCTTCCCTCCTCCTCCTCTTCCTTTTTTTCTTCTCCTTTTTTCCCTCTCCTTCTCCTCCTCTTCTCTCTCTTTCTCTTCCATCCTTCCCTCCCTCCCTCTCTTCCTCCCTCTCTCTCTTTTAGTTTTTAAGCCTTAGCATTGGGTCAAAGTGCCAGCAAAGGATATATTATGAGCACTTCTAAGGAGAAAGAATGAAAAGGTATCATTCATCAGTCATTCATGCCTGACTCTTTTTGTTGGTTAGCCCATGGATGACTAAGACAGTTTGGGAGTGGGGTGATAAAGGCAAGGAAGCAATACTGTTTTGTGGCTGAAGTAAGAATCTATTTACCAGACACCACGACTTCTTAGGGCTCCCCACTGACTTCTTTTTGGGAGTTTACATCCATCAGCTCTTTTTGTGCCTAAGTTTCCTTATCTGTTGAAAGTCAAGAAGCATTAAAAAAAAAAACCACCACAACTCCTTTACCCAGCAGTTTCAAGAATTAATGTATGGCTATTGCTTGTTTTGAAATCTGCAGAGCAGGAGCAATAGAGCAGCAGATGAAACTGAGAATGAATCTCAGTCTAAAAAGATTTTGGAGAGAGACCAAAATAGACCCTGAGTCTCTCTGAGCAAAGGAGATGTGACAGTGTGGGCTCTGATGGAGAGGCAATCTAATAAAAAAGAAGAAAGACCTAAGCACAGCAGTGACTCAGCATCTGGTCTGCCTTTCCTGAATTATAAATCATTTGTGTCAAATACGATTTGTTAAAAGGTGTGGGGAGGGAGAGAGAGGGAGGGTTCTGTGGGTTTATTCTTATGTCCCTTTTTTTGAAGTGATCTTTTCCATAAAGCATATTACTGCAAATAATGTTCAGAAGAAAGGATTCTGTGAGTGAATATTCAACACCTGCCCTCCCTCCAAGCTCCAGTTTATCTAGGTTTCTGACTATTCCTCTTCCAGTCATTTCTTTTGGACTCATATTTCTGGTGTCATATTTTGTCTGGATGAATAGCTGTTTATCTGGGCTGCTTCTTAGGAGGGATTATAATACTGTGATGTTCCAGGTCCTGACATCAGTCTTCTTGAGGGGAAAAAATATTTTCAGAGACACACATAGAAACTGGGGCAAAGTAAACTGTCTTCTGTCCTCTTCTCCTTTAAATTCACATCTCCTCACCGTTCTAATTTACATAACCCTCTCACTTCTCTTTACTCCAACCTAGAGAAGGCTGTGCATCTTGGGCTCATTTAGGCAGCATCCTCTGAGTTGGAAGACATATTTGATGTCTACTTTTGGCCTATGTCACACTCTGACCTGACTTTGCCACATTACCCCTCCATCTTGCTGTTCATAGT
The DNA here is from genome assembly GCA_028658325.1 of Potorous gilbertii. Classification (NCBI taxonomy): domain Eukaryota; kingdom Metazoa; phylum Chordata; class Mammalia; order Diprotodontia; family Potoroidae; genus Potorous; species Potorous gilbertii. Next base: position 497,248,983 of record CM053771.1, on the reverse strand, counting down.
TCTGTTTGATAGTACCATATATGCTCAAATGAGTCATTCATGATCTCAGCAATGTAGGTGTTCCTCCAAAAATACAGATTATAATTCATCTGTGCCTTCTCATCTTGTGTGATTCTTAACCATGTCATCCCATAAAATCACCAAAGGGCTAGAGGCTTTTCTTGCTTACTCTTGATATCACAAGGTTGCCAGTGGAGTCAGGCACATAATAGAATCTTGTTGAATATCTCTATAAATAATTTCCATTTGAAAGTTTCATATTTTATCTCTTTACTCTCTCTCACAATCTGTCCTCTCAACCTACCATTACTATTTTTTCATGTAAGAGCTAGCTTTAATGTAATGCTTAAAAACCTGAAAAACACTTTACATACATCATCTTATTTGAATTTTGCAACATCCTTGAAAGATAGGTCCCATTTTTAATCCTCATTCTACAGATGAAGAAACCAAACCTGAGAGAGGTTGAGGAATCTCTAGGTCACACTGCTAGTAAGTGATATGCTCCTTTTCCTGAGATTCCTCATGTCAGTCAGTTCACAACTCCCATGAGCTTCTTCATTATACTTTGGGGGATACCCACCTTCACTTCAGTAATACTCTTTGACTGGTAGCCATATAACATCTTTGGAAGAATACTGAAGTTAAAAAAAAATGGCTTTTGTTATATGGAGACATTTAGGGTCTTTAATTTTGAAATTTTCCAAAAGTAATGCAATTTGCTCTTCTTTCCAATTCTGGGCCAATTCACTGTCTTTTGCAATATCTGTCAGACATATAAAATGTACATACACATGTATGCTTTATATATAGATATATGTAATGTGCATATATATGACACACATATGTATATACTCTATGGATTTTCCATTAACTGAATATCATAGTCTGATCAATGGACACACTTCATCCACTTGATTTTTCCTGTATGGATAGTTAGGCTGAGCTCTTTGGATTGATTATGGATCTCATGTGGCAAATATATACAATTAATTTGGCTGTTTATTCTTTAACTATACAATATTTTCATGTCTCTGGTTTTCAACCTTGAGTATTATCCTGATGAATTAAAATGCAATCAGATTTTAAATTATAACAATATTTACGATGAAGTTTGATGACGCTTAGCAAAGAAGACACAAAATATTTTCTTTCATTATTGCATATATTATGCACCTAGACAATTTCGAGGATAGAATCTCAAAAGACAATGAAGCAACATGAATGTCTGTATGATGGTTAAAGACTGAGCTAAAAGTAATGTTCACACTGGAGAAGAATAATTTTGCATTGGATGGACAATGTTGGAACTGAAGTCAGAAAGATATATTCAAATTTGAATTCAGACTCTTAGCAGCACATATGTATGTATATGTTTGTATGTATACATATATATATACATAAATATATAGTATGTATGTATATGTATACACACAAATACACATATAACTGTGTAAACTTTGAAATGATAATATTTTTACATATACAGATGTTAATTATTACTAATTAAGGTTACTGATTTTTATAGAGAACCAGTAATTATCCTTCATAATAGAGATACTAAAAGAACTCTAGTATACATTTGTTAATTATTCCTTCTTGCTGGGTCTATGAACTCTTGTTTTTATAGATTGCTTAAATATCAAATGATTTTTTTATTAAGAAATTTTTAAGTGGATTGGTAAATTTTGGATAGTAAAATTATTGCCATATCAGAAGCTGGTAATTCATATTCTTTTGTTTTGTTTTGTTTTTGTTTTTTGCAAATGAGTCTTCTTCCAAAACATGCTATTTTTTCCCTTTGAAATTTAGGTATCTTTGGCAGATAACTAAGTTCATACATTTTCCAATGTATGGCATAATTCCATAATTGGAAGGACCCTCAGTGGTCATCACTTCCTCTCCCCATCTCCCTACAACATACCTGATAAATGACTTTCCAATCTTTGCTGGAAGACTTCCATTTATGTTTGATGGCCTGAAACACTTTATTGTTTTAAGAACCATACAAAAACCATATTAAGTTAATTTCTATTTTTAAAAAAGAGACAGTTGAACTAGAAACTTACTTTCCCTGAGTATTAATATTGGGTTAACACATCTATTAATTTGCCTAATGCCCATCTTCTGGCTCCACAGGGCTCCAAAGTAATACTCCAGATCTGCAAAGCCCCTCTCTATGTGCTTTCCTTGATTTTCCATTGAGACTGAGCTAATCTATGTCCCATCCTAGTGTAGCCAGGGAGTTTCAGGATACATGGCATTCTGTGTGCTATTAAACCTGAAAATTGAACTAAGATGTTTGGGACACACTGTATAAGAATCCAGTTTCTGGCCTAAAGGTAGAGTCAGCCATTCCTAACACAAGAGAGCTCAAAGAGTTGAGGGCCCAGGACTCAATATCACAATATGTAAATTCTGACCTAATATTTTGTACAAGAATGGAATAAACATCAAGGGTAGCTTTGTAGGGGGAAAGGAATCACAACAGGGCTGTCATGCAGCCTTTGAAGTAGGAAAGGAATCAGAGGGAAGAAGACAGTAGGGGGAATTTAAAATGTAATGGTAAGAATGAGAGCTAAAGCTCCTCCCCACCCATTAATGGGCCTGCCTATTAAAGGAATCGTGATTAGAGGAGGCCCTCACCTTTTCTTCATTTCTGATAAAGCACATCAAGGATTGTGATGCCCTCTCGCTCTGAAAAGTCCATAGATACTCTGAGGTGAGGTTTTACTTTGGGGCTTATTCATTGGAAGTGTTTGTTTGGCCAGAGGAGACGCTGGGTAGCCACTAAGGAGCCCCCCTCTCCCCCCACCATCTTTGAAAACCCAGATGCTGGTGCTTCTCTTTCTGGTAACTGTGTGTGTATGATCAGACATTTGCATCTGTCTGTTGATCTGTGATATATGTATTGCTTACGGTCAGACAGTTGGAAGGCCTGTCTGTTGATTAATATTTCTTTATATTTTCTCTGAGGTTTAGGGTATTGATTTTTTCTCCTGAACTAAGTGAATGATCTATGTGCTTGATTAAAGTGATTGTTGACCCCTTAAAAGTTGCCTTTGCTTTGAGAAAAGTACATCAAAGAACCTATGACAGCAGGCATCCTGGATGTGTCAGGGTGCTTGCTTTCACAAAGGCTGATAAATAATGCAGTACAACAGGAATAGCCCTGCGGTTAGAATCAGATGGGTTACATTTAATCCTAAATCCATCTCTGCTACTTAGAGGTGTGATCCTGAGGAACTCACATCACTGACTAGGCCTCACTTTCTCTATCTGGTAAATGAGATGTTAGATTAGATCGTCTCTCAATTTCCCTACCCTGTGATCTGTATGTGGCCTCAAGTCACTTTTAACTCCATCTCATAATGTCAGATCATTTCCCATAGGCTGCCTTCTTGAATATTTGCCTGGAGCCATGGTTGGGTACATAGAACCCGAGGGATGTTTCTACTCAGAGTCTGACAATCTATCTCAGCTTAGTTGAAGCATCTATCTCAGCTTAGTTTACTTTAACTCCTAGAACCTTCTCTTTTCCCTCAGCAGGGACTGTGAGTATTTATTGGTATCATACTGTTCCTCTAGGGAAGGATAAAGTGGCTCCTGTGATGTGGCAGAATTGTCATCAATGAATGACCTATGGTTCCCACCATTTTGACTAAAGTAAGAATCTCCAAGACTCAAAGTTTTCACACTACTGGATTTTTTTCCTTTCCTGTTTCTTTCTCTTTAGTTCTGCCAGCTTTCATTTTAATTTCTTCATTTCAAAAAGGAGTTGGGATTATATTTTTTAAAAATAATTTATTTTCTGGTGTACCCTCTCCTAGTCAAATCCTCTTGTGTGAAAAAGAAAAACAATTAGGCAAACCCAATAAACCTCATTTGTATCATACGCCACATTTTGTATCTATAATTCCCCCATCTCTCTGTGTAGAAGAAGGAAATGTGTTCCGTCATGTGTAACTACAAGGCAGTGGGAGACAAGGGGTAAAGCAGTGCACTGGGATGTAATATTCTCCCTTCTCATTCCAAATCTATAACTACTAACACCCACTATGCAAAAGGGTGACTTTGGGTTATCTGTTCTGTCTCTTGGGATCTTTTTTCATCTGTGTGTCCTTCCCCCAGGGGTGTTCTGGATCCAGTCCAAACCAGTTCTCAAGGTCATCAACGTTTACACTTTGGAAATCAGTAAACTACAAATCAAAGCTTGATTTGGTGATTGTCCAGACTTAAGAAAGTGATGGAGAGACTATTAAACTTAATACTGTGTTAGGCATATGTTCCTCTTCATCCAAAATCAAGTGCTAAACATATATTAACAAACTCCTGCCTTCTTCCCTAATTACCTTGTATTTAGTTACTTTCATTTGTACTTATTTATATTTATATGTTCTACATGTGAAATTGTAGTTGAAATATTATGAGATAGAAATAAATATTGAGATATAAGACTTAACTGAAGAAATCAATTACCACACTTCATTTAAGATAAGTGATATCTTGAGGACATGAGAACATATCTCAATTGATCAATCTAAATCTTTGGACTACGTGCAAAAAGTCAACTGGAGTAACATTGCATAGGAAGCTTGTCTGGATTGACTGAGGAAATTTTTGTGACACACTAGGGCATGACTGGGGAACCTGTGACTTAGAGGCCTCATGTGGCCTTCTAGGTCCTTGGGTACAGCCTTTTAACTAAGTCCAAGTTTTACAGAACAAATCCTTTTATTAAGCGGATTTATTCTGTGAAGTTTGGATTCAAGCAGAGGGTTACACTTGCGGACCTAGAGGGCCACATGTGACTGTGAGGCCACAGGTTCCCTATCCCTGCTCTAGGAGTTGTCAGTTTGTTCCAAAAGAATGGTGGGAATGTGATCCAAGAGAGAACTTTTCAACCAGACTCCTCAAGGAAGGGGTGTGAGGTGCTTCCTTCTAGGGCTTCTTTTCCTACCCCCTCTCCCTTTGGCCTGTGAACTTTGAAAGGTTTTTGATTTCCTATCTCCCCACCTGCATTCTGACTCTTTTTCCCCAGGAATAAGAGCAACTTCTGGCAATGTCTACCTGATTCATCAGTTCAAGTAGGAGCTGAAATCACTGAGAGCTTATTAAATACACTGTACCATTCTCTTCATTGTAATGTCAGTTTCTTGAGAGTAAAGATTACTTCATTCTTTGTCTAACATAGTACATGACACTTAGCAGGAAATACTCTAAGTTGTTCTGTAAATCAAGGGAGTCATTCTCGATGATCTCTAAGGCACTTCTTAGCTTAAAATATTCTATCAATTCCATAAGTTGAACTGAGTCCAGGGAATAGGGCTTCTCCCAGTTGTCATATTTATCTTCTAAGGCCAAAACATTTTTTTCCCCAATAAATTGAATATTTTATTAAAGTGAGTCACAAAAATTTTGGTTTTTCCAGTGCATATAAAAATTATATTTATACTATACAGTACTTAATGGAACAACCGTATTATGTCTAACAGAAGAATGCATCTTCATCAAAAAGTACTTTTTTGCTAAAAAAAAATATGTTAACCATCATTTGAACCCTCAGAGAATCATAATCCTTTTACTGGTCTAGAGTCTCGCTTCAATGTTGATGACTGTTGATTAATGAAGATGATGATTGATGAATATTGGGGTGGCAATTTCTATTTTTTTATTATTTTATTTGTTTTCAGTGTTCTATAATCACTTCCATATAACTTAGATATTTTTTTCCCTTCTTGTTCTTCCTTCTCCCCTTCCTCCCCCTCCCTCCCCAAGTCAGCATACAATTTTATATAGGTTCTACTCATACATTCCCACTAAATACATTTTCCTCTTAGTTGTGTTGCATAGAAGAATTAAAATGAATGGGAGAAATCATAAAACAAACTGAACTGTAATACAAAAGAAAATGATCTGCTACATTCTGCAATTGAATTCCATAGTTCTTTCTCTGGATGTGGAAGGCATTTTGCCTTAAGAGACCATTGGTAATATTTTAAGTCCTTGCATTGCAATGAAGTTCTAAGTCTACCAGAAAAAATCCTCGCACACTGTGGTTGCTGCTGTGTATAAAGTTCTCCTGGTTCTGCTCCTTTCGCTTAGCATCAGTTCATATAAGTCTTTCCAGGCTTCTCTAAAGTCTTCCTGTTTGTCATTTCTTATAGCACAATAGTATTCCGTTACAGTCATATACCACAGTTTATTCAGCCATACCCCAATTGATGGATATCCCCTTGATTTCTAGTTTTTAAGGCCAAAACATTTTTAAAAAAATAAAATTAGCTGAGTAGACCGCAACAGACTTTATTTTATAGTTCCTAGTCTGGAACACCAAACTATGCAGTTCCAACATTAATTATATATGAACTAAAAAAAAATTGAAATGAAATTAGCTGAATTATTCTTCATGATAATTATGTGAAATATAGACTGAAAAGAACAACACATGAAAAGACATATTGGAGCTTCCTAAAAAATGGGAAGACCGTACCTGTGTGATGTTTATTATTGACTTAATAATGAATAGTAGAAAAATCAGATTTGTATAGTATTTCACCTTGGAAATTAAGTAGGTTGACTGGCTGATTGGAAACAAAGTCCTCTTCTCCGTTTTGAGAAGCAAAAGTGAGTCCTGGCACACTTGCACAACAAAGAACAGGTTTGTCTAACTCTAAAGCACACTGCTTCCTTGAAATAGTCAATTAATTTGTGGTCACATTCTTCCTGTCATTTACATTGTTTACCCTACTTTTTTTTCAGTTCCTAATCCAAAAGGTCATGCAGAACTGGGTTTCTTGGCAGCTTATTGCACTTTGTGATGAGGATGATTACCTTTCTATAAAAGGTCAGGTGATCCTTAAATAAAGAAGGAAATTTAATTCCAGTAACTCTGGCCCCTGACTTTGCTGTTTTGCTATAGATGTCATAAAGTCTACCCATAGAGTCTTGTCTCACTCAAAATGTCCAGCTCTCTGGCATAATGTTGGTTAAGGACAAACTAAAAAATAAAAGATGTTTGTTTGTTTGGAGCTTGAAAATGATGTGTGATAATGTGAGTTATCACAATGAAGGAAGTCATCCAATTAGAGATGAATGATGTTGCTACTATTAAAGAAAAATATTGATGTCTAGGAAAGTAAACTTTATAAAGAAATAGATTCTGTTCACAAGGCTGATGCATTGATCAGAATAAATTAAAACAATTGTTCAAATATGTGCCAATAGTCTTTTACTGAAAAGTCATTGCTTAAAAATGCCCTAAATGGTGTCAGTTAATTCACAGCCACTCATTAATGCTAACTTACTTGGTGATTGAATAAAGAGGATATAGTGTTGAATTGGTTGTGGCCCTTCATTCTTGAGGAGGACCAAAATGACATCACCATGATAAAGCCAAGTTTCAACAAGTCTGACTGTGATCAGATCCACACGAGTTTGGAAGGCTCTACCACAGGTAGTCCGTGTGAACATTTGGGATAGTTACTCCAAATTTGCACATCCTACATTTTCTTTGTGCTATTTCAATTCTGCTTTGCTCATCGAGCTCAGCACCTTCTCTGATGTGGTCATGCCATGTTGAGCGGTCCTGTGCCAGAGTCCCCCAATTTGCATAGTCAAACCCAAAGTTCTTGAGAGAGACCTTGAGAGTGTCCTTGTATCGCTTCTTCTGACCACCATGTGATAGCCTGCCCTGTGCAAGTTCTCCATAAAACAGTCTTTTGGCAAGTGTACAATTAGCATGGCCAGCTCATCAGAGTTTCACTCTCTGAAGCATAGTTTGAATGCTTGGAAGTTTAATTCGAACAAGGACTTCAGCATCTGGTACCTTATCCTGTCAAGTGATCTTCAGGATTTTCCTAAGACAGTTCAAATGGAAGTGATTTGGTTTCCTGACATGGCTCTGGTACACTGTCCATGTTTCGCAGGCATACAACGATGAGATCAACAATGAGATATCATGGTGATGTCATTTGGTCCTCTTCAAGAATGAAGGACAATAACCAACCAGCCTTGACCTCACCTTGCCTTCCAATACTTTATAGTTTCTTTGTATGTATTTTGTATTTATTTATCAGGGTACACAATAAAATATAAGTTTCTTGACAACAGGGAAGATGATTTCATTTTTTTTTTGTATTTGTATTCCCAGAAACTAGCACAATCCCATTGTCAATGCTTAAAAAATGCTGATTGAATTGAATTATCCGGAATGACTCAGCTACTAGTTGCATAGATAGCCCTGAATTGTAGAATTGGGACTCAAAACCAAATACTCTGCAAACAAGTCCTTACTGTTTTTTATATTGAAAGGATTCTAGTAGAGTCCTCTTTCCTAGCTGACAGCATACCATTAATGATTACTCTTTGCATTAGCCTTTCCCCCACTTCTGAATTCATTTAAACTAATCTTTGTCACTCCACCTTTTACATAGAACATTGTGAAATGTCTTGCCAAATATTTTACTAAAATATAGGTAAATATAGATATGGAATCACCCAAATCTATTAATCATATGTGTATGTATGCTTATACCACAATTTCATCAATACATGGAGCTCCCAGTGAGGAAATTCCCTCTACTTGTTCAAATGGGCAACTACTTGGTATCTAACAGAGCATTGTCTGGGCTATGGAGATACTAAGTGATTTCTACAGTCACACAGATAAAACTTGAGATCATTTTCTTGAAAATGACTTCAGTTCTCTATCCTCTGCTCCAATCTAATAATAATGCAGCCATAAAAAGGAAATGAGGTTGACCAGTATAGCCTTTTTTTAATGAAGTCACACTGGTTGGTTTTTTTTGGGGGGGGCGGGGGAAAGGGAACCATAACTTTCTTTTCTAGGTGTTTGCTAACGTTTTGTAAGGCTTTCTAGAATTTTGCCAAGTTTACTGGCTAATAATTTTGAAAATTCTATAGTCTTTTACCTTAAAAAATAAAGGTCAACATTTGGCCTTCTCTAATCTTAGGATACCATTCCATTTTTCACAGGCTTTCAAGGATCAGTTCAGGAATCACATCTTCTTCATTGTGGTTGGATGTAGTTCAGCTGGGACAGGTGCTTTAAACTCATCAAGGGCAGCGAGGTTCTCTCTTACTCTCTCCCTACTTATCTTCAGCATTAATCTCCTATGAGCAAATTTTGTTCTGTTCTTTCCAGTCCAGAGGTCATTTTTCTTAGCAGAAGTAGAGTAAGAGCTGGACGACTCAGCCCTCTTTTCATCATCCGTGGAAGTCAGGAACTTTTTCCAGTGAAATGCTACTTCTCCTCCTTTGATTCTCTAATATAGCTAATTTTCCCTCTAATATAGCTAAAAACAACTCTTCTTCGTTGTTCTTTGCTTTCCTCACAAGCCTCTGCTCATTCATAGTTTCAACAATACTCATAGGACCATACCACACATTTAGATTCCCAAGAAGCCTGCAGTCTTAGTCAAAAACCTGTTGTTGCCCTAGGGTTGGGCCTCAAACTCCACATTTTAAGTTGAAAAGATTAAGACTCAGGCAAGAGCCTAATGGTCCTTTAACCTAAGCCTCAGACAACTGAGAAGAAAATATCCTCAAACACCTGGACAGAGAAGCAAGGCTAAGTGCATGCTCAATATGTATATTAATACATGTACTTTCTTTCCCAGTCTTCTTGGGGCATAATTACTGATCAAATGCCACATTTTAATTCAGTCCAGTTTCTATGGGCCCAGATTGTGGCCTGCAATCTGTACCACCCTAATGTCTAGTTCCTTGGTGTTCTACAGGGTCCTGGAAACCAGAGACTTCAAACAATTGGTATATATGACTAGCAAGTTTGCGCTTCCTGCTTTCCTAATTGAGATTCAGAGCTATTGTCTCCCAGAAGCAAAAGTCTCTTACCTTCTACTCCCCACCCCCACCATGTCTTTTCCCTTTATTCTTCTCTCCCCAGATACCTCAATCCCACCCCTCCAGTGTGCCTTTCCTCTTCTCCCTGTTTTTTCCACTGTCTACTTTATATGTCAGTGTCCTACACCCAGCTCCACCATTATCTAAAGCTGCACCATTAAGATGTTTTTTTATTCCTATCAAACTCTTATCCTCTTACACTCACCAAAACCTGACTCTTTCTGGAAGATACTGGCCATCCTTTCTAGCGATGACTCTTCTTCTGCTTTCCCTTCCTTCTCATCCCCAGTCCAACCAACTGGAATGGAAAGAAGAGCTGATAAACTGCTGCTCCCCACTGCCATTTCCTTCAGTAATCTCTCTTCTTCCAAGTTTCATTTCTCTGTTTATGATACAGTCCAGATCTTTGTTCCAATGATCTACAGGCCTCCAGCACACCCTTCTTCCTTTCTTAGAGACTTCAGTACCTGCCATATTGCTTTCCACTCCAAGCCCTATCGCCATCTTCTAATAAGTACAAACACCTGGAACTTTTGTTGAATTCAATTCCTATGACCAATCTCAGCCACCAACATGGGTTACTCATCACTGAGATTTCACCAAGACCCATAATCCTGCCACTGAAATTCTCCTCTCTGAACATAATCTGATCTCCTTTCTTTCTCTTTCCCTCTCTGCCTCACTCATCCTGAGCTTACTCTTTGTTTCAACCACAGTCTACAATCTCTCTATCCCTCCCTCTTCTCCCAGTTTTACTCTGATCTCACTTTCTTCCTTTCACAGTCTTTACTACTTGCTATTATAATTGATTAATTCAGCTATAACCCTCTCTTCTATCCTTGAATTCTCCTGGCCCATTTTCTAACTGCTATTCCTCAACTCTGTTCTCCTAAAAACTAGGGCATATGCCCATCACTGCCAGGCTTTCCTTTTTTTCTCTATCACAGATTCCAAAATGGAGTGATTATTTAGATTCTTATAATTTCCTCCCAGTGACTAGTTCCTTTTTATTCATGAGAACTGGATGGAGAATACACCTATCTACAGCTCTCTCTCTCTCTCTCTCTCTCTCTCTCTCTCTCTCTCTCTCTCTCCATCTAAATTTTTAAGGATAAAATTATCCTTAATGAAAGTTAGGAAATTATTAGTCCTCTGGTTTGGGGAAAATGAACTCCTGCAAATATCTCTATAAATAAAAATTCTTTTGCTACTATATCAAGTACCACACTTATAACCTATTTCCCAAACTCATTCTCTATTTTTGTGTTTATGTTCATGTAACCTGCAGTATGTTCCAATGTCAATATCACTGCTGTATTGATCTTCAACTCAAATCAACAAGCTTTTATAAAGTGCTTATAACTGGTGTTATGCTAAGAGATGGAAATAGAAATAAAATAAAAAAAGAAAAAACAATCCCTACCCTAAAGGAGCTTACATTCTAATAAGAGAAGACAATATATAAAGGAAGCTGAAAAGCAAGGTGAAGAGGAAGAAAAAAGATATCCTGCAAGGTAGTATGATGGAGAAAGAAATCCAGAGTCAGAAGTAGGGTCTGGAGAGGCAGGAAGGAATAAATATGGCTGGCTTGGTCCTTTCCTTAAAATAAAGCTCCAAAAGGAACTTACCTATCAGAGGAAAGGTCTACAGGGGTGGAAGGATCTTCCAGGGAGAGAAAATTGCTAAGATTTGTTAGAGATGTTATGTCTAGACAGTCAGAAGTGGGATCCAGTGAGGAATGAAGGAGTAAACATGGCTGACCCAATCCCTTCCTTAAAATGGGGCCTCTGGAAGGAACTTACCAATTAGATTAGGAGTTCCAGGGATGGAGGAGGTCTTCCAAGGTGAGAAGACAGGTGAGATTCAGTAGAGATAGATGTCTGGAGAGTCAGGAGTGGGGCCCAGAGAGGAATGAGAGTTCCTGGATTTCCTTACTCAATCACATCATCTTAATGGTATAAACATCAGTGGTTTACTCCACTTCTTTTACAGATCTTTTTCTTCATGAATAAAGAGTATATTTTCAAAGATAGATTCCAATCACACATTCTATCATATTTTACCAATAGTTATAAGGTTAAATTCACCTCCTGTCTTTTGTATTTCTAGTTGATTTTTCTTTTACAGAGGGAGAGAATCTGGTTGTTATTGCTACTTATATTTTCAATGTATAATTACAACGTAAAGATAAAATTGAATATATTCACTGCAGGCTAATTGTAGGCTAAGTCATCTTTATTAGTGATCAGACTGTTCTTTAAAAGTTTATCCTCATTTCTTATTTATTGAGCCCCACTGAGTACAGTCTGAAACAGTTTTAAAAAAGAGAAAGATGTGGAACCTGTTCTCCAGGAATTTACTCTATACCAAATTCCGTGCTCAGTTCTGACCTTTATTTCAAATACTTATCATGTAGGGGGTTGATCAGTTCCCTGATTAGCTTGCTGAGTTTAAGGGGAGGTAGGCTGTGTCATTAATTGGGGATAAGTAACTTATTTGGAACTATTGTAGTCAAAGTCACTCATTTCTGGGGGGCAATATGTAAAAATGTGCTTCTTTTTGCCATTTTTCCCTTTTCAGGGCATAAACTAAAGACCTACAGAAAAAAAGAGTAGACTTGGTTCCAGTGGTGGAGACTACAGGTCTTCCCTGGGAATCACCAGCAATTTCCTTTGGGGGAGAAGCAAATGAAAGCTGCTTGAGCTCTCAACTGTTCATCCCAAGAATTCATCTTCCTTCCTCTCTTCCTCCCTCCCTTCTTCCTTACCTCCTCCCTCCCCTTTTGTCCTTCCTTCCTCCCTCCCTCCCTCCAAATTGTATAGTTCCAAGTTATTCTCCAGAATGGATGGACCAGTTCACAACTCCAAAAACAGTGCATTAGTGTGCCTATTTTTCCACCTTCCCTCCTGCGTTTATTATTTTTCTTTTCTCTTATGTTAACCAATCTGATAGATGTGAGGTGGTACCTCAAAGTTATTTTAATTTGCATTTCTCTAATTAATGATTTAGAGCATTTTTTTCATCTGACTATTGATAGCTTTGATTTCTTCTTCTGAAAACTGCTTGTTCATAAAATTTTGACCATTTATCAATTGAAGAATGGCTCTTACTGTTATAAATTTCAACCCAAGAACTGAATGCCAGGACCCTGAGTTCACGCACCTGGTCTTGGAAGGATAATGTCAGAGGGATATTGAAACTGTAAATGCTCTCCATCACATGTATCTAGGAGAGGGGTATTATGCAGCCAAATAGCAAGTGTTCCTAAATCCCAATCACAGAGCCATTGGATCATAAATTTAAAGTTGGAAGAGATCTCAGAGGCTATATAATCTAATTTCCTCATTTTATGGATGAGGAAACTGGGGGTCAGGGAGTTTAAATGATTTATTCAAGTTCACATTGGTAGTGAGCATCAAAAGCAAGGTTTAAAATCAAGTTTTTTGAACCCATTGAATCCAGTATCAATGCTGTTTCCACTGTATTTTTGTGCCTCTCACGCTAGCCTTGGGATTGTCTCCTACAAACAGAAGATTCAAAGTTAGGGACCTATCCCTCTAGTGAGAAGAGGAGTTCCTGGGTAGCATAATCCTCTTGGAGAGAGGAGATCCAAGATCTATTGAGGGAAAAGAAAAATTCCAACCTGTAGATCAAATGAGAACACATCTCAGTTAGATTTATAAACGAGAAGTATCAACTAGAGGTATGAACCCTCTAAGGGTTCTGTAAAGTCATCTAGAAGTTGTGATTTGCATCAGAGGAAGGAGTATTCATGAAAAAAAGATCAAGTCCCTTTAGAGTATTAAAAAAAGTATTTTCTTATTTAATACTAGAAATCTGAAAGGGGAATATACTTTATTCTTTTTCATTCCATCTTAGAATCTATTCTTCAGTAGCTCCTAAGGAGGGTAAAGAGAGGAACCCCAATTATACAAATCCATTTAATTATCTCAGTCTTGAAAGTTACTATTAAAATAAAATATTTACCATTTAGTGTCAAATCTTCCCAGTATTGGAAAGGTTAGGATCAATTTTTTCTTAAAAACGTTATCATTCATTTTGCTTATGATGTTATGTTTGCACAGCATGAAGACATGTGGAGATTTGATCTTTTGTTTTTCCCATCAGTGTAAGCAGGGAAACTGGATACTCAGACCGCAAAAAAGATTTTTTTTTTGGCCTGAGTTACTCCAGTCATCAGAATTCTCTTGACCTAAATAGTACAGCCTGCACAGTTGGAGGAAGTCTCTTTATCGTTTTACTTTTCCTCAATATAATGAAAAAGAAAAGAAAAAATGCTAGAAATTTTATTGAAGTCTTGAGTGGTTTCATCTTTAAAGTAATGCTCAAGAAATTAGACTGACCAGAGGTGTTTACACTTGACCTCTACCTCCATTTATTTCTTTCTGAGAGGAGAAAAAAACCTGCTGTTTGGTCCTCATCCAGAAACCTTCCCTTTCCCCTAAATAGTAAAAGTTCAAAGAATTGTTAGTGGCTGTTGGAACCCTGCTATGGCATAGTGCCAATGTTTCTGGGGAGGAAAGGCTAGAGATCCAGTCATCAACCTTCCATAAGCAAGGAAAGTTCTGGTTCCACAGACTTGAGACTGTGGAAAGGAGTGGTCTTACAGAACATTGTGAGGGAGACAAAATTTTTTTGGCATCCTTCCACCTTTCAGTATTCACATGTGAGCTCACAAGCCTGAACTTGTATGCCTTGGGCTATATATGGAAAAAGGAGAGAGAGAGAGAGAGAGAGAGAGAGAGAGAGAGAGAGAGAGAGAGAGAGAGAGCGAGAGGGAGAGAGAGAGACAGAAACAGAGAGAGGGAGACAGAGAGAAAGACAGAGACAGAGAGAGACAGAGACAGAGAGAGAATCCTCCAGCTTAAAATAACCTCTGTTATTTTGTTGCTATCAAAACACATTCTCCCAGCCTGCTTGGTTTTCCTGGTGTATGGTAAAGTCTATAGGCAGACAAATTTAACATGGGACCCCGCAAATTATCAATAATTGTACGTGAGCCTTAAATGGTAGCTAGTTTCAAGGGATCAACATTATATCAAAATCAGGCTATAACACTGTGCTCATAGTGACATTTGACCTAGGAAAATTAGGTCATTGACATCCATTACCTTCCTGTTGATTTTGATGATATGAATTCTAAAATGAATTCTGAAAAGTGGGAAAACAAATTTGATCCATAATATATTTAAGTATAGGTGGTTATATCTATCTAAATGAGAAGTGTAAGGGTCTATGTATAATGGCGGTATGCCCTCATAAAGGTTCATAATTGGATTATGTGTGGTAAGAGGAGCTAGAGTCAATAGATACAGGTGATTGAGAGTAAATGTCATATGACACATTCTTACGTATTGTTATTGTTAGATTGTGAGTCAAGGCTTGCCAACAGTTAGAACTACCCAAAAAATCAATGGGCTGACTCAGGAGTGAGTGAGTAAAGAGTGTTTCCTTTGAGAGTTCTAAACCCAACCAGAAGTCTTCAAACAAAAACTATATAATTTCTTGGGGATGGCATACAGGGGATTTCTGTTCAAGTATGGATAGATAGCCCTCCAAAACTAAGTTGTACTTCAGCCTCAGATTAATTGGGTTAGTAGAGAAAATAGGAAATGACTATATTATGTCTCTGATTCCAGTTAAGATCACAGCCTGACATTGTGCTTATTCAGCTGATGGCTGATCTCATCCAACTCATACAAAAAATATGCTTAAATTTATTGTTAGATAAAATGAGTAAATAGGAACAATTCACTTTGCTTTTCAAAGCAAACCTGATTTGAGGGTTATTGATGGAAAGTGATGAATTAGTGGATTTAGGCTTCTTTCTTTCTGTCTCTCCATAGTTTTAAAAACTCTTCATATGCCAAGAGATCATCTTGAGGCAGCTAGGTGACTCAATCGCTACCATGTTGGCAGACCTCAGTTCAAATCCTGCCTCAAACCCTTGTTAGCTGTGTGACCTTGTGCAAGTTACTTAACGTCTCTCAACCTCAGGTTCCCTGTATCTAAAATGAGGGCAATATCATCTACTTCTCCAATGTTGTTGTTATGATTAAATAAGATACTTATGTAAAGTACTTTGCAAATCTTAAAAAGACCAGGGAAATGCTGACCATAACTATGGCAGGTTAGCAACTGTTAGACATATAGTAGGCACTTCATAAATGTTTATTGATTGAATGAACAAATGATAAAACATTTATGAAGCACTTACTCTGTAAGCTAATTGCTAGGAACACAAGCAGAAAAAGCTGTTCTTAAGGAGCTCACACTTTCATTGGGTGATTGGAAAGCCCTAAGGGTCCTTTTGTTGCTTCATTAGGTGAGATGACAGTGCAGGGGGGAGTAAATGGCATAAAGGCCAGGACACCTTAGGATACCTTGACAGGGAAGATAGTAAAGCCTCGTGGTCCTCTATCTCACTGGAAGAAAGAGTTATTGATTCCCATCTCGTCCTAGCCATGTGTGTTCACATGGCTAGGCAGTTCACAGTCTAGGCAGTTACATATGCTGGAGCTTGAGTCAGGAAAAGTCCAAATCTGGCCTTAGGCACTTACTAGTTATATGGTCCTGGGATAGTCACTTCACATCTGTCTGCTTCCATTTCCTCATCTGTAAAATGGGCATAATATCAATACCCTTCCCAGGGTTGTGGTGAAGATAAAATGAGATAATTAAAAAGCACATAGCAACATGAAACATTAAAGCACTATGTAATTATGTTAAACTCATTAGTATGGAGCTTGGATGACTTAGAATTGGAAGATCATTGCAAAAGCCCAGGTGAGAGGTGATTAGGTGCAGAAGTAGGATGATGGCTGGGTGAGTAGAAAGAATGGGATGTGGCCAAGAAACACAAGGAAAGAAGTCACAAGATTTGTCCCTGGATTAGATATCTCTGGTAAATGAGAGGAAGGAGTTTAGGATGAGATTGAGGTTGCAAGGCTGGTCATCTTGGGAGTTTCCAGCCACACTTCAGAGAGTTGTCTAGGACAAGGGGTTTGGATTCAATCCCAAATACAAATAGTTCAAAAAACAAAGTAAATGTTGTAGACTCTACTCAGCTAGCTGTCTGTTCTGCTTTTCAGAGCTGGAGATCTAGAGGTAGAGAATCTCCCTCTGAAGTTAAAAAGCCCACCAAAACTAGGATTCTGGGTACTGCCTGGGTGTCCTTATGAGGAAGAAAACAAGGGGTTGAGGATTTTCTCTAGGGTGATACTGGGTTGTTCATATCATAAAAGAGCTGATATTTAAATTTAAAGTCTCTAGGCAAAAAGAGAGAAAGTAGACAGTTACCTTCTCTCCTTAGTTTTTAAAGGCTTTAAAGAGGTAGGGTCCAAGATGGGGGCTTCGGCAAATGCCAGAGCTGTGGAAGCATAGTAATACTCTGCGAAACAATAATTAGTAATTACCCTGAGAACAGTGCCTGCTAGTCACAGTAATATTAGCTGTGCAATGTCGGATAAGCTTAACACTGGAATTTCTTGGTACCATAAAGCACTCAAGGAACTCTTTGAATGATTGCAATAATCTCTCAAGATAGTTTGTAACTTCAAAGGGTTTTAATACTTATCTGTGCCCTCTTTCTTAACCTATGTAAATACAATGATAATAGCAGATGTTATTTATACGAGTCATGTAAACATATAATGTTTACAAAACTTTTTACATGTATTGTCTCACCTGATCTTCACAGGAATGATGCAAATTTTATAGGTATTATTGTTCTAGTTTTACAGATAGGGAAATGGAAGAGCAGAGAAATAAAGTGACTTGCCTAAGGTCAAACAGCTAATTAATATTAGAGTTGCAGCTCAAACCTAGTATTGTCCCATGCCTCTATTTGCCATTTTTCTTTTATGAAAGCAAAATAGCATTGAATGATATTCTGGAATATTTGTTGTTACCCCTAGTGCCTAGCACAGTGCCTGGTAAATGAGAGGAGCTTAGCAAATGCTGGTTGACTGACCAGCTATTCTAGTCAGTACCTCTGAGGATTAAGGACTGATTCCCAAATGGAGTTGGATGACTTCATGAAGTAAGATCACAAGGTTTAGAAATGAAAGGGGCTTTAAAGATAATCTAGTCACCTGCTTCTTTTTCACTGGAAGTATTTCAACAGACGTTGACTGATCACTAGTGAGTATTCATCATGGAAATCAAACCCAGGTCTGTCCCATGGCTCTATTTAGCTTTCTTTTTTTAATGAAAGCACAATGGTGTTATGTAAGAACCTATAATGAAACCCTGCATGTACAGAATTGTTCCATTCTTGCATAATGAAAGATATTAATTGCATAAGCCCTCTTGTTAAGGATTAATCTCCTTCAAAATTTAATGGAAGTCATTTCTAACATCCTTTTCCTTAGGTTATTTTTCCTTCAGCAAATAGGCTTTTTTTTTCCCCTAAAAGCCACTGGATAAGCACCAGATAGTAATTTGGGGTGGTATAGTTTTGAAGAGAGCATGGAACTTGGTATCAGGCAGACATGGATTCAAATCCTGCCTCTGATATTTGCTATTTCTGTGGTCCAAGTTTGATAAAAATTGCTACAAAGCCCTTTAAGCAACGTCTAGTCTAGAAGGTGAATGCCTGTTAACCTGTTATTTCAAATACAGAAAAAACCAAGAGGTATGTTCTGTGCAATTTTTAAAAATGGATTTTAAAAAGTGAATTACAGTGCTGTTCCTTCACAGATGTCAACAACCCCAGTTTCTTCGTCTGTAAAACGATTATACTATAACTCCAACCTTACAGGGTTGTTATAAGGATCAAATGAAATGTTATCATTGTTGTTAACACTGTTATCTTTATCACTACTCTCTTTCCCAGAGGGATTTGTAGCAGACTGAACTTGAAGAACATCTGCCTCAGGAATTCTATTCAAAGGAAAAAACTTGCTGGGTTACTTTCCAGGAATCCAGTCTGTTGCTGGGCTCCCTCAGTGCAGTGAATCATTCTTCATCTCTTCTTAGGGTGGTTGTACCAAGTACTCTGGGTTTACTACTTTAATCTCAAGTATAATACAACTTCTGGAATGAAGCAGGAATTCTGTGATCAAAAGATTGAATTCTGGAGGATGTGTATATTCACATATACATACATATATATATATATATATATGTATATATATATACATATATATATATACATATATATATATATATATATATATACCCTTATGTGTGTATATATATGCATACATACATATATATTTCTATATTAGTCAAATTGACACAAGTTCTATATCTAAGGTTGAGTTCCATTGATTAGGTTAAGAACACTGCTTTTGTAGTTTAGGGTTGATAATCCGGAATCTTACCCAAACCTGCTTTCTGCTAATGTAATCTCAAGCAGCAGGGATAGAAGTATAGACACTGGATCTGTGATTTCATTGGCATAAGGAACTACTAGGTTGGGAAATGTGTCCAGAAAAATGAGCCAAGGTTCCTACTGCACTCTCCACTGACCATATGCTCAGAGCATTGTGTTCAGTTTGGAGAAGGCTTGGGAGCAGGAGTTAACATGAGAGTTATCTTCTAACTTTAGAAGGATTTGCTTCAGGAAGAATAATTAGACTTACTTTCTTTAGTTCCAAAGGTCAGAACCAGGACCAAGGGCTGAACGTTATAAGAAAGATTTCAGTTTAATATAAAGAAGAATTTTCACACCTTACTTGTTTCAATGGAACTCAGATCCTGGGACAGGTCATCACACCATTATTCTTTCATATTTAATGTTTTTCAGCCTATTGTTCAGGTAGATAAAATGACTTTCTTGGAATTGAATTTAATTGTTAGGAGGTAGGTTCATTGTCTGTTATCTCATAACAGCCATATCATAACAGACACAACATAATCTCCTGTTATCTCATAAACAATATCTTTGGGGCAATTCCAATAGTTTAATTGTAGTTATTAATATTACTATTAATTAATATTAATAGTAATATTAATTGAGGTTATTCTTGAAGTAGTTATAAGAGAAAGTCATGGCTAAAGGACCATGAATTATTTTCCTTCTTTGCTGGATTTCCTTTATCCACTTCATCTTTTTCCATTTCGGTAAATTGGATCCTTTGTAATTCTTGCTTCTCATATAACTTTCCCATATGGTCATTTCATGGTGATTCCTTCTTAATACAGTTACACTTAAGAGAAAAGCTGGAAAATGATTAATTCTTAACTGATACCAATGGTTGAATAATGCTATTCCTTGGGCACAATAGTCCCTTTCTCTGCTCTACAAAGGTTGTCCCCTATGCTTGTGTCCTTACTTCTTAGAATCTCTGTTTTTCTTCAAAGCTCAGTTTAAATAAGTACTTATGCCCTCTTTCTGTAACCCTTGGTTGGTGATGGCTGAGTATAGATGTCACTCTAGGGAAAATGGATTGAAAATGAAAGGATCAGTCCAGCTCCACAGAAAAAGGTTGTGTGTGTTGGGATTGGTGTCAGATGATTAGGGGTAACAGAACTGTCCATCTAGATCTGACTGCTGTAGACTCAGTTCCTTTTTCTCTGTAAAGCAGGCTGGGAACTTAATTCTAATATACCTATCTTTGAGAATTGCTGTCCTTTTAAAGAGAAGCTACTATGGAATTGGAGCTGTGTTGAGGAGGGCAGGGCATAATTCTAAGGGAACCTCAAAGAGCCTAGGGAACTTTTTCAGTGTTTAAAAATTTTTGGATTCCAGCTCAGGGCAGAGATTCCAACTGGAGCTGTGTATCTGCCTGAGAAGCCTCCAAGAAGAACATCAAAGTCCAATTTCGGGAGGGGAAATACAAAGTTGCTGTTAAGAGACTCGCCCAAGGTCACACAACTAGTATGTATCTGATGTCTGAGGTAGGATTTGAACTTAGGTCCTCCTGACGCCAAGGCTGGTGCTCTATTTACTGTGTCACCTAACTGTCCCTGCGTTTTCCTTTGTGATCTTTGCCTTCATGAATTGATCTGAGGGAGATCAGATGCTACTTTCCAATGTCAGCAGGAAACCCCAAGAAGCCATTGTGCACTCAGATTCTAGAGCCAAGGCAGTGACCAGTAGAGATGCTACAAGGGGTTTGATGATGAGAGCACTTACCTCTGGGATTTTCCATAGATTCTCTTCCACTTTCTCTTCTACTTTTCTTTTTCTCTAGGGGCAAATTAGACACAACAAAAGTCTTTATAAAAAAGAGGACAGTCTCACTGCACCTGCCTACTCTCTCCATTCTTTAGAAGCAGCTTTTAAGAGTACTAAAAATTCAGGAACCACCTCAAAATAATAATACTGAATGTAACAAAATTATAGAGACAAACAAATCCCCAACAAAGAAATAAAGGCTCTATCGTAAAAAAAATTTTTTTAATAAAATAAAAATTTTTAAAAACACCCACAAAAATCTCCAGTGGAAAAAGTAGCTTTCCAAATATCTCCTCTCTCTCAAATACCAGTGCTGTCCCCAAATTACTCTATATTTTGTATTTCCTTGCATATGTGCATGCTGGTTTCATCCATAACAGAATACAAACTCCTTGAGGTCAGGGACTATTTCATTTTTTATCTTTGTTTCTCCAGTGCTTAGCACAGAACAGTCCTCCATCCTTCCACCATTATTCCAGGGCACAAGGATGGGAAGAAAGAAAATTGCCCTAACTACAGTCCTCAGACAAAAGTGCCTGGGATGGGTTATAGTTTACAAGGCCAACTTGCTGGACAACACTGGCTCCCTTCTTGCTTTCATTCCTTAGAACTCAGTTCCCCCTTCTACCACTTTCCCATATGCCTTTCATCAAGGAAATGATGGGACACATAACCTTAATGTATGTATTTCAACAGTTATGCCATTATTTCCTGGTTATGAGTTGATGGATAAAGTAACTACCTGGACCCTGAGTACAATACCTTCTTCCTTGATTCTGACTCCTAACTTGTACTTCCCTTTCTGTTTCTTCCCTACCTCCAGACTCTTCAGGGCTTCCTCAGTCACAAAATGCTCCTAGTCTGTCACTAAATGCTTCACAGGGACATCAATGTTTCTGCCATGAGTCCCTACTCTTTTTGATCCATCATATTCATTTTCTCTTGGAGAAACCATAAGAACTCAGAAAGCCCATTGAGAAGTTGGATGTAATATTAACAATGTTGATGAAAATCCAAAAAAAAATTACATTGCTCTCACTGCAGGAAGCTGTCCTTTTGGGTACCACATAGGTCACATAATTCTTTAAAGAAAACCATCATGTCAAGAGGATGACATTTTGTTCTCCTGCAGTTAAAAAAAGTACCTTAAATTATACTGAATACTCAAACAGGAAGGTATCCCATATACTATTTAATTATCTATTAGGGCAGTATGGCAAAAAGAAAAATGACTCTAAAGTCAGAGGAATTGTATTCAAATTCTAGTACCTACTATTTATTAGCTAACGTCCTTTCCAGGGCCTATGCCCAGAAAGGTAACAGAGGTATCATAATTCCCTATTTTAGAAATGAGAAAACAGAAGCATAGAGAGGTCAGTTGACACTTAAACTCACTGGTCCTCCATTTCCCCCTTTATAAGATGGGAAATTATAATACTCAGGTTATCTATCTAGTCACCGGAACCAGAAGCAGACATTTCATCTAGTCCAGCCTTTTCATTTAACATATTAGGAAACTCAGGTCCAGAGAAATGAAATGACTTGCCCAAGGTCACATAGTAGACAGCAGCAGAATTGATTCAAAAGTAGGACTTCTGACTCCAAATTCAGTATTTTTTCCATTTTACCATGTTCCCTTCTTACAAGGTTGTTTTAAGGAAAGTACTTTGGAAGTCTTAAGTGATATATAAAGGTGAGTTATTATAATTCTGTAACACCTTCTGAACATGACAGATTACAAAATTGAAATTATTATATACATTTCTTACAAGTAGGGAATTAGTTAATGAATTTCTCCATTGAAGTCCTCCTCCAATGTTTCATTATTGTGGGTGACACCAGGTTCTTGAAAGTTATGCCAATGAAATACAAGTTCTAAGAGGTCTTGCCAAGCTGAACAAGTTTTGGGTGTGGGTCTGGTGATGGACAATGTTCTATGGACCAGAGGTCAGTCTCTCTAAGTCTGACAAAACTTCTCACTAGACTGGTCACAGAGCTGAATTTTTCAGCCAAGAAAATTACTAAAGACTTTCTACAAGCACTTAGAGCTTAATCAGAGATCAGAAACCAAGGTCATCCACTGCATCCGGGGTCATCCACAATTTTCTGTACCTTTTGTTATGCCTCTGGACTTGGATGACTGTAGAAGAGAGAGTGAGACTTGATCACTCTGTGCAACATTGCCTCTCTTAAATTCTTTTCATACATAATCAAGACACTAGCCCATGATGTCACTGTTCCTCTTCAAAACTGAAGGTGAATAATGTTAAATTACCAGTTTCTATTCCATCCTTGCAATTTCTTGCAGCACAACAAAGCATTAATAGCTTCATTTTGTAAGTCACACATAAGTTAATGCCTCAGGAAAAGATTTCAGGAAATCTTTCGTTCAGGTCAGTCCCTTAGTAAGTGGATACAATTTCAATAAGGGGACTAAATATTTCAATTCTCCAGCTTAAAGAAGTAGGAATTTAAAACCATATTTAAAAGTTAATTTCACTTTATTCTATTTGTATTATAGTAGTATATCTAGTTGATAGAGTGTGGAGTGTAGAGTGAAGAGGACCTGAGTTCAGATCTTGCCGCTGGCACTTAAAAAAATTCATAAAATCACCAAATTTTAGAGAGACCTTGGTGGTCATTCGGTCTAATACAGAGAGCAAAGAAAGACTTTCACATTGTAGCATGTCCAGAAGGTCGTCATCCAATTTCTGCTTGGAGACCTTCAATGAGGTGGAACCCGCTAACTCCTGAAGCAGCTAATGGAGCTCTAATATGAGGAAGTTTTCCTGATTGACATCTTGGCAGCTTCTCCTAATTGTTTCTGCTTCTACCCTCAGGGTCAACTCTACAAGAGTAGTCACAGACAGTATTTATGTAACACTTTAAAGTTTGCAGAGTGCTTTACAAATATTATTTTATTCCCACAACAATCCCAAGTTGTAGGTGCTATTACTATGCCTACTTTACAGAAAAGGAAACTGAGGCAGCCTGAGCATAAGTCATGTGCTCAGGGTCACACAACTAGTAAGTATTTGAAACTGGATTTGAATTCATATCTTCCTGACTCCAGGTCCAGGGCTCTATCCATTGTACCACCCATCATCTTTCTTTTTGATACAGTGAGTATCAATTTCCCAATCCTATCTGACTCCCTGTGGTGTCTGATTTGTTAGTATTATTTTTCATTTTAGTTTTTCAAATAAAAGCATAGTAATCCTACACCAAATTAATAACTATGCTCAGTCTGCCTCAGTTTCCTTTTCTGTAAAGTAGGGATAATGATGGCACTTACAGCTTGGGATTGTTGTGGGAATAAAATAGTATTTGTAAAGCACAGTGCTGAATTTTTCAAATAACTATGCATAAAATCAGTGATTCTCTCTCCCCTCAATTGAAGAAGTTGAGATGGGTTGAAATAATACCAGGAATTCATGAGTCCCCTGATTTGGTCATCCTGGTTGGCCAGGTGAAAGAGGAAACTTTTACTTTGGACTTTTTGTTGTTGTTATTTAGTCTCTGGATCTTCTCCAGCTTGAAAATGTCCTTCTTAAATTGTGGCAACCAGAACTAAACACAGGTGTAGTCTGGTCATGTAGCTTGCTAGTTCTGTGACCTTGAGCCAGTGGTTTAAACTTTTGGACCATTCATTTCTTAATCTGTTCTACATGGAGAATAATGCTTAGAACATTTCCTGGCACTTAATAATGAATAATTGATTGATTTCCCTGTTTTACCAACTTCCTGGTAGTCCCGAGAGACCATATGTATTGTGCTTTGCAAATTTTGAAGGGATATTGAAAAGTTAATAGTAGAATTAAAATGTTACTAAACAGACCCTCCTACCAAGAAGAACAGTGAACCATCTCATGCACTGGAATGAAATGAATCATTTCCAGTAGGTCTGTGGGTTGTTGGCCCTCTGGAAATGCACTTGACCTCGGGGTGTGTGTTTTTATGTTCTCAGGTTGGTCATTCCATCCTTTGTCTCTGTATAACAGAGGAGTTCTACGGCAGAGGAGAGGGTTACATTTTCTGGTACTATAGTTTCCAGTGATCCAAGGATAGATTGGATAGCACTGACTCAAGTACACTATAAGACAGCCTAAGCACTACCTTATGAAAAATTGAACACTGAAAACCCACAGCATAATTTTAGTTAAAATATGAAAACCTTCAGGAAATAGTAACATGAAGTCATAAATAAGAACTAAAAAACTGTGTTTCCGCCCAAACTGCATATTCATGAGTTTACAAGGACATGTCTACAAACACTCATGAATAATAACACACATTTTTATAGTGCTTTAAGGTTTACAAGGTACTTTGTATGCGTTGTCTCATTTGATTCTTATATTAGTTTTATGCCATAGCTGCTAATATAATCTTTATTTTACAAATGAGGAAACCAGATGTTTAAATAGACAAAAGTGACTTGCCCTGAGCCACTCAGGTAGTCAGTGCCTGAGTTGACAACTTGGTCTTTCTGACTCTCAGTTTAGTACTAACTCTACTATGCCACATTACTTTTGGAGTCAAACAGATAATTACAATGGTCAGACCAATTAATTTGTCCATCCTTCTGGACACACAATAAATTTGATTATGGTAAAACTAGATGGGTTGAGTTGAAAGATCTGTGAATCAAATTCACCATTTCTGCAATACTGGACTCCAAAATGATGGAAATTCAAGAATATAAATTTTTGTGTGTTCCATGATGAACAGTATTAGTAGAATGATATTGACAAAAAATAGTAGTAGAATGACATAAAAAACATCCAGCACAAACCTGGACCCTCACTACACATTTCCATCTAGGCACTGAAGGATTAGAAGAACTGTGAAGAAATCTGAGAGATATCATGGTATGATTGTTTTGGTCATTTGGGTACTCCAGTACCATTTGGGTACTGAGCTCAAAATGCTTTTTGTTTTCTTTATTATCTTTCTCGAATGGCAAAATAGAGCAATTATCAACATAAATTTCCCCATACCCCAAAATAGAATGCATGTTAAAATAAAAGGTACACCATTGCCCTTTCTTCATTTAGGCAATTTCCTCAAAGATTCTTCTTCCACATACCCAATTGATTAGAATAATTGATTAATTTGGAATGCTCTCCTACCCAATGCTTGCATGAGAACCTCTGTTTCTGAATTAAATTAAAAGACCTTCCCAGCAGTTTCATAAAAGAATTAATACCAAAAAGTGAGGCAATAAACTCTAATGGAAGAAAGACCAAACCTGAGCAAGACCCAGACTCAAATGTCCCCTCTGGTATTTACTGTGTCATCTTGGGCCATTTCACCGTTATTTCAGCCTCAATTTCCTCATCTGTGAAATGGAGATGATAATGCCTTTAGTGCTTACTCTACAGAGTCATCATGAGAACTGACACACTTTGCAAACCTTAAAATTCTATATAAATGATAGCTGTTATTATTCACCAAATTGAGTGTTGACTGCATTACTTCCTGGAACATATTGCAGAAAGAAGAATTCTTAGTGTTATTTTTGTTTGTTTATTTTTCTCCCTTATAATTAAAACTCATTGTCATTTCAGTCTTATTAGACAACTTCACACAACTTCACTGGAGAAAAATATGAATCAAACCTAGAGTTATCTAGGCAAAATGCAAAAAGAATTAAATAAAAATTCATTGCAGATGGATCACAATTTGATTATGCCATTCTGCTTTCCCAAATACAGCAGCCAGACTCTGGCCAGATGCAGAATTTAATATCCAAATCAAACAAAAATAAAACAAAAAGCCTCTTTGGGTATCTTGCCACCAATTTCCAATATGATGTTTTAAGATTCTTTCAAATACCTATTTTCCCGGCATGTCTGTTTTTTATTTCCCTTCCCTGGCCATGCTTACTTCAATTCCTTTGAGCTGGGACTTGTTTTGCCTTATATCCTTTCATTTAACATCTTATACATGGGAAACAAAAGACTTTCTGTTTCTGTTCATTTGTGGAAATTCCTTTCGATTTCAGGAATTCAAAATTTTTGTTTTAAAAGCAGACGCTTTTAATTTAGGGCCCGGATGATGCCTTTGGTTTTCAATCTACTACAAAGGACTATGAAATACCACATGAAGAGTTCTGTATAGTTTACATATTGATTCTAGTGAGTCATGAAGCCGATTTTCTTAGGTAATGAGCCATTCACTGCCTGAAATTGTTCCACAGAAATATATCCTCCTATCTCACTACCTTCAAAACCCTCAGCAACTAACTTCATCATCAACTAAGTCTTCCATGATGTTTTCTTTTTCAGTTCACTTCAAGGTCACAAGATGTTGGCTTAGCAATTTCCAGATATTGTATTGTTTTATTCCCCTTTGTTTCTTGAGTTATCATGGCCAAGGAATCCATTACCCAATGACCAAACTCGGGGTGATTAGCCTTTTGCCATGCTCAGCCAGCCTTTCCAGCCTGACAGAATCTGCTAGAACTTGTACTGTGGTGGCACCGATTTGAGAATCCAGAATTATCATCGTGCCGCAATGATAAACTGGAGGAAAATTTCCATGAAAATCCTAGAAGAACTCCAAGAGTTTGGGTAAATGTTCTATGGTGGATTTATGGAAGGACATGGACAAGAAATGCACAGAATCAGGAAGAGTAGAAAGGCCTGATAATACTACAATGGAGGGAGCAGTCCCAAAATTAAGATAATAAGAGTACAAGTTACCAGAGTTTCCTCTTTCCCTCCACAAGACTGGTCCTTCAAAGGTGACAAAGCTGTCACCTTTGTTGACCCAGGAACCAAAGATCAATTTGCATCTCCCTTGCAGCTTCCTGGTAGCTTCTGGTCATAATAACCTGGCTTCAGGGTCATCTAACAGCATTACAAAGGTCCATTCATGTGGAGTAAGCCTTTGTCCTTGCCCTCCCCATCACACGTTAAGGGCTAACTAGAGTATCATTTTGAACATTCTTTCTATACTCTGACTAAGTAAAATCTTTTTGTTTACTGTTGAAAGATTTTGGAGTGCCAGAGTGCAGAGTACCAGCATGAGTCAGATTTATCTCTAATACATGAGAAATATTGAAATAAATCACTGTAGTAAGAAGTATATATAGGATTTAGATACTTTAGAGAAGGCTAAAAGAGCTTTGGTGTAGAGGCTTTAAGGGAAAAAAAATCCTCTGCCTTAAGATGCATTCTTAGGCATTTTATATCCAGTAGAATTGAGGCAACACAGAACCACAGGTCCACTGAAGATGCAAGCAGACCCACTTAATGACCCTTGCAGTCATGATGTTGTAGATTCTCCAAAGGCCACTGACTGCTATGGTTTGAGACATTAAGCATGACATTTATAACGAGTAAATTTTCCTTTCTGATTTAGGTATAGGACGTCTAGTCAGACTGTTGGAGAATCATTCAGCCTCACACCATCGTCTACAAGAAGTTTGTGGTTTGGGGGAAGAATGGAACATATAGACAGTTTATACCTTCTTCCATCTTTTTAATGTCTAAGTGTAGGAAGTCAGATCTATGTGATTTTGGAGGGTACCTATTCATGAATTCAACATTGTCTACTCTGTTTAGATTAGTTCTTCATTGATGTTAGTGAATCTTTGGTGAATACCTTGTCATAGGGATATTGAAGAGCTTTTTAAACCCAAATAATTAACCATTCCTTAGGTAGCAGAAAGGCTATTAGCCCAAAAGAAAGCAATTGGTGGGGAGGAGAGACAGAGAAAGAGAGACAGAGATAGACAGAGACAGACAGTCACTTTTCTAAGATTAGTATTTCATCTTTGTCCTAAGATGACAGCATCCACAAACAGTACTGAATGGGTCACAAAGAATGTGAGCAAAGGATCACATTCTAGTTTCTTCAGAATCATTTCTGCACACTGGACTCTTTAAGTTGGTTCACAATTGTTTGGGAAACACACATTCAGTCTGTTAAGGACAAAAAGCACAATTCCCCAAGTAAATACCAATTATGTTTGGAAGATTTGTGCCACTCTACTGAACTAGTTAAGTTTAATAAACTTGAGAAAACTGAATTTGTCATACAAGTCCTCCTTCTTGAGAAAAATGAGGAAGTGTTTGTCATTTAAATGATGGGGAAAGAGTGGAATAACACTATGCTTCTCCTTTCATGTCCCATAAAAGTACCTGCTTTGTAGAATAAAGCACTCATCTCTGGGTGTTTTTCTGAAATCTGATTGTTTTCCTCAATGAGAATAAACCCAGAGGAATGGAATGTCAAATATACATGCCATTAAGACTTAAAAAAAAAAGTATCAAGGGGATAGTCAGATTAATGTAATTTTAATATATCGAATTAAAATCAATTTCAAAGGTATCATCGATATTTATAAGTTCTTTTAAAATTTTATGTTTACTATGAAATTAACAAACAACAATGAACATGAACATCTTAACAAAGAATAGAAAAGAGGATGAAACTGTGAAGTCCTACTTTCCTTTGATACTTTGTTTTCAAAAAATTTTGTATTACATTTAACATGAGTGTAACAAAACAGCTCTGCTTGTCTGTCTCCTTCTAAACTTTCATGTAAATGCTTCCTTGCCATTACTGTTATCAGTATGATAGAATATAATCAGAACTATATTTTTTCTTAGAATTTATTGCTCTTTCTTAATTTCTTTGTAATCTTTAGTATTTTGTTAGAAAAGAGAAATTCTCAGAGAAATGCTCCTTGAAAAATGGCTCTGGACATCTCTCCTTTATTAGTCATCAAAATAATATTGTAGGTCAAATGATATGTTTCTTGATTAAGCTTTCCTCTTTTTTTGTACCCCATCAAATCCTCTGCAGTTGAGCCTTTCTTCCCATTGGTAATGTCTTCCTTATTCAGAACGTGAGCTCCTTGAAAGCAGAGACTCTTTTGTCTGGGCTGCCAGGGTTTAACACAAATGTAAAGATCTTTCTTCCCTCCCTCCCTTCCTTTTCTCCTCTCCTCTCCTCTTCTATCTTCTCCCCTCCTCTTCTCTCCTCTTTCCTTCCTCCATCCCTCCCTCTCTTCCTTTCTCCCTTCCTCCCTTCCTTCCCTCTTTTCCTTTCTTCCTATGATTAAAGATTCAGAACAAATGAATAAAGAATTTTAAGGTGGGAGAAGCCATAAGGATAACCATTCTCATTCATACAGCACTTTGTAGTTTGGAGTGCTTTCCTCACAAGTAAGGCAAATGAGGTAAGAACAGGGAGAATTATCAGCCCAATTGGACAGAGAGGGAAATAGGCTCTGAGAGATTATATGATTTATTCATAGTCAAATGATTGGTAAGGGGCAATGGCAGGATTTAGATCCAGTTTTCCTGACTCCAAGTCCAGTACTCTTTTCCCTATACCACATTATCTCCCATAGACATCATCTAATCTAAAATGTTCAAAAGACAGAATGGGAAGGCAAAATCAGTCTATTTCAGGGCAGCATCTTCCCATCTAATTAATACCTACTCCCTATAATCTACAGGCATTGCTAAGGGGTAGAAGGAAGAAAATTTCATTCCTCTTGAAGTTCTCTTCTTTTCCTTTTCTCTCCTTTACTACCTTTTCCCTCCCTTCTTTCTTTTAAGCTCTGACCCTTGTCTACTAAGGCCAACCATGAACTTATCCTGTAAATTCATGCATTTAACCTTCAATACATTTACCCTACCCCTAACTTCATGACTAATCCATTAGGGTTAAAAAAGAAAAAAAAAAGAACAAATTCTCTGTATGAAAAACTTAAGGTAGCTTGATTCAGTCTAATCTTCACATTTTATAGATGAGGAAATTGAAATTAAGAGAACTACAGAGATTTACCCAAGGTTATTGGCAGAGTTGGTGATAGAGCTTACTCTCTCCTGACAGCTAAATCTGAAATATTATTTTAAATAATGCTTTGGTAAAATCAAATTCAGTTTAATTTTTTAAAAATGTACAAAAAGTAGAATTCTTTAATAAGGCACTTAGCCTTTTAACTCTTCAGGATTCCTGTTAGTGAAAGAAGTCTTTCCATCTTTAATTTTTTTTATTTCATATTCCCAATATCACTGAATTTTCCAGCATGAACATGCCATACTTCTCAGTTGTTTACACCAAGAAACCATTTTCATGTTCCTAAGACTGTCTTCTGGTTATGCTGATTTAATAAGTCTAATTTGGGGGTTTTATTTTAATTTTTTGATAAAATACTTTGGATGAAATCTAATTTAGATAAAACTTTTAATAAAATACATTATATTTTCAATTTATACAAACCCTTGAGATACAACATGCTCCGTCCTCAAATTTAGTACTTTCTGAAACCAAAATTAATAAATAGACTGAGAAAACTTCACAACAACACAATACTCTGAGTAAAAGGAGTGACTTTTTATAATTTTGGGCTGCATATCTCACCAACATATAAGGATAAGGGTGAGAAAGGATTCCTTTAACTAGCAATTCTAAACTATCATTCATCATAAATCTTTTGCTGAACAACGTCTTGACACAACATTTTGTTTTGAATATATGTGCTTGTGGGAAAATCCTGCCTGTCCCTGTTTGCTGTCATCTTTGAGTAGTCTGCAAAGTTTTTTGGTTGCATCATGATGACAGTTTTTATGGTAAGTTCAGTTTTTATGGAAAAGGGGAAGGAAGGTATGACACTACTCTGCTTCAATTCTAGTCAGAACCCAGCCTTGCTTCAGACATTGCTTCATAAAATGCATAAGGAAGATTTCCTCTTTCTCGTGGTTTTTAGCCTCAACTCAGGTAACCTGGATGGAGAAATGTAACATGATACTCTCTGGTATACTGAGACTGACTTCCTAGTTAGTCAATCCATGACAAAGTCTCCTGTTTCAGTCATTTATTTCCTTGTGGAAGGCACCCTATGGCTCTGTTTCCTCATTGTAAAATGAAATGGTTGCACTAGCCTCCAAGGTTGCACCTAACTAGAGCCAAACTGCAAATGGTTTTACATGACAAACAGTGGAATCTAGTCATAACAGAAAGCCACCGGCGCTTTTTGATCAAGAGAATGGCATGGTCAAGCTTGTCTTTAGGAATATCAGTTTGGCAGCTGACTTAGGAATAGATTGGGAATGAGAGACTTAGACCAGGAAAACCCAGTAAGAGGCTATTGCAATAGCCCAGGAAAGAGATGATGAGCTAGGATAATGGCTGCATAAGGAAACTGAAGGGGACATCACAGAGGTAAGATTGACAAGATTTGGTAAATGATTGCATTTGCAGAGAGAGGGGCGTTAAGGTTTGGATCCTGGATGATGAGAGGGATGAAGGTACCCTTGACTGAAACACACAGGTCACAATATTACAGAAGAAAGTTTTACTAAAAGGAGGAAAGGAAAACAAATTACTGTTTTAAAATAAAATTTTATTGATATCTTTTTTAGTATTACCAAAATTTTACCCGATATCCTCCTCTCTCCCCCCTACCAAGAACTATCCCATATAACAAACAATATTTTAAAGAGAGAAAAAAGAAGAGGAAAGAAATCATCAAAACTGATCAATACTTTGAAAATGTATTTATTGGTCTTAAAGATGTATATCTCCAGTCACTTATATTCCCAAATAGCAGGTCCCATCTAGTAGAGCCGGCCTTCCTTCCTTCCTTCCTTCCTTCCTTCCTTCCTTCCTTCCTTCCTTCTTTCCCTCCCTCCCTCCCTTCCTTTCTTCCTTTCTTCCTTTCTTCCTTCCTTCCTTTCTTCCTTCCTTCCTTGTTCTGGCTTGTATTCCTCCTACTGCCCCTTGAAGATCAAAGTGAGGTGGGTAGGATATTTTTGCTACAGTTTCCTCATGGCATTCTATCTCCAGAGGAGTTCAGCTGATTCACTGGGTACTCAAGCAAGAGAAGAATAACTTACATTGCTTGAAGGCATCTGCTCTCCTGAGCAAATAGGCCAATTTTTTTAACCATAGTCCTATTCTTTTTCTGGGGTTCCTTCTTTTTTTTTTCTTATTTTGTTTTTGGTTTTCTACAATCACTTCCATATATCTTAGATTTTTTCCCCTCCCTTTCCCTCCCTCCTTTCCCACTCCCTCCCCAAGACTACCTGCAATCTTATAAAGGTTCTGCACATACATTCCCATTAAATACATTTTCACCTTAGTCATGTTGCATAGAAAAATTAAAATGAATGGGAAAAACCATAAAACAAAACAAAACATAACACAAGAGAAAATGGTGTGCTTCATTTTGCTCTCCAGTTCCATAGGTCTTTCTTTGAATGTGGATTGCCTCATTCCATTGCCTTTTGCCTCAAGGGTCCATTGGGAATTTTTTAGGTCCTTGCATTACTGTGAAGGACTAAGTCTTCCAGAAAAATTCCTCGCACACTGTGGTTGTTGCTGTGTACAAAATTCTCCTGGTTCTGCTCCTTTCACTCAGCATCAGTTCATGTAAATGCTTCCAGGTCTCTCTGAAGTCTTCCTGTTCATCATTTTTTATAGCACAGTAGTATTCCATTACAATCACATACCACAACCTCAATTGACAGGCGTCCCTTTGATTTCCAGTTTTTGTCCACCACAAAGAGAGCTGCTATATTTTTGTACATGTGGGACCCTTTCCCATTTTTATGATCTCTTTGGGATCCAGTCCTAGAAGCAATATTGCTGGGTCAAAGGGTATGCACATTTTTGTAGCCCTTTGGGGATAGTTCCAAATTGCTCTCCAGAATGGTTAGATCATCTCACAGCTCCACCAAAAATGAATTAATGTTCCAACTCTCTCACATCTTCTCCAACATTTATCATCTTCCTGTTTTGTCATGTTAGCCAATCTGAGAGGTGTGATGTGGTTCCTCAGAGTTGTTTTGATTTGCATCTCTCTAATCAACAGTTATTTAGAGCATTTTTTCATATGACTATAAATAGCTTTAATTTTTTCCTCTGAAAACTGCCTATTCGTATCCTTTGACCATTTATCAGCTGGGGAATGACTTGTATTCTTGTATATTTGACTCAGTTCTCTATATATTTTAGAAATGAGCCTTTATCACAGACACTAGTTGCAAAAATTCTTTCCCAGTTTTCTGCTTCCCTCCTAATCTTGGTTGCATTGGGTTTGTTTGTGCAACATCTTTTCAACTTAATGTAATCAAAATTTTCCATTTTGCACTTCATTATGTTCTCTATCTCTTGTTTTGTCAAAAATTTCTCCATTCTCCATAAATCTGACAAACATACTATTCCTTGCTCCCCTAATTTGTTTATAGTGTAAGAATTTATACCTAGATCATGTACCCATTTGGACTTCATTCTTGTGTACAGTCAGGCATTGGTCTATGCCTAGTTTCTGCCACATTGTTATCCAGTTTTCCCAGCAATTTTTGTCAAGCAGTGAGTTCTTAACCCAGAAGCTGGGGTCCTTGGGTTTATCAAACAATAGATTGCTATATTCATTGACTACTGTGTCTTGAGTACCTAAACTATTCCACTAGTCTACCCTTCTATTTCTTAGCCAGTACCAAGTGGTTCTGATGATTGCTGCTTTATAATACAATTTGAGATCTGGTCAGGCTAGGCCACCTTCCCTACTGTTTCTTTTCATTAGTTCCCTGGGGTTCCTTCTGCTGCTCTCCCTCCTCAGGCACTCCCCTTGCTTTTTCTTCTTCCTTGCTACACATCCCTTGAATATTGCCTATTAATTACTCAAAGTAAAGAGGAAGAGGGAAGGTGCTGAATATTCAGCACTTGTTAGAATTATTGACCCTGGAATAGAATATGAAAGAAAGAATGCTCAATAAACTAATAGGGGCTAAATGTACAGAAGGTTTTTAAGTTGCTAAGGAGATGGCTTATTGTGATATTATGAAGTGTGGTAGAGTAACACTTCACTTATCCAGAGGTCACTTCTATGGCAGATTCACCTATATAGAACACAGTAAATGATTAAGAAATGAGTAAGCAAAAAAGAAAGACAGAGAGATAGCAAGAGAAAGTCTCTCAGTTCCCCAAGAGATGTCCACAGCCCCTTTACTTTACTTAGCAGAGATCTATGAGGTCCTCATTCACAGTGTATTCTGGTTTTAGAAGCATTACTATCCAGTTTTCTTATCTGTTTTACCAAATGGCAGCAGATTAGAAGAATTAGAAAATGGGAAGATGTGGGATAATGCTAGAGGCAAGGACACTGGATAGAAGCAAAGGCAATTGATAGCCCATGGTGAGAAAAGTGACAGAAAATCTATAACAGATATTTAATGAATGTTTCATGAATGGATTGATTTATTGGATTACTTCTATAAAAATGGTGTGCTTTTATATGAAAGCAAATAAACTAAAAAATAAAAATAATTACATTAGTCTAGAATGGTTGAGGCAACTGGTGGTACAGAGGATAGAGTGACAGACTTGGAGAGAAAGACCTGAATTCAAAGACACTTGTGACCTTGGGCACTTCACTCACCCTTTCTCAACCTAAGTTTTCTCAGGGTTGGGTTTTTTTTTTTTGTGGCAATCAGTGACTCAAAAAGTTAAGTGACTTGCCCGGGGACACACAGCTGGTTGGTGTCTGAGGCTAGATTTGAAGTCAGGTCTTCATGACTTCAAGGTCAGTGCTCTATTCACTGCTCCACCTGGCTGCCTTGGTCTCCTGCTTTTAAAACAGGGATAATAAGAGTAGCTGCCTTGAAGAGCTGTATTAGGATTAAATGAGATAATACATGTAAAGTGCTTAGCAAACCTCAAAAACACAAAATCTCTACTCAACTGAAAGTGTCTTGGAGGCCTCATTGCTTTTCAGCACAGTACCATAGCCTTCCTTTGCCTTCCCTTCTTCCCTTCCCTTCCCTTCCCTTCCTTTGCCACCTTACCTTACCTTACCTTACCTTACTTTACCTTACCTCTTTCTTCTATGTCCACATGGGGTACCAGGCACTTACCTGCAGGTGCTCTGCTCAAAGTAAATTTGGATGGCTGAAACCTAGCAAGATATCTTGGGGCTTACTGGCTAGATTTTTTTCCTTAAGAACATGCCTTAAATTCAGTTCACTTGACTCTCATTGATTGGCCAACAATAGGTTCCAGGGAAGCACCACTTAACAGTCATTCTTGTCCCCCAACTCTACCCCTCACCCCTCCATGGCTCTGAGTGAATATAAATAGTAATTCTTTCTGTTTTGCCCAGGAATCCTAGGGGTCTTCCCCTCCTACACTGATTTATTCAAGTAGATAAAAGGGTCATCCCTTCGCTCATTTCTTAACTAGCCTTAATCACTGGATGGCGTTTGCCTCAGTCAAAATGAGACTTGGGAAAGAATTTAGTTTAGGCTAAGGCTGAAGTCTCCCACTGCATCTAAGACCATCTCCATTCCTTCTAATCTATATCTTGCCACTAGATACAGATGACTGGAGGAGAAAGTGAAGTTGGTGATCTTGCACAGTCCTCCCTCACTTAAATCCAATTCACCAGCAAGTCATGGCATCATCTACCTGATGTCATGGTCCTCTTCCAGAATTAAGGACAAACAACCATTAAGTGCCTACTATATAGGAGGCAATATACTAGGCACTGGGGATACAAGTGAAAAAAAATGAAACAATCCTTACAAGGAGCTGACATTCTAATAGGGGAGAGAAGAAACACTTATAAAATCCACATTCAGTTGGTTAACAAACATTTATTAAGCACTAGCTATGTGTCATTTTTAGTGCTGGGGAAAGATACAAACATGGACCTGCTGTCAAGAAAGCTCACATTCTAATGGAATATAAACAAATATGTAAATACAAGATATGTAATATTTATTAAAAGGAAAAGAAACCATAATTCTTTAAAAAATTTTGCTGATAACCAGTATCAAATCAAAATGTTACTGACATCTTTTGTTTTTTCACATGGTCAGAATTCCTCCTCCCTTCCTCAAGAGCCATCCCATATAACAAATAATATTTTAAAGGGATAAAAAGTGGAAAAAGAAAGAAAAAAGCACAAATATAAAACAAATAAGTACAAATATATACAAATTAGTTAAGGACAAAGTAGTTTAGGAAGGAGGGCACTAGCATTTAGGGAATGGGAGGAGAGGGGCAGGAAAGGCTTCATGTAGAGGATGCCTAAACTGAGTCTTAAAGAAGAGAAGTCAGTTTGGCTGGACTGCAGAATGCAGGAAGAGGAGTAACATTTGGTGAAGCTGGACATATGAGTTTGGGTCACATTGTGAGTTTTAAAAGCTAACCACAAGAGTTTCCATTTCATTCTGTGTTGCTGTTCTTCCTTTGTTGCCAAAGAAGACCGTGTCATCAGAGAAATAGTGACATGACTTGCACTTGACTTTGTTTTGAATGAGGGAGGGCTGTGCAGGTTACCAGCCTCACTTCTCCTCCAGAGCCATCTGAATCCAGTGACTAGATATTCATCAGGATGACTGGAGATGACCCCGGATGAGGTAATTGGGGTTAAGTGACTTGCCCAAGGTCACATAGCTAGTGAGTGTCAAGTGTCTGAGGTGATATTTGAACTCAGGTCCTCCTGACTCCTGCACTGGTGTTCTATCCACTGCACCACCTAGCTGCCCCAATTTCATTCTAGAGGTAACAGGAAACAGGAAACTAAGCTAAGTTGAATAAGGGATCTGCATTGAAGGAAGGCAGTGTGGGGCAGACTGGAGTGATGACAGACTTGAGGCATCGAGACTAACTGGAAGATTGTTAGAATGACATGGGAGAGAGGTGATGAGGCATGAACTAAGGAGGTAGCTATGTGAGTAGAGAGAAGAGGTCAGAGGTGAGAAATGTCATGGAGGCAAAAATGACAAGATTTGGCAACTGATTGGATGCATGGAGTGAGGGAAAGTGAGAGGTTGAGGATAACACAAAGGTGGAGAATCTAAGAGACTGGTGGTGCCTTCAACAGAAAGGTTTAGAAGAGCAGAAGGTCTGAGGGGGAGGGGGAAAGATCATGAGTTTAGTT
This sequence comes from Potorous gilbertii, assembly GCA_028658325.1. NCBI lineage: Eukaryota > Metazoa > Chordata > Mammalia > Diprotodontia > Potoroidae > Potorous > Potorous gilbertii. The sequence continues at coordinate 497,211,043 of CM053771.1, read as the reverse complement.
TTGGATATGATGAATTTTAAAATGCTTCTGGGACTTTTAGTTGGAAATCTCCAACAGACAATTGGAAATGAAAGACTGAAGCTCAGTAGAGACTAGAACTATACATATGCACATACACATGCTCATGAACACACATGCACATGCACATGCCTATATGCATATTTGTTACTCAGTCTGCATAGAGAAGATGATTCAACCCACTGGAGCTGATCAGTGCCAACTAAGCTCTCTAATGCCAAAAAAAATTTTAAATCATACTTTTGTACAAAAATTGGTACTCTGGCATTTTTGTTGTTTGTTGTGGGCTAGGTGACTCAGTAAACAGTGTTGAGCCTGGAGTCAGGAAGACCAAAACTCAGACGTGATCTCAGTAAGAGCCCTTACTAGTTGTGTGATCCTAGGCAAGTCATTTACCTCTATTTGTCTCAGTTTCCTCATCTTCAAAATGAGCTGGAGAAGGAAATGACAAATCACCCCAGTACCCTTGCCAAGAAAACCCCAAAAGGGGTCATGAAGAATCTGAACTGACTGAATAATAACAATGAAAAACATTTTTGTAATATATTCTACATTATTTTTGTAGAAATAACTTATTTATCCATCGAACATTCATTCAATGTCTTTGATATACAAGGGACTGTGTTTGATATGGATAAAAAAATGGAAATGATATGGTCCCTTCCCTGAGGATCACAACCAGGAAGGTAAGATTCAATGGACATGGCAATAGGACAAAATGGAATATGACGTGTTGCTTCTGTTGCACCTTCCAATGTCAAGCAGAAGGACCCCAATACCACTTCTGAAGGACAGCACTTCAAATATTTAAAGGTCACCACCACATCCCTACCAAATCTCCTCCACTGCAGCCCTACTTCTTAAAAGTGGTCCTCATGTGGTATTATCTTTGCCCTCTTACTTACCATCTTTAGGATGCTTTCCAGTTTACTGGGGTCCTTCCTAAAATGTGACAACCACAACTGAACATAATGCTTCAGATGTGGCTTGATGGGGGCAGCATGTGCAGAAGGCTTAGCATCTCTCTTGCCCTAGAACCCGTGGCTCACTGACTAAAGCCTAGGATTGCCCTAGCTTTCTTGCCTGCCATACACACTGTTGATGCATGTTCAGTTTTCTGTTCAGTTGGGCCCTCAGATCTTTCTCAGATGAACTGCTTATTTAGCTATACCTTTTCCAACTTATACTTGTAGAGCTGATTTTTCTTGTAACCCAGGTAAAAGATTTTACACTTATTCCTGTAAAATTTCATCTTTTAAAAATTTGGACCAATCTTCTACCCAATCAAAATCTTTTTGACGATTACACCGTTATTCAATATGTTAGCTACCCAGAGGATATGCTGATGAATATTTAACAAGCACATCTTTGAAAAAAAATGAATGCATAAAAAGCTTTTAATTTTTTTAATGAACATTTTCGCCAACGTTTTCTTAAGCCTAGATAATCAATAAAATAATAATTCAAGATGTGCTTTATAGCATTTGCCTAATTCCAAGGTATAGTAAAATTTAACAGTTGGAAAACTGGAAGCTGGTGGTTTTGGACCTTTTTTCAAGCTTTGCACTACTGGCAAATTTGATAAGCAAGGGCATCCATATTGTTGTAGTTGTATAGTGGATAGAATATTAGGCTGGGAACCAGAAAGACTCATCTTCTTGAGTTTCAATCTGGTCTCAGATACTTATTAGCCATCTGGCCTGTTTGCCTCAGTTTCCTCATCTGTAAAACAAGCTGGTGAAGGAAATGGAAAACCACTCCAGGATCTTTGCTAATAAAACCCCAATGGGGTCATGCAGAGTCAAACAGACACAACTGAAAGGACTGAAAAAGCACAAATGGGGATCAACCAGAGATCCCTGGAGCACTCGACTTCTCACTTGTAGATTTCCAAGTTGACATCAAATTATTAGTGATTCACTTTGAGTATTCCCTCTGACAGAATGTAAGCTTGTTGAGAGCAAGAATTATTCTTTCTTTCTTTTTTTTTTTGGTTTTTGTTTTCCTAGTCCCCAGTACAGTACATGGTACATAGTAGGTATTTAATAAATGGCACATAGCAGCGGCTGAATAAACACTTGTTGATTGACTTGGTACCATTCAACCAAACTGGAACCTACCTGACTTTTTTATTATTGATCCCCCATCTTGCCATCTTTTCCATAAGAACTGCTAGAGAAACTATCCATTGCTGTGACCAAAAAACTAATCACTCTGTGGCCGGCTTGATGGTGAACGTCTCCAAACTTTGCTTAGGTCCTCAATGTCCAAGAAACAATTCATCGTTGACTAGAAATAGAGATCATAGAAGTTGAGGAGGTTGATGAACTGAGAGATCAGGATGTTACTAGGTCATCAATGTGATAATGAACTAGGCTTGATTCTAACTTAAATAACAGACTGACTGAAAAGAATTGAGAATTTTAGTGAAAAAAAAACCCTGAACATTAATGTTCTAATGCTATTTTAAAGCTAGTATTATATTAGTATATAAAAACAGGGTATGATATATAATACCAGGCAAGTAATTCTTTCATTTACATTTGCATTGGTCATTTAAATCAACTTAAATTCGTGAGCATTTATTGATCAACTATTATATAGGAAACAGTGTTAGATGCTGGGGATCTAAAGTCAAGGCCAAACCAAATCCAGCCCTCTTGGAGGAGGCCAAATTCTTAGAATAGTGCCTGGGGCACAACAACTTTAAACGCTTTTTAATCAATTGGCTGATACAAGGTGGATATGATATATATGCAGATAAATAATTACAAGGTAACCTGAAGTATGGAGAGAGCTCTAACCGTGAGGGGGTGGTGATCAGGGATTTAGGAGGTCACCCCGAAGCTGATGCTTGAAACGATACTAAGGGCAGGTGAGGAATACAGGGTGTGTGAAGGTGGGAAGTTAAGATATGGAATGTCCAGTAGGTCAGCTTGACTGTAGAGGAGTCAAGTAGGATAAGATCTGAAAAGAATATTTTAGTTTTCAAATGAGGTAGCTTCAAATGAGGGCTCATAAGAGAAACAATAAAAATGATTAAACAGATAGGCAATGGGACCTTGGGGAGAGCTTAAAAGAGAAAAGATTTTTTTAGACTAGAAGAGGGTAAAATGGTGACTTAGTCACTTCCATACATATGAAAGACTCTTAAAAAGAGGATTCTGATCAACTGACTGTTTTTCATAATCACAGACAGTATAGCAAGAGGAAATTAAGTTAAATTTTGGAAAATTGAGTAAGATGTGAGAAATCACTCAATAGTCTGGAGAACATTTAAACACTCCATATCATAGCTCCAAGACAGGTTGAGAGACAGACCTATCATCATGGAGGTCTTTATAAAAGATGAGGACTGGTAATTTTATTACCAATTTGCTATTTATTACAAAATTGGTAAATTTATTACCAGTTACTGAGTGGTGTCAGGTCTGAACCAAATGATCTCTTGAAGTTTCTTATTATGATTTAGTGATTAAGTATAAATTGGTGATTATGGGAATTTCTAGGCCAATTAACTGGCAATTTCAAGAGATAAGAACATTCCAGTAGCTTTGATTTTATAGACAACATGATTGATTATTAAATCCTCAGAAATAAGGCTGTTATAATTTTACTGTTAACATGGCTAATGTGGAAATTTATTTTGCATGACTATATTCGTAATAGATTTTGTTTTTCTTGTGTTCTCATTGGGTATAGGAGAGAGTAAGGATAAAGAGAGAATCTGGAACTTAAAAAAAGTATAAAAAAATGTCTATGCCAAAAAAAATACTGTTTATATATTTCTCTTGACACAAAATTTAAAAAATTGGAAAAAAAACTTGCAAATCTCAACTAAGATGATGTTATAATTCATGAAACAAAAGATGGACAAAGGCCGCAAGACCTGTGTATTTAAGTTTTGCTTCTGAAGGGTCAGTTCCCCCCCAGAAAACTCTTTGAGATCACAGATTGCAGCTGAGTTGAGGAGATTCATTAATGCAAGGAGTTTTCAGACCGTTTAATTAACAAAATGCCAGGTTGAGGCTAACTCTCCTCTATTCTTTTCTACCTCCCAGGATGAAACTGACACAGTTGACAGAAAAACTAGAAAGTATTTCTGCCTCAACTCAGATAAAATATGGTCTTTAAATAGTCAAGAAAATTATTGGCTCTAAGTGAGCCAGTAATTTAGGAGGTTTAATATCATAATTGTAAAAAGTAATGACTGACATTGTTATGGAACTTTTCCATATCAATTTGCCTTTGGATTTCACGGAACTGAATGTTTCATAATGGGGAAAAAATGGAACCGCTTTCGGAAGCCTGTGAAAGCTCTGTTGATGTTTCCAAAGAATCATTCATCAACATTTATCAAAGAATACGCATTTTGCAACTGTAAATTTAACCTTGATCCAGGATTGAGTTAATTAAGCAAATGTGTGAAGCACCTATTATATCAAAGCATGTTATGAAAGCCCTGAAAAGCGTATAAAAGCCCTGCCTTGTAGTTGGGAAGAGCTGAGTTCAATTTTGACCTCTTACATGTACTAGCTGGGTGACTGGGTAGGCCAGCTCCACTCAGCTTGGGAGAGGGAATGTCAACATTTCCCCATCAAATCTATAAATCACAGCTCAGGGCTTGGCTTTTTATTTTGTTGATTATCTAAGCTGAAGAAAGTAATGGAGAAAATGTTAACAATGCCAATGAGACTTAAAGTTTATCTTGTATAATGTTTTTCTCAGAGAACTTTGTTAAATATACCTGACTGAACACCCCAATTGATATCCAAGTGTTTTCAGTCCATATCTAGGGCACTTTCTACAACACCAAAACATATACAAAAAGGCATAATATAAGTTTAGAAAATGGTTAATTCATAAAAGTATAAGCAAAGTACTATGAACATCACTATCGGCTTGGAGATTGGGGAAAGTTTAATGGAAGAGGCATCTGAAGGCTTTGAAGGATAGATAGAATTTTAACATGCGGAGCCTGGGTGGACAGGAAGAGACACATTCCAGGCATTGTGAACAAAGCTGGGAAATGATAGAAGTAGTTGAGAGACAGCTGCTAAAGAGTGTGGCACTTTTTAGGTGGTAGCTAATGGAGATTGGTGCCAGGACAAGGTATCTGTGAGTCTAGGTAAGGTTTGAAAATGACTCCCTTGTGGTAGTAAAAGTAAGCTCCATGGATAAGGTAAGCTAGGTGGCATGGCTAGAGTGTTAGACCTGGAGTTATCTTAGGCTTGCTTGGGTGTCTCTTCTGTAAAATGGGGCTAGTCAATGTACCTACCTTTATCAAACAAGATACTACTTGTAAAAGTTTTTTCAAACCTTAAAGAGCTATACAAATGCTAGCTATTATCACTCACCAGAGACTTTTAGCTGTTTTTGGACTTCCTACAAAATAAATACCTGTGTGCTTTGGAGAATGGAATTTTCCATTATTAAGAATATATACATGTAAAATAAATTACTAACATAATTTTCTATATGTAAAATTAAAAAGCATACCTCCTTAGAACCCTTGGGTAGTTTCCTATCTTTCATGCTCCTAAATCCTGGCTCTGACTGGGACTTACTGAAGATTTGGTTTATACAAAAGACAGAAGTCTTAATTAGAAAATAAAGATTCCCAAATTTCATCTCTCATCTCTCTCTCTGGAATACCTGTATATGCACAATCAACCCATGAAATAAAATGAAAACCTGATATTTCTCTTAAAACAGGAGTACTAAAAGGGCAAGGAGAATGAGCACTCAGATATTTAAAGCATTCCGTAGTGCAAACATTTATCCAAAATTATTTTTGAGAATAAGTGTAACATAAAATGTAGCACCATTTACCCAGTTCACATACCTTCCGTATACATGTATCCATGAAATTCATATATACAAATAAAAACTGAAATTTAGTAAGGAATCTTGAACATTTCCTCCTGTCTTTTCTATAAATACAGGTATGTCAAAAGTCAAGTAGATATAGATGAGTCTTATTAGGTTGTATTATCTTTAATGTTGGTAGGATTCAAGCTCAAGTTAGGGTTTTTCTAAGTCTTTCACTTCGAAAGTGGTTTCCTTAGTTTTGGGGGCGGGAAGCCTACACTAGCCCACAAAAACAAAACACTAAGAGGTATTTTCTGATAAATTCTAGAACCCAGCTATCTTCAGGGTGTATCCAATAACAATATTTCAAACGATTTAACGAGTAGCAGCATTTCTATAGAACTCCAGTGGAAGAACAGGTTACTCAGGTAAAGGATCCATTCCTTCAGGTAGATAAACTGGCGGCAGGCCCAAGGGGAGTAGGATGTCTTTGTTGCGAACGTCACTCCACCCCATTCTGGCTTCCAGAGATTCTGCGGGTAGTAAGCCCCTACTTTAGCTGGAGGCTAGCTAATGAAAATCACCTTTCACCTACTTAAAGAAGCTTTTCATCAGAGCTGATCTCAAAGCTCTCTGAGTAGTCTTTAGTGGGAAGCTGCTGGCTTCTCTGCACTAGAGGAAAAAAAAAGTTTCCATCTTGAAGGGCAACACCTGCTTCACTTTTCTACCTGGGTACAGTTCAACTACCTATATACCTGAAAAATTACAACTGTTCTCTTGGCCACGGTGACCAGGGAATTGGCCATGGAAAGCGGAGTAGAGGGCAGGTCTATGATACCCTCGGTGGGTGCAGGGACTCGCGGGCGGGGAGTCCTCCCAAGGCAGGTCTGCACGGTCCCTGAGGAGCTGCTAGCCACGCCAGGTGGGGAGGTGCGCAGGCTCACCTCTCAGTACGCACCTGAGGCTGCAGCCCGGGTCACCTCGAGCACAGGACCCTAGAACCAGAGCGGTTTAGACGGCAAGTGTTTGCCATAAGCTTGCAGCGCTCAGTGGCCACTTCCCTGGGAATATTCATTTTATTAATGCATTTTCCTCCACTGTTTGGAGTAATTGACACGAATACTTTTTTTTAAGCATAGGAAAACACAGGCTTATAAGTCAAACAGGGAGTTTGATTTCAAGCTTTGATAAAATAAATTCCCACTTTTTCTGCACCTCGTACTAAGGGGTGGGGCGGGGGAGGGGCAGCTGCCTGGGTCCAGAGCTCAGTCCTAGGCGGACTGCCTTGTTATTGGCGTGGCTAAAGCTCTCTGGTCCGAAAAGAAGGATTTTGGCCAAAACGTGTCAGTTAATGCTATTAAAAAGGAAGGAGCGAAAACCCGGGTGACTTCTACAGATTCTGTATCGGGCGACAGGAATAATGCGCTTTCGATTATGGGGAGGAAATCTTCTGTCCCTCCCCCGCAGCAGGCTGGAACCCAGGCTCGGCGCCCCGCTCCGGGACCTCCCCGCCAGCGCACGCCCAGCCGCAGCGGGAGAAGCCTCCGGCCGGGCCACTCCGGAGCCCGGGCCCAAATGACCTGTAGTAACCTCGCTCCGCCCCCTTTCCTCCGCTCGCTTTACTCTTCCCGGCCGGAATTCCATAGGCTCATCCTCTCACGCGCCACCCCCGGCGGGCCAATGGGCGACGGCGGCTCCTGAATATGCAAACGAGCCGCTGGGAGGTGCGTGTCCCGGACGGTTCGGGACTTAACAGACATTGGCTTCCCAGCTCCCGAGAGTGGCGGCAGCCTCGGTGGCCTCGGTCTAGGGGCGGTTGGGACGCTGGGTGGCCCGGGAGGGAGGGACGAGGAGGAGGAGGAGGAGGAGGAGGGCCTCGCTCCGCCTCGGAAGTGCGGCCGCGGGTCCTGCGCCCGGAGCCAGCGGGCGAGGGGGGGTGGGGTTGAATGCTTCCAGGCCTCTGGCCGGCTCGGCGCGGAGGCGGACGGACAGCCGAGGCGCGGCGTGGAGAGCCGGCGTTCGCGGGCGGTGGCGCCGGCGCTGGGTGAGTGAGGGACGCACGCCCCGCAGGCCCATTGTTTTTCCTTCGGGTCGGGGCGAGCCGGCGGCCGGGCTGGGGCCGGGGAGCGTTGGCCGGCACGCGGGCCCCGCCCCCAGCCTCCCCCGCCGCCGAGGGCTCTCGGGGGCGCGCACGGGGCCGCGCCGGGGGGATTGAGGGGGAGGGGGACGGGCGTGAGGCGTGCGCGCCCCCGGACCCGCGCGGCCGGCTTCAGCCCCTGGGCGGCCCTGGCTTGGGCGGGGTACCCCGAGCGGGAGGGAGGGAGTAGCTGGAGGCTGCGGCGATGTGGAGCTCCTACCCTCCGGAATGATGGGGGTGGGCTCTGGGAGCCTGGCTGCCGGACCTGACAGCGTGGGGGCGAGGGCAGCAGAGCCTGGGGGTGGGGTCTGAGAGCATTGCTGCTGCATCAGAAGCATGGGGGGCTGTGTGGGGGAGATCGGGCTGGGGGGCTCCGAGCATTGCTTAGAGGGGGAGAGTCTGGTGCTGGTTGGGAGCCT
>CM053771.1:497134678-497202158 GCA_028658325.1 Potorous gilbertii | reverse complement strand
TCAATATAGGCCATATCTGTGTAGTTTTGCAAATGACTTCGATAATAGTCGTATTGTGTAAGGCTAACTATATTTCCCACCATCCTATCCTGCCCCCTATTGCTTCTATTCTCTCTTTTGATCCTGTCCCTCCTCAAGTGTTGACTTCAAATAGCTCCCTCCTCCCATTACCCTCCCTTCCATCATCCCTCCCCCCACCCTGCTTATCTCCTTCTCCCCCACTTTCCTGTATTGGCAAATCATTTAATAAGCAATTCTCTAAGACTATAGGGGTATATGGGTGGGGAATAGGGACAAATAAGTATTTATTAAGCATTACTATGTGTCAGTCACTGTTCTGAGCAGCTTTACATATATCTCATTTGATCCTCAAAACAACCTTATGAGGTAGGTACCATTTTACAGTTGAGGAAACTGAGGCAGATATCAGTTAAGTGATTTGCCATGGGTCACGTAGTGTCTGAGGTCATATTTGAACTCAGGTTTTCCTGACTCCAGGTCCAGTGCACTATCCATGTGCCACTAAGGTGTCTCTAGAAGAGAAAATAATGCCCTGACTTGGTAGAGGGAGCTTATTTACAAGGGATTCTTATAATCAATTTAATTACTGGTATAGTCCCTATATCCCTGTTCCACATTAAAGAGGGTTTATTAGACTTGTTCTACTTGGTCCCAGAGGGTAGAACTGGGAGCAATGGGCTCAGATTTCAAAGAAGCAAATTTAGGTTTCATGTAAGGGGGAAAGTTTCTTAAAGTTTCTTAAAATTCCAACTGTTCAAAATGAACTGGGTTGCTGCAAGGAGTTAGTGAGGTTTCCCTTTCTGAACACATTCAAGTGAAGAGTTGAACTTCTAAGAGGTGTTGTTCTTTCTTCTGATCTGGGTTTGGATTAGATGGCCTCGGAGGTCCCTTCTCACTCTGAAATTCTGGGACTTGTCCATGATTCTACAGCCACAGTTAGAATCATAACTCAAGACAGGATGATTTCAGAAAAAAACCTAGAAAGACTGACATGAACTGATGCAGAAGGAAGTGAGCAGAACCAGGAAAACACTGTGCATAGTAACAGCAATAACATAAGGCTGATGAACCGTGAAAGGCTTAGCCATTCTCAGCAAAATAATGACCCAAGACAATCCCAAAGGACTCACGATTGACAACTGCTATCTGCCCTCAGAGCAAGAACCGATGGTGTCTGAATACAGAAGGAAGCAGAGTATTTTCTCTCTCTTTCTTTCTTCTCTTCCTTTCTTTCCTTTGTATTTTCTTCCACAAAATGACTAATATGGAAATATTTTACATGATTGCACATGTATAACCTTTATCAGATTGTTTATTCTTTCTAGAGTGGGGCAGGAGGGAGGGAGAATTTGGAACTCAAAACATTAAAAAAAAACCCCAAATGTTAAAAATTGTTTTTACATGGGAAGCAAATATTATTTAAAGACCAAATCTAATTATTTAATTATATTATATTTAATATATATCATTATATTTATTAATTATATTATTTATATATTATATATAATTATATTTTAAAATAGAATCACTACTTAAAGTCTGATCTGATTCCAAGTTGAAGCACTTAATAAATATTTTCAACTGATTAACTTAAAGGGTGAGATAAAGTCATTTTGTAGGAATAAGCCTTTTGGGAAGTGGAAAGTGCTTCCACTCTCCGCTGTCTAATTCATCCTTATTATCTTAGCTTGCTACCAGGGTCATCTGTATTGTGTGTCATTCCTCCATTCAAAAATCTTCAGGGGCTCCCCTACTGCCTACCACCAAAAGTACAAATTCCTATCTAGTATCATATTATAATGGAAAGAGTGACAGATGCTAGTCAGAGGACAGGAGACTGATTAAAATTTCAACTCTACCTCTTAGTACCTGTGTGACAATGAAGAATTATAATCACTAATAATAGCTAGCAATTCTATAGTGCTTGCTACATACCAGGCACTATGCTAATCAAGTCACAATTATCTCACTTAAGCCTCAACAACCCTGTGAGGTAGGTGCTACTATTATCCCCATTTTACAGTTGAGGAAACTGAGGCAAAGAACATTTAAGTGACTTGTCCAGAGTCACACAGGGAGTACCTGAAACCAACGGGGTTTTCTCAGTAGTCTGATCACAAGTGACACAATCAAACTTGTCCTAATGGAGTAGGAAGGTGTTTGAAGATGAGGGACCAATCATCTCTTTAATTTCTACCCATCTGGTAAAACACAATTCAAAAAACTACTTCCAGATTTGAACTCAGGGCTTCCTAATTCTAGGCTCTGCTCTATCCACTGTACCACCTCAACCACCCTGGGCCTTAGTTCCTGCCTCTGTAAAATGAGAGGGCTAGACTAGATAAACTTTGTGGTTCCTTCTCAATCTATGAACCTTCCGCAATTTGGTGCCTCTCTACCTTTCAAGCCTTCTCTTTCCTCCCCTATACTTTATTCCAACAAAATCAAATAGTTCTCTGCCCCCAGAACATTTTAAGCTTGAGTTTCCATACTTTCCATTCCTGTGCCTGGCATGACTTCCTTCCTCATCTTTAATCAATCAACAAACATTTATCAAGTGCCTACAAAGAAAGTCCTAGGCACTGCTAAGCCCTGGGGTTACAAAGACACAGGTGAAAGGGTCCCTGACCTCAAAAAGCTTAAGTATGTACTCATGTTAGGGATACCCAAGTAGTTATGTCCACAATATAGCAAAGGTAATTTTAGGAGGGGGCACATTTGAAATAGGAGACACAGTCAGTACACAGGAAGTGACTTGTGACCAGTATCTTACAAGTAACTGAGAACCAGTGGAGTTTCCTCAGTGGTCTGGTCACAAGCTACAGAATCCAACTTGTCCTTTAGGATAATGACTAGTGATGGAATAGAATAGAGAGGGGCTCAAGAATGGGAAACCCAACACCTTTGTAATTTCTACCTATCCTATAAAACCCAACTCAAAAAACGATTTCTTCTTTCCTGAATTTCCCCAGGCCTCCTCTCAAGCAGCTCTGTTATAGATTCTTTCTGCCTTCATACAACTTGGTTTTAGACTTTCCCAAAGCATTTATCTTGACTATTGTGCTTGTGTTTGTGTTTCCCCTGTCTCCTATACCTTAAGCTTTTTGAGGATAAGGTCCTAGTCTTATCTAAACTTTGTATCTCCCCAGTTTCCAGAATGGGACTCTGTAAACTACAGGCAAACATCATTGCTTGTATTTGCACTTTAGGCCCCAGGAGGCATGTAAGACCAGAGATAAGAGAGCACAAAATAATTTCCACAAATGCAAGCCATATGAAATGGACACAGTTTCAAATATGATCTTCTTTCTCTGTTCTGCTCTCTATATGAAAATGCATATTTTTAAGAAATTCAGAATTAAAAAAATAGTAAAAAGGTTTCTGCAGACAGCTTTGGTCTAGAGAACCCCCACCCTCACCCCCACCCCACCCCCCCAAGTCAATTTTCTCATTTTCACCAATGGCCAAACCAAGCTTGCAGAAGAAAGTGCCTTTGGGGAAGGTGTCTTAGCCCATCAGGCAAGCTTCCTTCTAGGAGGCTGTCTTTGCCCTGTACAACTGAGTCTGATTAAATGTGTAAGCAGTGGACTGAACTTAAAACACGCCTGTAAAATGTTCCTGGGTCCAGTGATTTCCAGAAATCCAATTGCCTGAAGTGTACTGATCCAGTGTTCCCGCTTTCTTCTCCACAAATGGAGGAAAAGATCGATGCAATTATCTGTCCTGGCGGCGGGCAACAACGCTGCTGTGAAGTCCTGGTGTATTTTTTTTATGCCTGACTCCAAAAAAGAGGGGCACCTATATTTATTTCCGTTTAAATGCTCCGCTGTCCAGCCCATAGCGGGGTGGGTGAGTGGACCATAACTCTCCAAATGTGCACTTAGCAAAGATGCTAGCATGCGGAGGTGGTTCGCAGGAGGTAGAGGCAGGACCCAGATTCTGCCCCCCGGATTGCTGACGCCGGGAAGGGGGCTCTCTGGGGCTGGAGAGCGCCTAGCGCAGGAAGGGAGCAGTAAAGTAGGGGGCATCCCCAACCCACCCGCCAGCTAGACCTCTTACCCATTAGAAGGAAGGAGAAGACCCACTGGAACACGACCGCAGTCTGCAGCCTCCTCTCCAAAGGGATGTTTAGGGGGGCGAACTGGACCTTCATGGCCTGCGGGGGTCTCTCGGAGCGTCCGGTCAGTCAGTCTGGTAGATGCAGTCAGTCTGATTCCACTGGACCGTTCCTCGCGCCGCTGCAGCCAGGAGGGCAGCGGAGCAGCGCTATCTCAGGTGCTGACTGAGGGTGCTCCTCTCCTATACCTTCAGGAAGTCGGAAGCCCTGCGCCTCCGCCCTCGCCTCCGCCCCCAGCCCCAGTGCACCCACGCTGCTCCCACTCCACGCATTTGGGAAACCTCTCGGGGAACCCGCGGGCCCCACCCAGGCTGCAGCCCGAGGGCACCTTGCATTGGCCATTGCCCGGCGCGGGGAGGGGCCGCAGCCTTGATCCTGCCCTGGCTTTGGGGGCTGCCCAATCGTTCCTGTCGGGCATCCAGAGGTTCCTGCTTGGGGCCAGCGTGACAGGTGCCCAGGGAAAGTCCATGGTCCAGCTAGTCTGCCCGCTATCCCCCCCTTCCCAAAGACCGAGCAAAGTCAGGGTTGTAGCGAAGCAGAGGGCTGTATACGACCCTCTGAGACGAAGCAGATTGAGTGAATGGAATCGTTTCGTTGCGGGCTGATGTGGCTCATCACCTAGATATAAACAGCTCTCGTTTGCTTCGTTAATCCTTCCCTCTTCCCAACCATTTTTTGGTGGCTCATTTCGGTCCTCATTGATAGAACCCCAAGCCAACTGATGGAAGAAGTAAATGGGAAGCGGTAGTTGTAAGAATCAATAGGGGGGAAGCGAATTACTTTACGAGGACTATGCTCCCGTGGCTACTGTGGTTTGTATAGCTTGGTGAGCCCAACATTTTGCAAAAAACCTGACAAACTCGACCCTAGGACACTTCCCCTAAGACCTGAAGACCAGTAGCGGCCCCCTGGCATTGATAGTGATGTAGTAAAGGAAAGAAAAACGAACGACGCCTACCTCATACCCTCCCCTAATAACCACCATTCTCCTTGCTGAGAAAGAAAATCGAGGTGCTTGATTAATTTAATTTTCAGATCCTGAAAACCAGCAGGACTGGTTCTTGGGTGCCTCTGAAAGATGCCAGATATCTTGAGGGCAGTTAAAATAAAGTGTAAAAAATTATCAGGGTTAAAACAATAGCTCAGGTCTATTCTTAAGAACCCTAAGGGCCTGGGAGATGTCCAGGTTGTTTTTCAAGGTGGTAAATCAGATCAATCTCCAACATTCTCACTCTTTCCAACAGACAAAATAAAAAGAAGATTCTAATATTTGATACTGTAAAAAAACAAACAAACCTGTCTTTCATCCTTGCTACTATATCTCGCTTCATTTATTCTAGGACTTAAAGATATGATTGAAATTCTGTATGTGCTACTGAGGACTTGAGTAAATCCCTTTACCTATTAGCTGGAAGGGATTCTAGCAATATGTAAATATAAGCTACTATTTTATCTGTTAATTGTGGTGAAGTGAATAAAGTATTGGGCCTTCATCTTCCTGAGGTCAGATCCAGCTGGGCAAGTCACTTAATCCTGTTTGTCAATTGCCTCATTTATGAAAAGAACCAGAGAAGGAAAGGGCAAACCACCCCATTATCTCTGCCAAGAAAACCCCAAATGGGGTCATAAAGAATGAGACACATCTGAACAACTACTCTTGATTTCCCTTAAGTACTCTAGACTTGGAATCACTCAAGAACTGAGGTCATTTGTCCAGAGTTCTAGCTCTGCCCTGGCTAGGCTTTGTGACTTTGGACCAGTCACTTAAATGCTATCGCCTCAGTTTCCTCATCTATAAAATTAAGTTCATAATATTTACTCTCCCTGTTGCGCAGGGTGTTGCGAAGATCACCTAAGATCTTGTAGATTAATGAACATTGTAACCTCAAAATTTGTCTTATAAATTTGGGTCATTGTTACTACTAACATTTACAATCATTGAACTCTAGATTTTTATTTCAATAGGATTCTTTCATGACCACTGACCTGGTAGTAAATGAATAGGTTTATTCTGGTTTTACTGTTATGTTGACTAATTTAACTAATTGAACAATTTGCAGGGTTGAACGGCAAGTAACTTCAGGGGAGAAGCACTATACTGAAGTGAAGACATTGCCATGTATGGTGTGGTTGGCAGGGTGCTGGACATGGAGCCAGGAAGAGGTAATTTCAAATTCTGCTTCTCATATTTACTACCAGGGTGTCCATGAGCAGGGTCACAAGCTCTCTAGATTTTTGGCCACTCTCTAAGGCTTATCTCCCAATTATGGATGGAGGGTGACCCCAAAGGGAGCAAAGGGAGTTCTCACACCCAGGTGAGTGCCATGCCCACCAAAAAAACCCCACTTTTTAAAAAAATTCCCCATTACCTTTGCTAGTGCCAGACTCTGTGGATAGAAAGATGAAATGACACTACCCTTGTTCCTAAGTAGTTTATACTCTAGTTGGGAAACAAGTCCCAGTCCCAGATACCTTGAACACAAGTTACAATGGGATAAGTGTATATTGTTATTCGTTCATTTTTCAATCAAAACCAATTCTTTATGACGTTGTTTGGAATTTTCTTGGCAACAATACTGGAGTAGTTTGCCATTTCCTTCTCCAGCTCATTTTATAGATGAGGAAATTGATGCAAACAGAGTTAAGTGACTTAGCCAGGGTCACACTGCTAGTGTCTGAGGTCAAATTTGAGCTCAGATCTTGACTATCAGGCTTGGCACTCTACCCACTGTGACACCTAGCTACCCAATGATAAGTATATAGGAGATATGAAACAGAATGGCACAAAAGATTCAGGGAGGGAGGAATAACTTCTAACTATGGGGATCCTGGAAAACTTTGTGGAACTTGTTAAAATGCAAACATCATTTGGGAAGGCTGACATTAATTGTCATTAATGCTTGTTGGACTTAGTTTATTAATTTACATTGTCACCTAATAAGAGGGATTCTTAAGAAATTTGACAATGGACTGATAAATTGTGATGGTGGAAGGAGTTGAAGCTTGGGAGAAGAGAGAAGGAAAGGTCGGAAGGAGGCAGCTCTGAAGGAGTAGTTAGGCTGGGGTACCACATCAGCTTCCCTGAGCAGCCACCAGCAGCTTGTGTAGACTTGGGGTGTGTGTGTGTGTGTGTGTGTGTGAGTGTGTGATGGTGAAGGGAGCAAAGTGTCTACAGGAGCTCTAAAGCCAGTGGTTCCCTGGTGCTTTAAAACCTCCTCTTGCTCCTATTTAAAGCTCTTTGGTATCTGGCTCCTGCCTCGGTTTCCAGGCTAATTACACATTATTCTCCCTCCAGCCAGATTGGACTAGTTGATATTTCTTGTACATGATGCCTAATATCTCTCCCTGGTGCTATACCTTACACCTGGAAGGCTCTTCCTTTTTACGTCTGCCTCTTGAAAGCCCTTGATATCTGCAAAGTTCAACTTACCTGCAAAATAAGGTTTTTTTTTCCTGAGTTCTCCAGTTATTAGTGCTTCTCCCAATTACTTTGTAAGAGCATTCTTCAGTGAGAGTTTGTATTTATTATGTATACATTTTATGTTGATTTCCTTTTATAGATTTCCTTTTCTCCCAGCAGAATGGTAATTTCTTGACAATAGTCATTTCGTTTTTTGTGGTTGTTCTCCAGAACATAGTAGGTGCTTGATAAGTGCTTATTGAATTGATTGAAAGCAAACTTTATCTATTTCACAATTTTACCAATGATCATTTTTGCTCAAAGATCCCAAGATGCCATAGACACTGATCCTGAGTTCTCTTACAATTAAGGGTAAGGGAAAGTGACTGTGAACATTTTTTCATGGATTATAAAAGCTTGCTCTTAGGCACGAGTAATTAAAAATTACTTCCTCCAGTATGGAGATCATTACATGTTCTTTGTTCAAGGAACTGTAATTGACTTGTGGAACAACAAAGTAGCATTGTGATTTCTGCCAATGTTTTCTGATTGAACTGCCACATGCAAGAAGTGGATCATTTAAGTTAACATATTCTTATTAATGAATTGGTAAGGAAAAGGTAGGCATCACAAGATATTTTTTTTATCTTAAAACATGATATGTGTTGCAGAGAAAGGGAACTATTTACAGCGCATTGAATTAAGACTTGAAGGGACATGCCCAATGTGTACATCATTCCTTTAAAAAAAAAATGCAGATTCCTTGAGACCAAGAATAGCTTTATTTTAGTCTTTGTATCTTTAGCACTACACACAGCACTAAACCCTAACATACCTGACAGGTGTTTTT
This sequence comes from Potorous gilbertii, assembly GCA_028658325.1. Lineage (NCBI taxonomy): Eukaryota > Metazoa > Chordata > Mammalia > Diprotodontia > Potoroidae > Potorous > Potorous gilbertii. The sequence continues at coordinate 497,193,770 of CM053771.1, read as the reverse complement.
AAAGTGTTTTGAATTGAATTGTCTATCTAGTAGGTGCAACAGCTCCTATGTTACAGAAAGTTAATAATGCCTTCACCTTTTTATTTATTGACTGTTAAAGTTGTTTTACATGTGACTGTCAAAAGTTCTTAATTTATCATTCTTCTTACCTATCCCAGGAAACATAAAGGAAAATAAAATGTTGAGTAATTTATTAAGGGTAAAGTTTACCTTTTTATTTTCATTAGGGGCAGGCAGCTAAATTGATACAAATGTCAATATTCCCTATAAAGTCTACACATAACATTAGCTAGATGTCCTACCATGTAGTAAACATAAGTAATGCAGGACAAATATCAGGTTTGAAAATCACCTAGAAATCGTCAACATTATATTAAAAAACAGATTTTAATATGAGCTGTTTCTCATCTCAGTAACACAAAATTTCTTTCTCAGATTAAACCATGAATGTGATCCTTTTTAAGGTTTGTTAGAGTTAAGATCTTCTTTCATAGCATATAAATCATTTTCTGATTATCCGGGTGTGAAATACTCATATTAGAGATAATCTACGGATCTCAGAAATTATTCTCCACTGTGTTGCAGACACACTGTTTTAAGAGCCCATTGTTAAATTTTCAATGTGAACATTCACACTGAAATTGGCAATTGCTAAAACCTTGGCTTAATTATCTTGTTGATTGTCTGGACCTAAAAAAGTGTTGATGATACAGATTTCAATTTACCAGTTCTATCTATAAACATTGCTTGAGTTCAGTAGTACAATAAAGGCTCAATCATCACCAGACTGGAGGTTATAGGGTAATAATGATGTTGAAAATAATAACTGACATTTATAGGGCACTTTAAGGTTTGCAAAGTGCTTTACATCCACTATCATATTTGAGTCTCACAATACCCTTAATCAAACCTATTAGGTCACCTGAGCTCCCAGATCCCCCTTATATCCAGCTGGTCAGTGGTTTGTTTCCATTCTGAGTGGCAAGGCAATGTTCCACAAGGAGTAAGGCCACAGGGTTGGTGGTTGCCACAGTGCAACACCATCAGTGATGAATGAAATGGCCTTTTTCCCTCTCTGATGGGTCAATACATTTTGAGTGAATGAAATGAATGAATAAATGGCATGTTCTCAACTAAGTATGTTACCTAGTTGTGAGAATTGTGAGAAATGCACTTTACAATCCTTAATGTTAGAAATGAGATTATTTGGAAGGGGGCAGGAGCCAGGATGGCAGAGTAGAAAGACGCACTTGTAGAAGCTCCCCCACATAACCCATAAAATACCTGTAAAAAATGACCCTAAACAAATTCTAGGGTGGCAGAAGTCACAAAGCAATAGAGTGAAGGAGATTTCCGGCCCAAGACAGCCTGGAAGGCCAATAGGAAGCATCTGTCAAACTGGGTGCAGAGCAGAGCACAGTCCAGTATGGGCCACTCAGCAGGGCAGGGACAGGAGCCGAAATAGGCTTCAGGGAGTCACCAGGAGCAGGTGCGATTCCTAGTTTCCTCAATCCGCAAAAATCACAAACACCTTCAAAGGTCAGTGGGAAGGCTCCTTACTCAGGAGAAGGGAACACGGTCTCGACCACTAGTAGCAGCCACTGCAGTGGCAGCATCCATTTTTGGAGCTCTCAGTTTAAAGACTCTAGGGGAATTGAGCTCCTAATCTGAATCTCAGCCCTGAGCCTGGCCCTGAGGTGAGGAGGAGCACTGGTGTGGTGGAGCTGGAGGCTGCTGTGGAGAGGGAATTCTACTCTCAGATTCTGGGCAGAAAAGGTTTTGTTTGCTCCCAGACTAGTGTGTAGGCCAGGAGAGGAGTAAACTCCTCTTCCTTGTTTGTGCCACCTTGGAGGACCTGAGAATTTACAGGTCCCCAGAGTATACTCTCCTCTTGACAAAGGACTCAAAAGTCAAGTAACTGACTAGGAAAATGCCCAAAAAAGGGAAAAAATAAGATGATAGAAAGTTATTTTCTTGGTGAACAGGTATTTTCTTCTATCCTTTCTGATGAGGAAGAACAATGCATACCCCCAGAGGCTTCTGAATCTAAAACCTCCAAAATAAAAATGCAATGATCTCTGGACATAGAAGAGCTCAAAAAGTATTTTGAAAATCAAGTAAGAGAGATGAAGAAAAAATTGGGAAGAGAAATGAGAGAGATGCAAGAAAATCATGAAAAGCAAGTCAACAGCTAGTTAAAGGAGACCAGAAAAATCCTGAAGAAAATAACACCTTTAAAAATAGGCTAACTCAATTGGCAAAAGAGGTCCAAAAAGCCAATGAGGAGAAGAATGCTTTCAAAAGCAGAATTAGCCAAATGGAAAAGGAGGTTTAAAAGCTCATTGAAGAAAATAGTTCTTTAAAAATTAGAATGGAGCAGACAGAAGCTAATGACTTTAGAAGAAACCAAGAAATTACAAAACAAAATGAAAAGAATGAAAAAATAGAAGATAATGTGAAATATCTCATTGAAAAAACAACTGACCTGGAAAATAAATCCAGGAGAGATGATTTAAAAATTAGGAGACTACCTGAAAGCCATGATGAAGAAAAGAGCCTATACATCATCTTTCATGAAATTATCAAGGAAAACTGCTCTGATATTCTAGAACCAGAGGGCAAAATAAATATTGAAAGAATCCATCAATCACCTCCTGAAAGAGATCTGAAAAGAGAAATTTCTAGGAATATTATAGCCAAATTCCAGAGTTCTCAGGTCAAGGAAAAAATATTCTAAGCAGCTAGAAAGAAACAATTCAAGTACTGTGGAAATACAATCAGGATAACACAAGATCTAGCAGTTTCTACATTAAGGGATCGAAGGGCTTGGAATATGACATTCCAGAAGTCAAAGGAACTAGGACTAAAACCAAGAATCACCTACCCAGTCAAACTGAGTACAATACTTCAAGGGAAAAACTGGTTTTTCAATGAAATAGAGGACTTTCAGGCATTCTTGATGAAAAGAACAGAACTGAATAGAAAATTTGACTTTCAAACACAAGAATCAAGAGAAGCATGAAAAAGTAAACAGGAAAGAGAAATCATAAGGGACTTTCTAAAGTTGAACTGTTTATATTCCTACATGGAAAGATAATATTTGTAACTCTTGAGACTTTTCTCAATATTTGGGTAGTTGGAGGGATTATACAGATACACACACATATATATGTGTGTGTCTCTGTGTGTGCATATATATATATATATATATATATACACATACATACACAAAGAGCACAGGGGAAGTTGAATAAGAAGGGATGATATCTAAAAAAATAAAATTAAAGGGTGAGAGAGGAATATATTGGGAGGAGAATAGGAGAAATGGAATGGGGCAAATTATCTCTCATAAAAGAGGCAACAAAAACACAATAGAGGAGCAAAGGGAGGAGGTAAGAGGGAAAAAGTGAAGCTTACTCTCATTACATTTGGCTTAGGAGGGAATAACATGCTCACTCAATTAGGTATAAAATCTATCTTACACTAAAGGAAAGTAGGGGAGAAGTGGACAAGTGAGGTGGGGGGGTTGATGGAGGGGAGGGCAAGTGGGAGGAGGGAGTAATTAGAAGTAAATACTTTTGAGGAAGGACAAGGTTAAAAGAGAGAACAGAATAAATGGGGGGCAGGATAGGATGGAGGGAAATATAAGTCTTACAGACTGTTACGGAAGTCATTTGCAAAACTACACATATATAGCCTATATTGAATTGCTTGCCTTCTCACTGGGAATGGTTGGGGAGGGAGAAAGGGAGAGAAGTTGAAACTCAAAGTTTTAGGGACATACGTTGAGAATTGTTTTTGCATACAACTGGGAAATAAATACAGGTAATGAGGTATAGAAATTTATCTTGCCCTACAAGAAAAGAGAGAAGATGGGGATAAGGGAAGGGAGGGGAGTGATAGAGGGAGGGCATATTGAGGGAAGGGGTAATCAGAGTGCAAGGCATTATGGGGTGAGGGGAGGGGAGAGATGGGGAGAAAATTTGGAACTCAAAATTTTGTGGAAATTAATGTTGAAAACTAAAAATAAATTTTAAAAATCTTCAAAAAAAAGAAACTAAAGGGGAAGGGAAAGGGGGGAGTCACCTTCTACATTCAATAAAATGCTAGCTCCTTGGTGAGAAAAAGAAAGAAATGAGATTATTATATACACACACAGGTTAATGATAATAAGAGCTGAGTATTTAAAAAGTCACTGCTGTTCCGGCAACCTTTAGAACAATCTTTTTTTCTGGGTCACGGAGTCCTATGGCAGTCTGCTAAAGCCTATGAATTCCTCAGAAGAATGTTTTTAAATACATAAAATAAAATGTGTAGTATTATAAAGGAAATCAATTGTATTAAATATAATTATCACAATAATTTTTTTAAGTTCATAGACTCAAGAAATTCTACTCTAGATTAAAAAGATATGAATGAAGAATGAAGAAAAGATGTGAAGGACTTGTGATGAAAGTTGTGGTGGTCAGGGGCCTGGTAAAATAGAAACAGAGGCCAAGATCATGTTAATATCTGTCTGTTGGAGTACACCGATTGCCCGTCCCTGAGTACCTTCCCCAGGTGTGTGGCATTCTCAATTACCTGCTCAGTCAGTCTGGGCTAATCATGCTGACATTGATTCCTGCCTCCACTGGAATAATATAAAAGACTGGAATCTCCCAACTAGAATATTGCTATGGTTATTCTTCTTCTCTTGCCTTAACTCTTATACTTTTCCTGGTTCCTGACTGTGTACTTAAACCTTATCTGCTATCCTGATTACTGGTTTTGGATCCTGACAGAGTCATATTACAGTGTTAGACTGAATTGAATATGATGAAATTTAATAGATACAAATGTGAAGTTACATAAAAGGATTAAAAAATTAACTTTCCTGGTATGAGATGAGTGAGTCCTAAATAGATGGCAAATGTATGGAGACTGCCATCCCAAAGATTTGTATTTTATACTGTCAAAGCAATTGAGATCCAGAAAGGTGCACATTCCACTGGTGGTAAATAGTAAATCTACAATTCAAATCCACATCCTCTGATTCCCTATGAAGGGCTCTTCTCATTACCCCCAATTTACCTTCCTCATATGGACTTTTAAAACCCTACACATATAAATGTTCTTACTATTCTTGTTATTTTATGACTTCTGGTCATTGCTTTCCTGTATGTCTTGCCTTAAGTTTAAGGGGCAAACTCGGTGATCTCTAGGGTTTGTGTCCATTTCTGAAGGTCGTAACCTTGAGATGATTCTTGCTATCTGGTTGTTCTCAGTAGATTCCCACTCACTCTAGACTCCTTCCCTAGTCCCAGACCCCACACTTTGCCTTGACCACTAGCTTCCAGATCTCTCCAGATATGCTTCCTGCCTCTTCCTGTATCCTAGTCCACGCCAGTGATTTCTTCAGTGATGCCTTTTTAAAAGTTAGGGAATGGATTTAAGAAAGCAAAGATGTTATCATATATTCTCCTCAATAAAGTTCAAACAAAAGGCAGAATGGAGTCATGGATTCAGGGCCTGCCCCATCTTGCCTCTGATATATACTTTTCTATTTGTATCCCCAGCACTTAGTACAATGCTTTTCATACAGTAAGCACTCTCTAAATGCTTTTTCATTCATTCATTTATTTATTCCATTTGCCTTGCCTTGCCACAGTTTTTCCAGTCTTTCTTCCTCATCCTTCTTCTCTAACTCATTCAGCTGTTGTGGGTGGAGAAAAATATACTAGAGAAAATGCTTGAATGGTAACAAATTGGTTTCATTCTAACTAATTTCTGCTGAGGTTCAGATCTCAGATATTTAACACTTTAATATAGGTTAAGAAATTCATGAAAAACTCTATGTAAAGCATTCATTCTGGGTGCCCAGGTCACAAGGCAAAACATGGCACAGGTTACTCTCAGGGAGACCCTGTTTAGGTGACATCTTGGATGAAACATGGTTACCTTTGTCAGCATCTCCCATCCCACCCCATTAGTATTTATTCAGTTCCCCCATAAAAGCATATAGGCCCTGGGCCTGAGTGCAGGTCAGAGGGCCCATGAGTAGAGACTTACAGAGACTGTCTACTTGGTCTCTCTTTTTTTTTTTTTTTTTTAACATCCTCCTCTCCACCTCTGAGTGGCCTGGTTTGTATTAGACTTTAGCGTTATCACATACTTCACATTTATGGGACCTGTGTCTGCATGGGCTTTGCAGAAGGCCTTATCTAATACTCACACGTAGCTTCTGTAGGGTGAACCCTTTGTACACAGTGAGGCCTTTTACAAAATTCAGGAATATAATACAAAAACAAAGTTGTCACAACATATTTTACGAATGTACAAACAGAAAGAAGGCAGAGTGGAATCATGGATTTGGGGTCAGCCCAGTTCTGTCTTTGATGCATACCATGTGATCATGGGTACATACTTCATCTCTTAGGGCCCCAGGTAATAATACTCTAAGACTAAATATAAAGTTACAGAGGTGTTGACATTAGATACTGACGGAGTTTCACACCCAGAGTTTTCTGTGCTAATGAAATCAGAGGTTTAGATTCCAGACGCAGAAAAATGTACCAACATTTCTGCCTTACTTGGGGTCTTTAATCTTAAAATAAACTCACTTGAATTTATATCACAATATAATAAATAATATAATATGACATAATAAATATAATATAATTAATAAATAAAAACTCATGATTGACTGAGTCACTCATTTAAACTATAATTGTATGCCCCATCTCCATGTATCAGTAACAGAGATGAGTACAAGGCAGAAGTTTAGGCAAAATGCTGTGAGAATTTGGGTAGAGAGAGCTCATTTATTACTCTGTAGGGAGTGGAGTGCTAGAATCAAAGAAGGTTTCAGGAACTATGGGAGACAGGTCTTGACCAGGCTGCTATGAGTAGGAAAATCCACTCCAAGTATGAAGGATAATGTTGTGAAGAAAATGCTTCTGTAAACTCCTTAAATGGGAGCAAGCCCCATTTCCATCCTATCTTTTCTGTCCCTGTGCTCTGCTCATGCATTGTCCTTGGATTTCCCTACTCATGGCCCATCTCCCAATGGTTCTTTCACCCTGAAGCTCTTTGATCCCTCCACCCACTCCCTACAGAGCACAGATAAACTCTCCCTCTCCAAATTCTCATAGCATTTTTGCCTAGACTTCTGCTTTGTACTCATCTCTCTTACTGAAGTATGAAGAAAGATCATAAAATTACAGTTTAAATAAGTGACTCAGTCAGTCAGTCATGAGTTTTTATCATATTGTGATAAAACTTTAAGAGTTTGCTCCCAGGAATAACCCCAAGGAAGGCAAAGATGTTGGTACATTTTTCTGGGTCTGGAAGTCTGGCCTAGCACAGAAAACTCTGGATATGAAACTCCATCAATACAGAACACCAACACCTCTGTAACTATATTTAGTCTTGGAATAGTATTATCTGGGGCCCTAAGAGATGAAGTATGTAACAACCTGTGATCACATGGTATGCATCAAAGACAGTACTGGGCTGACTCTGAATCCATGATTCCATAGTGCCTTTTGTTTGTACATTAGTAAAATATTTATAACATCTTTTACAATATTTTCTTCACAACAGTTTTGTGAGGTTGGTAGTAAAATATTATCCCCATTTTATAGATGAGGAAACTGAGGCTCAGAGAGTTGCCCACAAATATGAGTAATTATTCATTCTGTAGAAATCAAAATTTGAACTTGTGTCTCCAGGTTTCATAACCAGCACAATACTTTTACAGGTTGGTTATATTAGACTCCTTCAACTAGAGTAGCAACTCATCACTCCAAAGGAATACTATCAATCCTATGTTTAGCCTTACCAGACCTATTCATAACATAGAATCAAAGGTACCTAGAGTTGCTTATCTAAGAATTGTGTATTAGTAAAAGTCTTCAGCTCTGTTCATCTATATAAAAACCACATGAGCCCTAGCAGCTGTGGGCTATCCAGCACTAAGTCTATTGCCTAGTTGGAGCCAAATAGGTCACCTCAAATTATAGTGTCATTTTTCTGAACAAGGTCAAAACAAGGACCTAGGATGGCAATGAGGTGGGTCAATGCATACACTGTATCCATCTTCTATTCATGAGTATAGCAACTAAATCAGTGTATATATTATCAGGAAATCCTATACCTAGATCACCTGAGTAGGAGACCTTAACTGTCTTCCTTGAAATCTTGGACCTGATTTGCACATTTGTGTTAGCTCATGCTGAATCAATTTGGATCAAGGCCACTCTGCAATTTCTTCAAGTATTCAGTACGTTTAGGAGCTTAGTTGGTCACAGATAATTTTTTGACCACTCTGCTTTGCTGCTGTGAGTTTCAGGATACTGTACAGTAGAATGACAGAGGCTCCAGGATTGTTTTGTTGGTTTTTGTTTTTAACCAGGGAGGCACTTTAGACTTGAACTAGTCATAGACTAGCTTTTAGTGTATAGTGAATAAAAACAGTATGCAACCCACAAGAATTGTCCCTCTGTCATCCTGCTTTCATAAAATCATTTACCTTCAAGACACCGATAGCTCAGAATTAGAACAAATAACTTCTGAATTTATATTTTCAGGTTGTTTAGGGCATTATCACTTCGAGGACTGCACAGAATGTTAGTTCACCATTTTAAATTCATTCATCAGCTATAGCACTGTATTTTTAGAGTTAGTCCAAGAAGGCAGGTCATGTCAAAAAGCATACCTGAATTCACTTCTGGCTTCAGACTTACTAGCAGAGGGACCCTAGGCAAACCCCTTAACCTTTGATGGCCTCGGTTCCTCATCTACAGAACAAGGGATGATAATAGCCCCTACCTTCCAGAGTTATGAAGATAAAATAATATTTGGAAAGCAAATTGTCATTACTACTTTAGTTATTAGTATTATCTGCCAGTCACTGTGGTAGGCGCGAGGGATTCAAAGAAAGGAAAAGGACGAAGACAAATCAGTTTCTTATGTTAAACAGCTCACAGTCTAATGGGGAAAGGAATTTGGAAATGCCATTTACCCCCTTTCCAACCTCCTCTGAAGGGTTACAGGAAAATGGCACAATCATTTAGTTAACTTATTCTTCTCCTTTCAGATTTTGTCTGTCATTCACTATGTGACCTGGGGAAATAGCTTCATCTTTTTGGGGGGAGAGGAGGGTGAGGCAATCAGGGTTAAGTGACTTGCCCAAAGTCATACAGCTAGTAAGCGTCAAGGATCTGAGGTCAAATTTGAACTCAGATCCTCATGACTCCAGGGCTGGTGCTCTGTCCACTGTGCCACCTTGTCACCCCCCAATAACTTCCACTTTCTGGGCCTTATGAGGAGTTTCCTCATCTCATCTGTAAACTGATGAAGTTGGATTATATTTTCTCTCAGGTTCTTTTTATCCCCAACATCCTATAATTCTATGACAGTGTACAATGATTCGGTGCCAAAATTAGGATGGTGGTGATAAGCGGCTCTAAGAGTTCAGAGGAAAGGGTGAATAAAGTGGCTTCATGTAGTTGGTAAAGAAATGAGACTTAGGCTTCAATTTGAAGGCTGGCTGGGGTTTGGAATAGGCAGAGAAATGCATTTCAAATGGGGGAAATTACAGCATCAACAAAGGGGCCAAACTAGGATGCTTATGCTGTGGTTAGAAGACAGGAGATTCAGGATATATGGAGTCAAGGTTTTGTGCTAAGGTGTATTGGGGTATAAGGGCAGAAAGATAGATTGGGAACAGATTATGGATATTGATAAGAAGTACAGAAGCCTTGCCCTGATAGATGGAAAAACTTCCAAGAAAGGAAACAATATTCAGTGTTCTCCTCATCTGATCCAGTTATAACAACAACTCACATCTGGATGACACTTCAAAGTATATAGAAGTACTTCCTCTACCAAAGTCCTTCAAAGTGGGTAGTTGTATTATCATTCCATTATTATAATCAACTACATCGAGGAGACCATAAACTCCTTAAGGGCAGAGATTTTTTTCTTCTAAAATCCTTCTCAGAGATTAGTGGAGTCAGAAAAATCTGAATTCAAATTCTCACAACCTGTCTGACACTTGGGGAAATCAAACCCTTCAGGCAACTCTCTAGGACTCATGGACTAAGTCGTAGATGGTCGGTCTGTAGGTGGAGGGAGTTACCCAGGATCAAAATCATAGATAATTTGCCAACCTCCTTTGCTGTTTGAAAGTAGGAATTGTTTCCTTCTTTGCACTTGTGCCTAGCGCAGTAGGCACTTAACTAAGTGCTTGTTGATTGATTTACTGATGAATTAAGGTTTGTAGAACTGGAATGCCCGTTTTATGGATTCACAGTTGATTTGCAGAACCTAGGTTTCCTAACTCCAGGTCTAGTGCCCTGTCCAAGGTAGCTAACTGCCCTTGGACAATGATTTGGAAAGCTGTCACGATACTGACAACTCTTTTTCCCAGCAGACAGCACATCTGCCCCTCTATGGGAGCTTGTTCTAGTAACTTTACCCCAAACACCTCCACTCCACCAGAGCCCACCCCAGAACTGCCCCACATGGGCACCCGCTCCTGTCTCTTTTAGCCCCGCCCACTATGGCCCCTCCCCAGAAGGCTTCTCTGTCCTATTCTCTTTCTGCTCATCCCTTTGCTCCGCCTCCCACTCGGTCCCTCCCCCTTAGGCCCCGCCCCTATCCTGCAGGTCCTTCCCTCGCGGCTGATGAAATCGACCTGCAATCCGGGCTGCCCACAATACTGCCTGTTCCTCAGCGTCTCAGGACCTTGCCTCCTCTTCCTTCTGGTCACCCTCCTCCCCACACTCGTTGCTCTACCTATGAAAGTCTACTGCTACCGTGAGCCCCCGCTCTCTGGGTACCTAGAGGACCAAGACAGAGCTGGAGGAAGGCGATATGGATAAGGCACTACCGCAGACGGTCCCATCCCGAGCGGCGGGGACTTTGCTCTCAGGACCGCGGAATCGGGCCGGTGAGGTCGAAGGCGCAGGCGCAGTGCACCGGGAGGAGCCATGCCGACTGTCAGCGTGAAGCGGGATCTACTCTTCCGAGCCTTGGGCCGGACCTACTGTGAGTGCGGCGCCCCGGGTCCGCTCTGCGTCACGATAGGCAGGCGTGCCATGTATGGCAGCATCAGGGTCGGCCACGCGGGAGGACGGGGGGGGGGGGGGGGGGCGGGGCAGTTTCTAAACCCGCACCCCCTTCCCGGGATGTGCAGAGGAATCAGCTGCGGCCTTGATTGGCCCGGGGGCGGGGGGAGGGGCGGAGGTCGTGGCTCCCTAATATTTGCCCAATATTCTCTGTAAGTTCCCTTTGGAAGATCTACCGAGTGCCCTGGAAGAACGTCCTTCCTCTTGTTCGTTGTGGGGATAGGGTGCCATCCATTTCCCTTTAGTCTCTTTTTCGGGTCGTTTCAGGCCTCCGATAACGCCTTGGATGCCCGTGAGGACCTCCCGCAGAGTGCTGTCTATTGCTCCCCACCCCCCCTTCCTTTTTGCCTAATATGTAACTTTAATCCTCTTGTGACTATATCGCTCCATAATTCATTACTGGGAGAACGTGCTCAGTATCCAACTGGGTCTTCGTCATGGAGAGAATATGGATATTAAAGAGGTCGGCATGGGGAACTAGAGAAATGAGAAGTCTGGCATTTGGATTATTGTGGCTGCTGTCTTCACAAGCATCTTTTGATCTTTTCTAAGATACTTTCCGTGATATTTTCAGCTTGGGACATAACTAGTCAGGCCTTGTATGTTAAAAAATGAAGTCATTTGCTATTTGTCATGTCCACCTTTCAGTTCTTTTATTCAAAAAAGTGTTTAGGACATTAGACTTATAAGCCTTCGGCTTCCTTCATTTATCATTCCCAAACTGTATTTTCCAGCATAATTTTTGCCGTCATTCCCTGAGCCCACTTTTTCCCCTGATGCCAATGAGTATCAAAAATATGTATCAATTTAATTTGGAGGATTTTGTTATGTAACTTACTTACTTTTTCATCCCCTGTACAAGATGTTAGTTTTCTTCAAAGTTTCTTCTTATGCGCATTGAGATATTAAGACGGGATGACCACGTATACCATGAAATATTTTTTGTTGACTGTGGGTGCATATTACATCAAATCCTTGACTTTTCTGAGGAGAACCAATAAGCATTCTTTCCATTTTGCTGTTTGCTTCTTTACATGTTGGTTTTTGGACAGTGAATAAATACATTGTTAAAAATATTTTTTGTCACTTTTTTATTTTTACCTTACTCTCATTTCAAAAGGTATATACTCCATGCATTGTGTATGTATAGTATATGTATACTATGTATAATATAGTATTTCCTAGGTTCAAGGCAATGAAAACATCTGTTCAAATTTTAATTTGTTTTAAACTGGCCAAAATTGATCAACATTTTTTTTCCCTTTTAGCTGATGAAGAGTTTGACGAACTGTGCTTTGAATTTGGTCTGGAACTTGATGAAATCGTATGTATTAGGAATGTTTTATCTTCTGTTTTGTCTCCTTAAAAAGTTTTATTTTGAGGGGTATGATGTTCTTCGTCTTTATCATCCTGGATTTAATTTATAGATTTACCACTTTGACCTAATCAGATGATATATGTGTTCTAAGTAATGAGTCTTTGTAGTTTTTTGTCTCTCTCTGTTATTGTCATTATCTAAGAGAACTTGAATATTAAATGTCTTAATCCATATATGCAGTGGTCTCTTTTGCAAAATGATTATAGAAACTTTGGATGTGTAAGTTATGAAAATTTTTTATGTTCTTTTGACAGTATGATGACAACAATATTATGCCTGCAATGTGGCATATCTGTGTAATATCCTAGTGTTAGTAACAACATGTTATGCTTATATGAGACCACATGGTGTAATGGAAAGAGGACTGGATTGGGAGGTAGCTGGTTTGAGTGCCACCTGAGGCCATCTCTGGGACCTTTGAAAGTTCTTTGACCTCCAGGAGCCTCAGTTGCCTCCTCCATAAAATGGAGATGATACTCATAGAAATTATCTTAACAGTTATAAGAATCAAACGAGAAAATAGAAGATAAGTACTCCAAACTTAAAAGTGTTATATGTTATTATACGTACTTTATCTGATCACAGTTTAAAAGTATTAGACAATTTCTTAAGAGCTAGCCAAGTCAAGTCAACAAGCATTTATTGAAAGTTTTTAAAGTGCCAGGCCTATGTTAAGTGCAGGGAATGCAAAGAAAGGCAAAAACACAGTCTCTGCCCTTCAGGAGTTTACATACATGGGGGAGACATCATGTAGACAACTGGGTAGATCCAAGAGATCTTGAGAATAGATGGAAGGCCTTCTGAGATGGAATAGCCTCAGCAGCTGGAGAGACAGGGAGAGGCCTGAAGTGGGGGGTTTTGAACTCATTCTTGAAGTCAGGAGAACTAAAAGGGACCAGGGAAGGCCTTCCAGTGATGGGGGATGGCTAGTGCACTGGAACAGGAGGGGAGATACTGCAGGTAGGCCAGTAGTGCAGGAATGTAGAGTGGTTAGAGGAGAGTAAGCTGTAAGAAAACCAGAAGGGAGCAAGGGGCCGGTGGGGAAGAACTTTAAATGCCAGACAAAAGAGTTTATATTGTCTTGGATTTTTCTTGAAGCAAAATTATTATCTGACATTTTTGACACTGTGTCTTGGGAAACAAGGGATTAGTTATTGAATTTCATTCATCATTTTTTCTAATTTGTAAGTTCAAATATCTGTCTTTTCCAGGGTGCTCTTTCTTTAAATTCCTTCTTTCACTTATATCTGTGTGTGTGTGTGTGTGTGTGTGTGTGTGTGTGTGTGTGTGTGTGTGTATTTATATATATATATATATATCTTGAAATCCTACCTCTGCTTAGGAAATGGTTAAAATATCCTTTTATTCATTACTTAAGTAATTTTTTACTTCTTTAATTTATTTGTCTTTATTTGTCTTTGTTCTTAGCTTTTCATTCTGCATCCTTGTCTGTAATTGGTTTTATTTTGGAGTTGTGGTTTCAAAAGCCTCAGACATCGAATTGTATTGACTTTTTTGGATCCAGTTAGTGTGGATTAGCAAGCCTTTGCTTAAAGGAAAAATAAAAGAAACTCAATTCCCACATTATGTAATAAGTTATTATATGTAATTGAGAAATGTTTAACAAATTAGAATAGAATACAGTATTAAACAATACCGTGCAACCTATATGTTAATTTGTTGTTTTCAAAGTCCTCGTGCAGCTGTCGGGAATTTGAGGCTACTGGCCAAGAGCCCTTGCTTTACGTTGCTCCAAAATCACCTTGAGTAATTTGCCCGGGCCAGCCAGGGCCTTCCTGGCTCTCTGTCCACATGAGATGGTACTTCTTCATTATCTGACAACAGAATCTAAACTCTTAACTGGTTATTAAAAATCTGGGAATCAAAAATCATTACTGATGAGGTTCTGAAAATTTTGTACCGGATTCATCGTGTGGGTCCAGAGCATTGTGTAGTTTGTGTGTATCCTGTGCCCTAACCAGTAAGGTTCACGAGTGTACAATTAAGGTTTCTGGCCGATTGAGAGTTAAACTCTTTGTCAAAACGTTTCCTTTTAGTTGCTTTTGATGACAGTTTTTCAACACGGTACATGCTTCATTGCCTCAGTAAACAGAAAATACACTGAATTTAATCGAATCTTTTGTGATGATGTAGGCCCATTGACGTAAACCTCTTCTAATTTACTGTAATGCAGCCTCCCTCTCAGCTGTGGAGGTGAGGAGAGCTTTTTGCTCCTGGCCTGAAGGTTTCCTCCCTGCTCTGTGTATCTTTCCAGTTGGTATTTCTTCTCTCTCTTGCCCCATGTGTGAGATTGTTTTTGGGATGCTCCTTCCCCTCCTTTCACTGATTCTGCTTCTAATTACAGGCTCACAGTTTGTAAGTCACTGCCGTATCTTCTCTGCTATTTTCCACATTCTCCCTTTGTTTTGTTTCTTAAATCTCCCATGCCCTTGATGATTCTCACCTTGGTGCCCACCTGCTTTGGTTTTTTATAGTCATTGTCAGCCAGTGATAATATTTTGATCTGGTCAATAAACTAATGATTTTAATCATACCTTACATAATTTGTGCAGTTATGGCTATTTTTGACTATTTTTATTGCTATTTATCTTTGAAGATTTTTTTCAGGGATTTGTGGCTATTCTGATTAGTTGAGTTACTGGATGCCACAATATCTCTCGAATCTCTCCCTTTTTCTATTCTACTACTACTATCCAAAAGTAAGACCTCATAGATACCAATCTATTATAATAACCTCTAACAAACCATCCCACTTTTACTTTGTCTCTTTACTGCACCCTTCATTTGGCCCCCAAACCAATATTTTTCATGTATAATTCTGGTTATAGCATTCATGTGTGTAACATTTTCACTAGCCCTTTTTTAACATAAGTAAATTTTAAACTTCTTTGTCTATCATTCAAAGTCCTCCATGGCCTGGCTACTGCTCTACTCTTCCAGCCTTATCTCATATTACAATCCTCTACATACTTGACACTTCAATTAAATTGGACTCGTCACCCCCCAAAAACCTCCTCTGTGTTTTTCTCTCTCCAAACCTGTTATTTATATGTGGAATGCCCTCCTTCCTCCTCTGTGTTTGGTGGATTCCTCACTGTTCTTTAAAATTCAGTTTGAAAAACGCCTTCCTATTCTACTCAGTGGGTAATGGTCCTTACATAGTGCCTGGAATAGCATTTTGTTCATAATGTGATTTATTTGTGTACTCTAATTGTTGGTGTAGGTGTCCAATACAATCTGCTGTACTGTGAGTTCCAAGAGGCAGAGATCATTTTTTACTTAAACTTTGTATTCCCCCAGTGCCTGCCAGGATATCCATGTACAACTTGTTTGTTGAAGTATATTTGTTGACTTGAATAAGAGGGTGTGTGTATGTCAATTTAGCTGGGAATAATGTTTAATATTTGAATACCCATGAAATGTTAGATGCTGTATTGACCAGAGATTGATATAATTCCTTTTCTGAGACACTTGGCATAGTACTCTAAATAGGATCATAGATTTATTCAGTTGCATTATGATGGATACAGTTTTTGTGTTTGCTTTTAGACCTCTGAAAAGGAAATTATAAGTAAAGAACAAGGAGATGAAAAGGCAGAGGGTGCCTCTGATGTTGTTCTCTACAAAATTGATGTCCCTGCCAACAGATACGATCTTCTTTGTCTGGAAGGATTGGTTCGAGGGCTTCAGGTTTTTAAGGAGAGGTAAGATAAAATTTTTATCACTAAATGTTCTAAAATGTTCAGGTAGATATCTTGTTGCTTTGTCATTATTAGCTACTGGATTTATGCTTTAGGAAAATTATGTGGAGATTTTAAAATGTTAGTTTTTTGTATGTTCAGAAGCTTTCTGTAGGTGGAATTTAGATTAATAGTCGTACATATTCTCTTTATGTAGTAAGGGCTAGTCTGGTTGTAGCCTTTTGAAAATTTGTCCTACTGATATCATAAATGTTTTGAATATCTTTTTAAATGACTATAGTTAATGAAAATGTAGTTAAAAAACATAATTTTTCCTTAAAAGATACATGTGATTTACATTAGTAATCCAAGTGAAACATTTCTTTTTAAGGAAAATATTTTTATTTTTGGAATTTTTATGTAATGGGATAGAGCACTGTTTCTTGCAGAGATATGTATATTCCTTGCTTCATTCATGATGTTCTCCCAGGCTCAGTCAGAGGCTCTTGATCTCATCTGATCCTATAGATAGTTACTGTCTTTATGCAGATGATGGCCATAGCTATATATTCAATCCTAATCTCTCTCCTGAACTATAGTTTCCTATTGCCTGTAGATGCTGATTGAATGCTTGTGGAGTTTGAGTGAATAGTTGGATGTGTCTTCAACATCTCACACTCACCATCACGGAGCTTGTTTTCTTCTTCCCTCGTCCTGCTTTGCCCTGAAACTGCATGTTCTGTTGTGGGTATCAGTATGCCTCTAGTCCTACAAGTTCATAGGCTAGAGTCATCTGTGATCCCTTCTCTCCTTTTCTTCACCTGCCATCGCCAATCAGTTGACAAGTCTTACCAAGATTGTTCCTCTTCCTCTTGACTGTTCCCTTCCCTCCACTCATGGCTATTGTATGGTCGGTTATAGTAGCTGTTTAGTTGAGCCTCCTGATTGTGGGCTTTCTCCTTTCCAACCCGTTCCCCATGTATATGCCAAATTAATATTGCTGAGTCACAAGCAGGTCTGACCATGTGTGACTCCATTTTTAAAAAATCAGAAAAACTTCAGTGACTCCTTACTCTCTGTAGGATGGTATATAAATTCCTCAGCTTGTCATTGAAAGTCTTCCCAATCTGGTTTTTACCTACAGGATTTATTTCCTATTACCTATTCTGTTTTAACCAAAGTGGCCTGCTCTTCCTTGAAATCAGCTTCACATTTCTTGGCCCCATGCCTTTGCATGGGTGGTCTCTCATGTCTTCAGTGGATAGTCTTTCCTTTGTCTCTTAGAAGCCTTAGCTTCCTTCAGGTCTCAGTTTATGTATTGCCTCCTAATCAAAACCTTTCCTGATTTGTCCGTGTGATAGTGTTCTCGCATTAAATTGCCTTATATTTATCTGTCTACATACAGGGAATCTCTAATACACTACAGGGTCCTTAAGGACAAGGACTTATTTGTTTTTGACTTCTGTTCTTAGTTTATTCTCACAATACTATAGTAACACATGTCTTTGGGCAGGTATTACTAGTCTCAGTTAATATGAGATTAGCTTTTTAGCAGATGGAGAAATTAAGGCATGGAGAAATTAAGTGATTTGACAAAGTCAAATTTTAGGTGAGGAAAAAGGCCAGATTAGAATCTAAAACTACACCACATCCGTTGTCCTTTTCTTGTTAGAGAATGACTCGATTGAAAAAATGAGATAGACTTTCACTATAGCCTAGCTCAGGGCTGGGGAACTTGGGGCCTGGAGGCTACACACAGCACATACACACACACACCAACACACACGAGGCCACAGATACAGATACATACATATATGTATATATGTACATATATATGTATATGGTAGCCTAGCTTAATAATATTAAAAAATAGAATTTGGAAATCTTGTATAGGATGTTTAGATTTTGTTTGTGGCCTAAAGATAAAATAATGCACTATTTAATGTACAAGTGGTAAAATAATCAGCTAAGGAAACTTAGAAATGGACTTTTGTAACTTAGATATTTATAGTTTTCAGATTCATGTCTAAAATCACTTCCAGTTCTAAAGCATTTCCATATATAGTGTGATATATTCTTATATATTAACATATTTAGATCTTTTGTAAATGAATTTGCTTCTATTTTATTTTAGGATAAAAGCTCCAAGATACAAACGGATAAAACCTAATAATGGACAGATCCAGAGGTTGATTATCACTGAAGAGGTATCAGGGCTTACTTCTTGTTTCTAAGTTCATCAAGTACCTTTCTTTCCTGTTTGATATGCCAGGTGGAAAGAAGAATGAAGTAAAAACCTACCTTTCTTATTCTGTTTATCAAATGTGGATGTTTGCTAATCATTCACTATATGCTTAAAGTTAGCATATTTGTTATACCCGTAAACAAAGTGTAAATGATGAGCCCTTCCTCCAAAATTGACTTTAGAAATACAGTATTTCAAAAGAAAATTTGAGGCACAGTGCCCCAAACGTGAACCATACATAAAGCTGAAAAGAATTGAAACATGAGTGTTTTCTATTAAAGTTTTTCTGAAAACTATTAACTACTGGCAAAATGCCTTTTCTTTCCAGATCTTCAGTGATGAAAATACTTGTATTTTTGATCCAGAAAAGTTTATTTTATTTAAATGTCATTTAGTGGGAACTAAGTCCTTTTTGGTTAGTTGCTTGATTTGATTGAAATGTGAATTTATAAAGCTTGAGAGTCATACTGGGAATTTTACCAGAAAACCTTTTGCGTCCTCTCTTTCAGACTGCCCAAATCCGTCCTTATGCTGTAGCAGCAGTTCTTCGAAACATAAAATTTTCCAGAGCTCGCTATGATAGCTTCATTGAGCTTCAGGAGAAGTTACATCAGAACATCTGCAGGTTTGTTTTCACAATCAGACTTTAGAATAGATGGTAAGGATTATTTCAGTGCTTTAAGGATTTGTGATTTTTTTCTGTCTTAGTTCTTGCTCCACAGATGCAACTTTCAACCCTTCCTGCACTTTGTTCTTTTTGAGTTGTTGAGGCTGAAAGAAATGCCCCATTTAGTGATTAGCCTTCTGTTAATGAACCTTTTCCAGTTTAGATGGAGCAGTCATTGGGTTACATAGAGACAGGTGATTGCCAGACTGTGGCACACCGTCTTTCCAGCTTTGTCAGATCTGCTAGATCTCATTTATGCTGTGCTGGCAGAACTTTTTAGAAACAGGCTGATATCCACATTTTGATGACCATCCGAGTAGGAGGATGTGACCATAACTAGGCTTTAAGTTGTGTTGCATCCAGTAAGTACAAATGCTGTTATGTATAGCCTAGGCATGGAGCAGTTAAGAACAGAATGTTTACACATTAGAGATTACTGTTTTTAAATATTATTACAAACTTTAATAACATCTGATACTTAGAATTTGAAAGTGTTTGATTCATGTTAGGATTGAGTTACAGCAAAGGATATTTAAAAGAAATTTAAGTTAACCTATTTTTCTATTTGACAAAAAGTCACAGATTTCCTTAAATCCAATATTCATTTATATATGTGTGTGTGTGTGTGTGTGTGTGTGTGTGTGTGGTGTGTGTGTATGAAATATTGTACTCTATGAACCTCTTGCCAAAGTTCCTCCCCTTCCTCCCCCTACACTAGTTCAGCTGAACTCGCCTTCTGTTCTTCCTCACACGTGGTGTGCATGGACAGTAGAGATCTGGAAACATTTTAATGAATGACTTCACTTACTGGGGGGTTTCAGTTATTAGGGTATGCCACTGTCAGCAGTGACCTGTTGCCCCCAGGGTTAGGTTATTTTCCCCTAGGTCATTCTGTCTTTGGCAAAATATCTTTTCTGTCACCAAAGAATAATAGAATTATATTTTTTTTATGTGGAATGCACGTCTGAGATTCCAGATAATAGCCTAACAAAGTTACTTTAAATAAAAATAGAAGGTTTTTATTAGTTTGCTGGAATGCTAGGTAGGTGAAACAATGAGAACTTAAAGTTTAATTTTAAAGCAAAAAAAGGAATGCAATCTCTTACATATATACGCTCCTTTAAAGGCTAATCTTTGATGGAGTTCTGTGTTCTGATCATTCGGTAACTGTAATAATTACTAGCACTTATGTCGCACTTTTAGGTTTTCAGCATGCTTTACAGATCTTGTCCTCGCAGAAGTCCTGGGCGGTAGAGCCCCATTTTGTTAAGGTTTTTATGATCCCCGTTTTGTAATTGAGCAAACTGAGGCAGGCACCAGTGAAGCATTTGCCCAAGGTCCCATGGGTAGTGAGTGTCTGAGGCTGGATTTAGATTCAGATCTTCCTGACTCCAGGCCCAGTGTGCTAACTACCATACCACCTTGCTGTCCTCATTTATTAGGCATTATTTGTGGAGATGTTTAATTAGTCAATCAAAAAGCATTTATTAAGTGTATACTTATGTTTGAAGCCCTGGTATAAAAATGAAACCCTCTGTATTCTCAGGGAGCTTAGATTTATATACATAATCATTTAATATGCACATTTATATATACATATTTACAGATGCAGCACATTTTCATATATACATTTGTTATATACATGCATATTTAAAATAAATACAAGGTGATTCAGGAAGGAAGGGCACTAGAGATTATCTGAGGGCAGAAGTGAGGAGAAAGTTTGGCGGATGAGGGTGGAGCCATAAAGATGGAACTTGGAGCGCTATATGCGTGGAACAGCAGGAAGGCCAGTTTGGCTAGATCATGGTGTGTGGCGAGGGAGTGAGCTATCGTGAGGTTGGAAAGGAAGGAGCCAGGTTGTCAGGGGATAGTAAAGCCAAATAGAGGAGTTTATAGGTTATCATAGAGGAAATGGGGAGCCATACTCAATGTGCATAAATTTGGGAATGGGGTGAATTTGGGGAAAGATAATGAGTTCTGTTTTGGATATGCTGAGTTTGAGTTATTTATGAGACATGCAGTTTGAAACGTCCACGGGCCAGTTGGTGATGTGGGGTTTGTTTATTTAGATCTGGGAATCATTTGCTTAGAGATAGACTTGTAGGAGCTAGTGAGAGAGTGTGGCTGAGAGGAAGGCCCAAGAGAAAGCCTTGGGGTGGTCTACAGTTCATGGATGTGGAGATGGCAAAGGAGACAAAGAGGGCTAAGACAGCCAAGGAGAGAAGCTTAAGAAAACCCCAAGAAGAGAAAGCATCTCACCCCTCCCCCTTCCCAGCTTCCACATGCTGCCATCTCCCTGGTCCTCCAGGTTCACAGCCTGGGTGTCCCCCTCAAGTCCTTACTCTCCCCTACCATATCCTAACTGTCACCAAGTCCTGTCAGTTCTACCTTTATGCTGTTTCTTGTTCTCCCCGCTGCAGGTCTCATCACCTTATACCTGGTTTCTCCCATTCCAGCCCATCCTCCACTCAGCTGTCAGGCTAATCTTCCTAAAGTGCATTTCTTTGGACCTCTTTTCACCTCCACGATCAAATACAAAATCTGTTGTTTAGTATTCGGAGCCCTTTGGAGCCTAGTCCAGTCCCTTTCCAGCCTTATTTTACCATATACAGCCTCTCCAAATCTCCTCCGTGTTCTTTTCAATCCAGTCATCCTGGAACCCTTGTTCCATGCTAAGACACTCCATCACTCAGCTGCCGTAGGTATTCTCCCATGCCGGGAATGCTCCCCTTCCTCATCTCCACTTCTGGTCTTCCCATGTTTTCTTCAAGTTCTAACTTAATCTACAGGAAGCCCTACCCAGTCCCTCTTAATTCTAGTACCTTTCCTCTGTTAATTCCTATTTATCTCTTATATTCTTTTTTGTATATATTTGCTTGTCTCCCCCATTAGATTGTGAGAATACGTGCCCCTCCTTGAGGGTGAGGGCTACCTTTTGCTTGTCTTTGCTTCCCTAGCCCTTAGTTCAGTCCCTGGCACATAGTAGGCACTTAATAAATGCTTGTTCACTGACTGACTGACCAGTAGGGGAGATAAAATACTCAAGACCATGGAAGTGGGCAAATAGAATGGATCATATATTAATATTGCATTTTAAAAGTCATGGTAGAAAAGAAAAGTACCACAGTTGCACAATGAAATAGGAAATCTGTGGAGATTGCCTCAGGAGCAGGTCTGTTATTTGTATCATACATTTAGAAGCCACAAGATGGTAGGAGTCATACTTTATTCTAGCAACTGAAAAGTATCAGGTAGTTATTCCAGACAATTGATTCTAGTATTGCCTTTTTACTTTCTGTAAAAAGCTTTAAAATACTTTGTCATTAGAAATACAGCTACAGAATAAATCATCTCTAATCATCTTATTTAATTTGTGATTTTTAGGAAAAGAGCCTTGGTTGCTATTGGTACTCATGATCTGGATACTATTTCAGGACCATTTACTTACACAGTTAGGCCTCCTTCAGATATTAAATTCAGGGCGCTCAATCAGACAGAGGAGCACACAGCTTGTGAACTGATGGATTTATATAAGGTAAGTGTCATCTTTCCGACTTCCACAGAAACCATCATGAAATCCTGACTGAAGAAAGTAGTTTGTTCATTTCTTAAAAAACAAAACAAAATTGTACTACTTAACTTTTGTTTTTGACACAGCAGATTTTACATACAGGGAGGTGGTGCTTTGGATAGAGGGCTAGACCCGGAGTCACTCACTGTGTGCTTGGTACCGTGCTAAGTGTACTGCCAATGGTGGCTTCTGTCTTTGCCATTCCACATTATTTTCCATGATGATTGAACCAGTTCATGTTTCTGTCATGAGTGAATTGATATTTCTGCAACAATGATTTTTCCCATATTTTAGCATCTTTGCTAACCTGTTAGGTATGAGGTTGTTTTAATTTGTGTTTATTTGAACTTTCATTATTTTGAACATTAAAACATTGGTTATTATATTTATTTTGAAAACTAGCAGTTTCCTTTGACTATTTGTCTTTTCCAAAAAAAAAAAAAGCACTTCTCCTTTATAAATCATTGCTTTAAATAAAATCTGTTTTATTAGTAAATTTATCATTTATTCTTCAGCACAATTAATGTATTAATTACTAGCTAATCTTCAAGGTCAGCCCTAAGTAAATTTATATTATACCATTCAGATTTGGGGATGATAAAGTTGGGCAGATATTGAAGCAGCTTTTAAGTGGAATATATGGATAGGAACATCTTCTGACCATCTGTTAGTATCAGAGAGGCCAGCATTGGACGTTAGTGGGTAAGAATCTGTGTAGACTGACACAGAAGTTGTGACCTTTATTGCCTCAGTCATGCAGAAATTTATTATTTTCTCCGTGCCTTCCATTACACTAAGTGCTTGGGATCCACAGACAGACCGAAGCCAGCCCCTGCTCTTGAGGAGCACCATTCTCACGGACTATGGTCACAGACGCCTGCATTTTCGGCCCCTTGTCCCTGAGATGAAGGAGGTGAATCGGTCTTTCCATTGTATCTGAGACCACGAGCCACACGAGCTCCATCTTGCACGTTCCTCGCCTCATTCTTCCACCTTTTCAAAAAAAATTGTTATTCTTCACTTTAAAGGTTCCTTAACTTCAACAAATTAAATCTTTCAGATCAATTTTATTTTCCTCCGAAATGATTATTGCAAGATTGTTAAGTTCATGAAAAAATAACATTTGACATTCGTGACACTGAACTCTTTTTTCCCCTCTTAATTAGACCTCTGGTTTCTATCCAATACCAGTGCAAATAAGTACCTGCTCTGTCACTTAGGTAGTTGCCTGTGACATTAAATGACTCTCCCCAGGTCACACAGTCAGTATTTGCCAGAATTGGGACTTGAACCCATGTCTTTCTGTCTCTGGAGCCAGCCTGTATCCGTCTGGTCACAGTGTTTCTCATTGTTTCATTTACCATGAGAAGTGTGGCTCTGAGCTTAAGTTTGCTCAATTTCACAAACAAAAAAAATCATCTTATAGATTATTGAGTCACTTGTGCTGAGCAGTAGACATGGCAGCTTGAAAAATGCTCAGTGATAGAAGAAAATTTACTTGATAATTCTCTTAATGTTAATTGTAACTGGTCAGCCTCATTGGTTAAAACACTGAGCAAATGAGGCTAAGTGAAGTTTAACCTTAATTTGGTCATTTAGCATCATTCTATTTCAATGCTGTAGAACCTGGAGTCAGGAACCTGAGTCTAGTCCTAGTTCTACCAGGGACCTCTGGCAAATTACTTCATCTCTCTGAGCTTGTTCCTCATATGCAAAATGAAGGAATTGAAGGAAGAGAGAGGGGAATCTCTGCCTGCCTTTTCCCAGCAGATATGTTAAAAATTTATGTTTGAATTATGAAAAAGATCAGGGAAAAGAGTGTTGATGAATTAAAGCAAATCTATTTTCTCTGCTGGAAAGCATTCTCAAAACCTCTGAATGGTGAACTGTGTGTAAGGAATATAACACATTTAGTTTAAGTTAAATATAGATTAGGACTTTCTGTAATTTATGGCTTTTATAATTGCTTTTCCCACTTCTCTCCTAGATTTCACAAATAACTAGACTAGTGAACTTCTTAAAGTAATGTAAATAATGGGCAAATGACATTGTCTCTTTATTTTTTCAGACTGATAACCACTTGAAACATTTCTTGCACATTATTGAAAATAAGCCCCTGTACCCAGTTATATATGACAGCAATGGTGTGGTCCTTTCAATGCCTCCAATCATCAATGGTGAGTTTGTTCTGCTTCCTTTTCTTTTCTCTCCTAGCTTCTAATCAATGTGAATTGGTCACCTTCAGCCTCCCTATTCTTTAGTCACTTGGTTCCTTGATGGCCCAAAGGCAGCTTTAGTCCTCCCGATGTTAACCTTTATTTTCCTTCTCTTTAAGGCAACCAGACAATACTTTCCCTTTGTAGTATCTTGTTGTTTACTTCGATTTGTTCTGATATTTGATTGTGAGATTATGACCTGTTGTCATGACAGGTGCTGCTTGGCAGTATTGTGTTTAACAATATTATTCATAGTCTAGCAAGGCCATTTCAGTTCATAGTAAATAAAACTATAACTAAGGTGAGTATCTATCAGAAATTTTTATGTTGGTTAGATTATCATAGATTATGTCATTTTTTGTTATCCCAAAGGTCCTTCATTTGGCATTGTTTTCCAGAAAAGCTAAATTCAGTCTTATTTGACAGAATAAATTAATTTGAGTCAGCTGATTCTTGAGTTTTTTACTGGCCTAATAAGCTCTCATTTATCTTCCCCAGTGGGGTTGAGCATTAACCCTGATAATCCCTTTTCAAAGTGCCTGACATCTGCGTAATTCTGGGAATTATCATGAGCACTAGGGACACTACCAGAAAGAACCTAAAACAGTATTGTTACAAAAGTATTGTCAGTGGTTAATGAAGATGTCTTAGTCAAGAAACTCAAGACCAGAGGGGATACAAGTTACATTTTCCTCACTGTTGCCCATTGAGTGCAAGGGATATAGAGGAGAAGAATTAATTGCAAATGGCACCACTGCCTGAGAAGGCAGTGTCTGAGAAGGGAATTTGTGTTTTTGGACTGTAGCTTAAAATAGAGAGGTGGTGGATTCCTGGCCAGAGATGGAGTAAAGCCCAGTGAAGACTGATAAAACTACGCATTGGCAAATCTAAGCAAAAGGGAGGGAGAAGACTGCCAGTGTCTATCTCTCTATGGAGATGCCAGAGAGAACAACTAATTGGAAAAAGAGTAGCGGTTGGAACACCCAGAAATTCACAAGAAACAAAATCCAAGGAAGGAGTCAGTACTAAAAAGCTCTGGCCCCAAATTTGGGCAATAAGCAAGAACTGGTGGTCTTAATTCAAGGAGACTTGGCCTCATTGGGATCACTGAGACTGTGGGAGGAAGCCCCTACCTGGATTTAGATGGGAATGTCTCAGTCAAAATATGATTTCATGCTGGATGAAATCAGGAGTGGAATAGCATTGTCTACTAAGGAATTGTATGAGGAGAGCCCTAAACCAGAGGGGGAGCATAGCAAGTGGAGAATGTTTGGGTGAAGATCAGTGAAGGGGCAGACACCTGATATTACTGATAGGATATACTGTAGATTGCCTGGAACAAAAGAGGATAAATATGAAGAATTTGAGAAACAAATCATAGGCCTGGCCCAGAAGGATGACACAGTGATGGTGGAAGACATCACTAAATCATTCAGCTACTAGCAGCCCTCTCTACCCAAAGCAGACTAACTGATAACTAACTACTTGACTTGCCTTAGGGATAGTTTCATCCAGGGGAAATTCCACTCTGGCTCTGATTTTCACTAACAGGAAATGATTTTGGGGTAGGATAGTGGTAATCATCAGAATGTAAATAGCCCTTTTAGGTTTACAAAGTGACTTATAGATATTACCTTATGTTATCCTCACAACAACACTGGGAGGTAGGTGCTGTTATTATACCCATTTTACAGTTGAGGAAACTAAGGCAGAATTTTAGTGACGTGGCCAGCGTCATATAACTAGTGTCTGAGGCCAGATTTGAACTCAGGTCTTCCTAATTTCAGATCCAGCACTGTATCCATCATGTTATCGGAACCCAGGGGAGAAATGTTCAGCGTCTTCTAGTGTTTGTAATAGACAAAGAGAAGAAATCTAGTTATTATCTTACATTCACCCTAGATTATGTGAAAGCAGATTTGAAAAAGTTTGGAGCAGATAAGTAGAATCCCATAGGGGAAGCGAGCTTGGGAAGAACGGGAAATATTTGAGAATGAGAGTCTGAAGATTCAAAAGGAAACTGCTTTAGGGAGGGGGAAAAATGAGATTGTCTAAAGAGACCAATATGGAAAAATTCAGCCATCATCTTAGATTAAAGATGTACAAATGGAAATAAGGTTAGGTAATAGAGGATAAACACAGGAATGAAGTAGTACTATGAGGTTATCAGGGCTAAAGCCTGGAATGAGTTGAGGCTAAATCTACGCATAACAAAAAAAGAGGGTTTTTTTTAGAGATGGTCAATTTTCTGGTTTGTTTTTACAATTTTGGGATAAGAGGGGTGATCAAGGGAGGGATGACATTGCTTCTGCTTTGAGTGAATGGGATGATGCTGACTGATAACAGAGAGCAGAACTGCTTAGTTCCAGTTTTACCTCTGTTTTCTCTGCCAAGGAGAATGCCCTATGCACTGAAAATAAGAATAAAAATGACTAAGAGCTAATTCACTACCCAGTGCTCACAAGGAGATAGGGAGCTCCTTATTGATCTTGATGAATTCAAGACACTTGGCACCACCCTCCACTTTGTAGGGCTCTGAAAGAACTGGCAGATGGGGTTGTTGAACCAGTGACTGAATTATTTGAAAGATCATGTAAAATGGGAGTGGAACCATAAGATTTGAGAAAGACAGACATCTAAGCTTAAAAAAAAGGAGACTGTCTAGCTTTTCTATTTGTATCCCCAGCATTTAGCAGGTAGTATTGCTAAATAAATGAATGAATATATTAAATAAATATTTACAAATTTAAAAAAGGGAAAAGAATAGAGGCTGTGAATTACAAGCCATCCAGTGAACTTGAGACTTTGACTCCTGGGGAAATTCTAAAACTGGTCTTTAAAGAATTGTTTAGTGAACTTTAAGAGGTGGTGATTACTGATAGCCAAGAACGCTTCATCAACAGCATATCAGGCCAGACTAACCTCAGTTCCTTTTTGGATAGGATCACTATCCTGGTAGCTGAGGGGAATTCTGTGGACATAGTTTACCTAGCATTTCGCATAGCTTTTAATGATGTATCTCATACTGTATATGTGGAGAATATGGCAGGAGATGTGCTCTGTACTATAACTATAGACTATAGCTATAATCCATCTGATTGGATGGATTTAGAACTTGGTGGAGGGTCAGACTCAAAGGTCAGTTCATGGTGGTTCTAAAGTCAGCTTGTATGATTGGCATGGAGTCGCACAGGGAGCTGTGCTTGGCCTGGTACTGTTTGATATGATTATTGTTTTGGATAAAGATGTAGGTGGTATGCTCACCAAATTTGCAGATGACACAAAACTTGAGGAGAAAGCTAACCACGTTGAGCCGAATCTAATAAGATGAAATTGAAAAGGAATTAAAAGTAAAGTCCTGTTTTGGGATACGAAAAATCAATTTCACAAATGTATGAGGCGGGGAGATCCATATAGAGAGCAGTTGTTTCTGAGTGCAAATATTTTTCTTGACATTGGCTAATAGTGCAATTGCTTAAGCTATATAAATCATACTTAGTAGTATGGCACTTAGAGGCACTGTTCATCTAACTGTTGCCAATTATTTCCTCTTTCCATTACTTAATCTGGTACATTTGTTGTCCACTAAAGCCCTCCAGTGCATCATCGTGTCATGGAGTAAACAATGGGCAACAGAGTAGAATCTGGTGAGTCTTAACCAAGCCAGAAAGTCTTTGAGTAGGGGTCTGCTAATAGATAGCTGTCTGAGGGCTGCCCTGGCTAAATGTAATTGGTTAACCAGGTGATCAGTTTCTCAGCCCTGGACTCTTATGAAATGGGAAGGGGTTGTGCTCTTAATCGTTGAAAGTGTTTTGTAGCAAGTAGAGCCGAACTCGGCCGTATTTGTCATTTATCTCCAGATTGGAATTAGGAAAGGTCTTAGAGATCAGCCAGTTCAGTGGTAAAGAACCTTTTTCAGTAGAAGGTCATAGGTCACTTTAGGTCCCTTTTGGACCATAAATGATCATGGATAATGGAGAAAATATGTGCAATGTAAAAAAGTCATTACACTTTCCCCATAATGTATGTATACAGAAACAAATCAAAATTGTTATTTGGCATTAAAAAAAATTTTTTTTTGAAGATGTAAACTGCAAGGAAATACAATTTAATGACACCATGTGGTAAACTCTTATCTGCCCTAGAGGACACCCTTTAGTTCCTGTTAAAATGAACAGATCCAAAGGACAGAGAACACTCCAGGCAGAGCTTCCATGGGCATTGAAGCTAGCAGAGACCACTCCTGTTATGTCATCATCACTTGTCCAGCACCCAGGAGTCAGTATATCCTACTCTTATGATACCCTCAGCCCACCTCCTTTAGTCTAAGAGTATCAAGTAGAGCATGGCAGAGGAAGGGAAGAGTTAGGGTGAAGGTGGGGAGGATGAGGAAGGGACCCAGCAAATGTTAAATAACAACTTTCCTAGCCTTTTGGAGGAAAAAGAAATAGCACCCAGATACAAGCTGTTCTGGGAATTGAATTTACAAGTTCTCCTAGCCCCAAGGCTTAGAAACTAGGTCAAGGAAGACAACTACATAAAAATCAGTCAAACCAGTCCACTATTTAATGGGGTTTTCCAAGCAAGCACCTTGATCGTATTTTGATTTAGATTGTATGTGAAAATGTTGACTCACAACTGGACTCTTACATTACTTATTTAGAAAACCTCATTAAATTTTGTTTGCTTTAAAAAAACACTTTAATAATTATGAAAGAATGTAATAATTCCCCTTCAGTGTCTTTAAACTGTATTTTCTTGCAGTTTATATCTTCAAATTTTTTTTTAATTCCAAACAACAATTTTGATTTGCTTCTTTTTACATGCTTCTGTGGAGTTTGAAGTTTGTGGTTCACTTAAGTTCAGGATTTCTGAGCTGCGGGAAGACTGAGTTCTTCAGATATCCACACCAAGTTCAACCCCAGAATAGTGAATCTCCAGGAGTAGGAAGGGGGGCGGCTAGACTGCCCAAGGAGAAGTGATCTGGTCCAGTAGGGCCAAGCTGCTGTTAGCAGTAGTGTCAGCTAGTGACCAGGTGCTGCACTTGCAGTCTGGGCAAGATTGGGAGACCCAATCTTGTAGCAGCAAGCACCCCAGCATACTCAGGAGGGTCTGCTGTAAAGGTTCTTAAATCTGCTTTTCTAAAAGGAAAGCAATTTTTCAGGGGTCAACAATCTTCTTTAATCACATATACCAATAGAGAAAATACAAGCAGAGGAAATAAAGACCAACAGACAGGGCTTCTGACTATCTAACCATAAGCAATACATACATCACAGATCAACAGACAGATCCAGCTATCTGATCACTACATTCATACATAAAGAAGTACCACCATCTGGGTTTTCAAAGTGGGTGGGGGTGCAGGGAGAGGGGCACAGTTACCCAGAGTCTCATCTGGCACATGAACCTTCTTCCAAACCCCCAAAGCAAAACCTTACTTCAGAGTATATATACAGTTTTCAGAACTTGAGGATAGGACCCTTCTGACCCATTGCCTCATTAGCAATTGACAAAAGGTGTGGGCCTTCCTGCAAAATAAGCCTCCCCTAATCTGAGGCCCATTAATGGGCAGGGAAGATCTTTCTTTAACATAAATCTCATTAACATTACACCACTAAAGAGGGTTAGGAGAGAGGGTATGCTTTCCAGTGGTAGGTAGGATGGAGGAGAACATGCATTGGGGCATTATCTAAATAGGACATGCTAACTTACTAAGCCTCTTGTTGATTTAATGAATCATTCTAATACCTGACTTTAAGAATATGGAGTCCTTAAAGCACAGAAACGACCAATTTTTTCCTCTCAAATAATGGTATTTGGGAGAGTAATGTTTTTTATAATTACTACTGAGAAGAAAGTATTCTCACTCATCATCAAAAATAGTTTGAAATAATAGTAAAAAATGAGTATGTGTATTATATCACACACATGCACACACACACACACACACACTCACTCACTCACACTCTCTCTCTCTCTCACTCACTCACTTTTAATTAGGGTTAGTATTTAGGCCTGGATTGTAATTTCACTTATATAGGAAACTCTTGGGTTACCATGTCAGGCCAGCACCTCTCTGCAGCTTACAGAATCTTTGAATTGCGTAGGGCACAGACAGTTTGTGTCAGAATCTGGACTTGAACCCAGGTCTTCCTGGCTTTCAGGATGGCTCCTTATTTACTGCTGGCTGGTTCAAGTGGGTGTAGACTGCCAGGAAGACCCGAGTTCAAATGGTTAACAGACATTTCCTAATTGTGTGACCTTGGGCAAGTCTTGCCCCTGTTTAGCTCATTTTCCACTTCCTGGGCTGCCGTGAGGACCAAGTGAGACAATAATTGTAAACTCCCGGCACGATCCCTGGCATGTAGCAGATGTTATATGGATAGTAGTAATAGTTGTTGTTCCTATTCTTACTGAATTGGATGGTTTCTTTGCCTTAAAAGAATGTTTTATTGACGTTTTTACATTGTAGTCATTTTCAGATATTACTCCTCAAACACATTCAATAAGCCCTTTTTTGTAACAAAAAAACCCCAACATTTAAGTCAGACCAACTAACACAAAGCATTTGACTGTCCAGAAGTGTAGGCAGCATCCCATTCCTACAGTGCCCCACTTCTCTAGCTAGTGGAGAGAGATGCATTGCCTCAGTAGTGAAAAATAAAAATCAATTGCATTGCATAATCATGATATTTGAGCTTAATTTGTCCCTTACTCACATTGAGTGATCACTCTGGCTCAGAAGAGATTGTAATGTGATGTGAAATGACTGAGCTTGGCAAGATTTCTTCTTTTTCCTTCTTTCTACTGTTAAACAGCTGAACCGAATTTTACTAAGTATTATACGTATTTTAATTTTCTTTCCTGATGTTCAGCACCTGTTCTGAATTTGTGGGTGATGTCGGTTATTACCTCCTGTTCTTTTGGTGATGTTCTCAGTTCAGATTGTTCTTCTGTAAATATTTGGATTGTTTGCCATTTGAGTAGAATTCCAAGTCTAAAAGGAAATTTCTTTTATTTGGCAAACTTAACCAAATTCCAAGGCAAAATTAAACTTCACACAGTTCTTGAAGCAAACTCTCAGCTCTCCATCCTGGATTGCTCTGGGAAGGATTTTTATTGTCTTTTATTCTTTTTACTGTCATACTTCATAGCATGACACTTCTCACGGTTATGATTTATTCAGATTGAACACTATCTCTTGCCTCTTATTATGGGCATATTTCATATTTTAATTTCAAGTCAGAGGATTTGCACAGACTTAAAGGGAATGAACAGAAAATTGCAGCATAGCAGCTTTTAGGACAAAGAACTTCCAATCTAAGGAAGAGGAAATAGAGAATCATCTTGTAAGTCAGTCACAGGATAGGAGGTGTCAGCACCTGCCGACTCTGGACTGAAAGAGCAGGAGGTCCAACTGACATCTGTTCTGAAAGCACCACGGCTTCCAGGGAATGAACTTCAAGACAGGCAAGGAACATTTAGTAAGCACCTACTGTATGCACAGTGAGAAGACAGAGAAGAGTCTGGGTTGGGTCCCTGGCATTCTCCTCCAAGCTCTGCCTGGGTCCCTCTGTCTTTTCCATGCTTGCCAAAGCTTATTCATTGTTAATGATTTGACATTTCAGTGGTGCTTTAGTTGTGTATTATGTCTGGCTTCATGTCAGATGACTGAAGCCTGCCTGTGGCAATAAATGTTCTTTTAAAAAAAAAAACCAGATATATAGGTATAATTTATTCATTTTTCAGTTTTCAATATTCACTTCCACAAGAAATTGAATTCAAAATTTTCTCTCCATCTCTCCCCACCCCCAACCCCATCCACCCATTCCTCCAGTCTGTCCTCTCTTCTGTTGCTCCCTTCCTGTGGGGCAAAATAGATTTCTATACCCCAAGCAATAAATGTTCTTGATACATGTCATTGATGTAGGATGTAAGTGATCACAATAGACATTGTATAAAGTGAGAGATTTGGAATAGGTGATTTCCAAAGTCCCTTTTAGCTCTGATGCCATAGTTCATGATTTAATACAAATTTTCTTATGGAGAGATGACTTAATTTCTCTCTGGTGGGCCTTTCCAATATTTTAAATAAGATCCTTTGAACCTATTAACTTATCCATCATTATAAGATTTATTTAGAAAGTAATTCACTTTAATATTGTTTGCTGGTTCCCTTAAGAACTTTTTGTTATGATTTGTTCTGCACTTTTTCCAGTCCATTTCCTCCCATTTTTTATTCTCTTTCCTAGCTTAATGCTCCTGAGGGTCAAAATATCACAATTGGTGAGGAAACTTAATTGAAGTTTCTGAGTACCATCACTTCCAATTAGCAGATCCTAAGTCAAATTTGTGTCCCTTTTAAGGAGAAATTTTTATTTTTCATTGACATAGCCTTTGAGAATCCAGGAAGAGGTGGAGTCAGAGACCACAGCACCTGTTGACTCTGGACTGAAAGAACAGAAGGTCCGATTGCTATCTGTTCTGGGAGCATCATGTCTTCCAGGGAATGATCTTCAGGGCAGGCAAGTCAGGCAGGGAGCACACCTACTATGCAAAGAGAGAAGACTGATAAAGTGAGGCTGAGTAGGGTTTCCCCTTTGCACCAACCTCACCTTCCCCCACCCCCCCAAAAAAAACCCCATCCCTTTGGCCACTAAGAAGTAGTCCCTCTCATGAAGAGCTAGATTCAGAGGCTTCAGATTGTCTAACATAAAGAAAAGAAGCCCCTGGCTTGTGATTTCTCTAAAATGTCAGCTGTTAAATGCAGAAGGAGGTAATTTGGGGGCTATCCATATGACAAAGAAAGAAGAAAAGTTAGAGAACTAGAGGTCAGTAATAATTAGGAGTGGCCCAGGGCTTGGGAGGCAGTACTGGGTAAAGATCTTTGAAGTCTTGGGAGGGATGGGAGAAAGCAGTTTGGTTAATTCTCACTCTTCCCACTGGCAACAAAAATTTGTCGTCTGTCTATTAAAAGACCTTAGATCTCTTCAAGCTTTATGATCTGCAGCCCTGTTTCCACAACACTCCATTCAGATATCAGTAGCTCTTTAGGGCCTGCTGTACCCCAGTTAGGCCATGTCAGCCATGGGACAGCTCTTTATTGCTAGGTAGGCCATTACAGACACCCTGAAGAAGTGTTGGTGTGTGGGTTAAAGTGACCTATCACTTGAAGAATTATACCACAACTCACTGGAAAATTATTCAGGCATCTTGATTTGCTGAAATTTATTCTATTTGGAAATAGAAACTCAAATATTGGTTGTAAATATGATTCAGAGAGCTTCTTTTGAAAGGGTTTAAATTGTCTCTCAAAGTAGTGGGCCTCTCCCATAGAGATCTCTTTATTTTGTAAAGGCCCCAGAATTTGACTGTAGACTGTCTCTGAGCCAGAAGATTCTAGGTTCAAATAAATTTTCATTTCTCTTTTGTTTTACTATTCATACAATTAAGACACTCATGTTCTTGTATGATGAAAATTCTTTGTCTTTATAAAACTGATCTTTTAGAATTTTGTTTTATTCTTATTGTAGGTTATCATTCAAGAATCACATTAAAAACCAGGAACGTGTTTATTGAATGCACAGGAACTGATCTTACTAAGGTAAATGGAGCTTGAATTCTGTTTCATGTGCTGCATGGCCTTTATGTTTCTACTTTTATTCTTCTACCAAATATTTAAATGTGAAAATAATTAACATTCAAGGTAGGCTCATATGTGGCCCCGATCAAGTACTTACTAGAAAGGGATGTCTTCTTAAGTACTTGGCAAATAATTTTGGATTCACTATAGACATAAAGATGATATCTGTAGAAAAATCTGGACTGTTATATGATGGCTTCATTCTTGTCTGTGATCCCTATTTCACTTACTTTCTATCCTGAAGAGTTCTTTGATTGGATTACTGTGTAGTGTAAATTACTGCATGAGCTTTCCACCTTAGTTTTTTTTTTTAATTGCACTGAATACATTACAAGATGGAAGCTGGCAACTAAGCAGGTTAAGGGAATGTGAATTAATGATTGTGAAGGGGGAGATAGTTGGCATTCGTAGAAGGCTCATTGTCCTAGAGCCTGGTAACAAGATATTCCAATTAAAATTCACATTTTTCATATTTGCCTCTAGAAATACCATCAAAACAATGTAGCTTTTATTACCTTTTAAAGATTTGTTGTCTGCATGTCAAAAGATCTTAGATACCTTTCCTAAAGAATTAAGTCATTTCATACTATACTGTCTGCAACACTTTATACAGCATGTATTTCCTGAAGCTTTGTATGATTTTCTATATCTCTCTTATTTGATTTTTAAAATAGTTTTTGAGCTCTTTCAGGAATTCTTTTTGGGCATGAGAACAATTCACATTTTTCTTTGAGGCTTTGTATGTAGCAGTTGTGACTGTTATTTTCTGAGTTTGTATTTTGATCTTCCCTGTCCTCACAGTAATTTTCTGTGGTCAGGATTTTTTTGTTGTTGTTGTTGGCTCATTTTTCCAGACTGTTTCTTGACTTTTCACTTTATATTAAAGTTGGGCTCTGTTCTGGAGTGGAAAGGGCAATATGTTAAACTTCAGGATAAATTTGAAGCTAGGTCTGGAAATTACAAACTTTCAGCTCTTCTGAAGTAGTATCATTTGAGGAGAGATGTGTTTACTACTCCCCTGGCCCGTGCTCTGGTTTGTGAGCCACCACAAGCACTTTCTTCCTCTCTGAACTATGCCCAGGGTCTCTGCTCAGCTGAGGCTACAAGCTTTGATGTGGTAGTACTCCTCCTCACCCTGGGACTGAAATCCAGGTTATGACTCAGATCTCTGTATGGGAAGTGCAACGCAGTCCTGCCCCCAGTGCCAGCAAAGGGACCCCAGTAGTTCCTTCTGAACCTTTGTCATCTGTGAACTGAGAGCTCCAATAATAGCCTGGTGGCCATTGATTGATTAAATGGCTTCCAAGGCCTGCTGCTGGTTTGCTGAGGCACAGCCTGCTCCACTCTCATCCTGGTATGATAGACCTTTCTTGCCAACCTTCTAAGTTGTCTTGGGTTGGAAAATTGTTTCACTCCTTTCTTTTGTGGGTTCTGTTGCTCCAGTATTTGTTTTGAGGTATTATTTGAAGTTGTTTGGAGAGAAATTTGGGAGAACTTGGGCCAGTCCCTGCCTTTTCTCCCTCATCTTGACTCTGCCCCCAGATTTATATAATTTGTAGCTTACCAGAGTGATTTGCATTTTAAAAAATGTCCTTGTGTTATAACTATAAATATAGTTGAAATTTTCTTAGTGTTTTCAGTTGCCTTTGAAGAATCCAAATAGCATATGGGTTTGTATCTGCCACAGATGCAGAACTGACTTTGATGACTCCAGAATTGGAGAGCGCAGAGACAGGAACTGGACAATCACGGCCTTGAGAGCCCTGGTCTCTCACCTCTGTCCTTAGAAAGCACCTTGAGAATTCCAACTCTAGGAAGCTAGAAAGGGGGCCTGCTGAGTGCTGCTCAGTCATTAGTCATTTTCCACCTTAGCTGTGGAGTGCAGACGCTCACAATGGTGTTTTTCTTTCTCCAGGCAAAAATTGTCCTTGATGTCATTGTTACAATGTTCAGTGAATATTGTGAGAAGCAGTTTACGTAAGTAGGACAAATTGCTGTCACATATGACCAGACTTTCCTGTTGTGAATGACCAAACTAAGGAAGCAGTTGGTGGTTTTCTCTTTCAGGGTTGAAGCTGCTGAAGTAATTTATCCTGATGGGAAATCCTACACATATCCAGTAAGTGTTAACAGTACAACAATAATAAGAGCTATCAATTTTAAAGTGTTTTAAGGTTTGGCAAGTGCCTTGTAAATATTATCTTATTTGGTCCTCACAATAATCCTGGGAGGTAGGTGCTTTTATGATATCCATTTTACAGATAAGGAAACTGAGGCAGAAGTGAAGTGACCTGCCTAGGATCACGCAGATACACAATGAATCCAGACTGGAACTCAGGTCTTCCTGACTCCAAGGCCAGTGCTCTATCCAATGCACTCTTACTGACTGGGAAGATGAATGAACCCTTATGTAGGGAGAACACTCCAAGAGGCATGGCATGCCATAAACTCTTTTAACTAACTTTTTAACTGGATAATTTGCAATTCTGCCTCTGGCAAGGATACACATTCAGCACCCCAGACTTAATTAGTCTTGTTCAGTCATCCGAAAGCAGAAGTTGCTAAAGGCCATTGCTGTAACTAATAAATCATTTCAAATGTATCATCAGGCCTAATTCAGTAGTTAGTGCAGCTGTGATAAGGGTCTAAAAACTCAATAAAAAAATCCAAGCCTCTGAGCCCGCAGGGTAACTTAGTGTGACCAATGTAGCAGGTGACAAAGTTGAGGCTATTCAGGGTCATAATTCTGTCTTAGTGAGGCTGTTGCCATTTTAGATTTTATCCCTCTGCAGTCAGACCCTTGGGAGCAGCTAGTGAGACCCTGAGAGCCCAGAACGCCCCTCTTAGTCTTCATACCTCCCATTTTAAGGGTGTGGACTCTGTAGACAGAAGCCGGAACTCCTGGGTTCACCATCAAGAATGGTACTGTTCATGACAATATGAGGTTAGAGTACTTCGTAACTACAGAAATGGGATGAGTCAGTCATGGCTGGGGATTCATAACCCTGTTTTAGTAAATTCTTGGTTTGAATGAATGACTAGCAACAGCCTAGTTAGCTTACTTCAAGGGGTGAAAGTTACAAAGAAGTAAATGCTAGCTTTATTTAAGTAAGCTTTGTACTTAGCTTTAAATAAGGAATTTCCTCAGAGCCACCATCACCAGAAGCCTCCATTTATAAGGAATGTTGTAGAAAGGATTCTTATGGTCAGGATTGAACTAGATGACCTCTTT
Organism: Potorous gilbertii; assembly: GCA_028658325.1. Lineage (NCBI taxonomy): Eukaryota > Metazoa > Chordata > Mammalia > Diprotodontia > Potoroidae > Potorous > Potorous gilbertii. The sequence goes on along the minus strand of CM053771.1, from coordinate 497,156,000 downwards.
CTGAAAGCCCTTCCAACTCTAAAATTCCATACTTTTGGTACAGAAGAACTGTCTTTTAAAAAAAAAACAAAACAACTTGATGTTTAACTTAAGAAATAGGTTTTTGAAAAATCTGGGTAGTAGTTAGATGTCAATATAAATGTAGTGGTAAACATTCAGAAGGGGGTAGAGAGAAACATTTTAAAATTTGGTTCATTTTTTTCTTACATATTGCTATTTATTTTGTGATGATTAAAAAGGTCCCTTAGGTCTAAATTGGTATTCTTATGCAAGTGAAATGGCATGATTTTTCCAAGTGCTGGACAGTTTTTTAAAATGATTCTTTTTTAAATGTGTTTTTGATGCTAGGAGTGTGTAGGGAGAAACCTATTCTGTAGAAGAAATAAAATCTTAGGAAGTTATTTTGTCCATTCCTGCACTTTGAAGCAAGGATTTGAAATGTAAGGACACATCATTGCTTATATTCATATGAAACTTTTTATGTTTACAAATGTCTATGACAATTAGAAATTTGAAACGAGTTCAGAAACTGATCAGGGTTATGCCATTTTACATGATTAAGATGCCCAAGGTAGATGCAACAACTTCTAAGCTTTTAGATCTCCCACTTTCTGCGGCGTATCCTTTCCTTTCTCAGCAGAGATGTGCTGTTGAGTGCATTCTTACTTGCAGGATTCTCCTCGACAGCTGCACTCTGGCAGCACTCACTGAGAGCGTGCTGAGAGTCAATGGCCTCAGTGTGATGTTGTGCCCAGCCTCTCCAAGAGCACCAGAGGACTGTTTTGTACGCTGTGGTCTGGCAGACAACTCCAGTGAGATGGAAGGGAAAGCATCCCTTTAGGACAGGGATTCTTAATCTCTTGTGTCATGAACTGCTGTGGCATTCTGGGGCAGGAAGACTGTCTGTGAACCCCTTTTCAGAAGAATGTTTTTAAATGTATAAAATAAAATACACAGGATTGCAGAAGAAGCCAATTATATTGAGATAGTTACCAAACCATTTTTAAAAGTCCAGAGATCCCAGGTTAATAAGCCCCATTTTAGACAAAGGGAAAGTACTAAGAACAAGAGCCTTTTAGCCTTCAATGCAGGGTCCTTCCTGTGGTACCAGAGAGATAAGCAGACAAAGGAGTGAGGGAAGGTGTAGGCCCATTCCACAGCTGAAAACTTAAGCCTTAATATGGCGAAAGGCTCCCTGTTTTAAGCAATGATGAGCTTACTAAGAGGGTGATAAACAGAGGAGTTTGGGGACTTACATAAGGACAATGTTATCTTTAGGCGTGGTTTTCTTTTCACCATAATTTGACCTTTCAGGTTTGCCAAAATCTCAAGCCCAGTTCAAAAATTAATGAGGTGATATAATGTTACCAGTGCTTTGCTACTGGAAAGCCTGGTTAAGTCTTCAGAAAAAAATTGTTCAATATTTTATCCTTTAATCAGAGATTTACTTAAGAGAATTTTGTAATATTTCATAGTGAGTTGATTAGTAATAAGGTCACAGATCTGTCCGTCAAGGATTCTTTTAAAATTACCTTTTCATATAAGGTATAATGTTCTGAAATACTAAACTAATCCTAATTGATCTGCCTTTTTAAAAAATCTATCTAAAGTGGTGATTTTTTTTAAAAAATGGGATTAGGAAGCTTATAAATCTATATCCTAATGTAGAATGTAATGTAGAATAATTTAATTTTCTTGTATGTTTTATAAAACCTTTTCCTTCTCCATAGGAATTAGCTTACCGAAAGGAGATAGTGAAAGCTGATATAATTAACAAGCAAATTGGAATCAGGTATGCTATGAAAAACTCATTCATATTCATTTAAAAGATATACAGGAATGAAGAGCAAATTATACTTTATCTTACCTCAAAGAATGTTTGGAAAGGCCTTTCAATTCCTCAGGAATTAAGATGGCAATATAATTCAAAATATTATGTCTCTCATCTTAAAATAAATTCGTAAGGAAGCTTGTCATGTAGTTAAATTTTTTTTTCCAAAATGTAACATTGCTTTAAAAAATGTAATGAAATTTTCATTTTCTTATTTCAGTGAAACTCCAGCAAGTCTTGCAAAACTTCTGACCAGGATGTACTTAAAGTCAGAAGTCGTAGGGGATGGGAACCAGATAGAGATTGAAATCCCTCCAACCAGAGCTGACATTATCCATGCCTGTGATATTGTAGAAGATGCAGCTATTGCTTATGGTTATAACAACATTCAGATGACTATGCCGAAAACGTACACCATAGCTAATCAAGTAAGATTGCACCCTTAAATAAACACCCCTTATTGTTAGTAACTGACTATTGAATGCCAGAAGGGCTTTGGGAAAAACAGAGCATAAGAATTAAACAATATTTTGACATGCTTTGCTATGAGAGACATTTGCAGTGGATAGGATACAAAACAGATGCCCAACTGATTAGAGCAAGTTGGAGACCTGTGATGGCTAGTTCTTTGAAAAAAGACAGGTTTCAGGCTTGGAGCCCTTGCTGACTCTCTAATAGGGAAACTCATTTTCTCAAGTTGGGTCCAAATACAGACACTGTGTGTGTTTGTGTGTAAGTGGCTGTGTGCTAATTAGCAGAGGAAAGAAGCTTTACCTCCATAATAATTTGCTATTTCTTGTGCTAAAAAACATTTTTTTAAAATGGGAACTTTTTTGAGATTAAGTAGTATGAATATGATTTTTTTCTTGCAGTTACCTCTGAATAAGCTTGCAGAACTCCTGAGGCATGACTTGGCAGCAGCGGGATTCACTGAAGCTCTTACCTTTGCTCTGGTATGTCTTACTGTCTAGCGTTTTCTGGTTGATACTTTAGTTTAATTTTTGAACTTTAAATATGTATTTCATTATTTTTATCATGATGTAATGTGAATAGATGGGATTCACAGCACTCTTGGCAAGTCCGTATTTGCTGATGCTACTTACTAACAACTCCTCTCTGCATGAACTGGTGGTGTTTGTGGAATGTAAGTGTGAATGCTTGCTTTGATTCTCTGCTACAGGTAGAAAAGGCTAATGCCAAGCACTACAGCTACAATATCCTATGTTAAACTCTTAAGATTCTATAGTGTCATGAAGAGACCATTATGAATTTCACAACTAAATTATATTAGCATTTTCTAGCCTGAATTTCATCATGGCAGTGCCCACTAGGTGCCGCTCTAGTTAAAGACTTGACAACTGTTCTGCGTTATTACCTACTTTGGGGAACTTATTCTCATCTTCAGACATTTTCTTTGAGTTCAGAAGTTAACATGAAAGGCTTATATGAGGAAGTAAATTATTTATAGAATTAGAACAAAACAGATAGACCGTTTCAAAACATGTCTGTGAGTTGTAGCTCCCTGGCTTTTCTATAAAGCCCAGTATCTCTGTGTTGCCTGTCCTCTTAGTGCCTGGCTTTTCAAACATATTACATCCTAACAGAATTTGAGGGAGAGGGATCTAATCACCTTCTTATATCTAAATTTCTAGTTTATTTTTACAGTGGCACATGAGTCCTTTAGCTTGTGAAGTATGCTGTGAGAGCAATTTTTCATTTCATTTTTTCAGACCTTAGGTTCCATAGTGCAGCCTGTCCTGGTGTGGGAGTCAGGAGGCAAATATTTGCCATTGCTTTTGTCAGTAACAAAGGCCCCCAAAAGTGCACTCAGTTATACATTGTGAATTTGGGTCTTTTCGTTGGTAACCCTCATTCTGATGGTTATTTCATCTCAATAAATAGATTTCATGAGGATATATCCATTTCTTTACCTAAATAAAATATGGAGTATCCCACTAAAGGGACTTCATAGCGCACTGCAATGGACAATAACCCCTAGCTCTGTTTAGTAGAAATAGGTCTATAAGTCTAATGCTACAGTCATTTCAAAGTGAAGGCTAGGTTCCTTCCTAAGAAGTGAGCATTAATTTTTGTATCAAATATCGCTTACTCCCAATGATGAACTGTGGGTCTTGATATATCACTTTCACAGCCTTAAATTGAAACCCCTTTTTTGGGATGGCATTGCCCTTATCTTACCACTCTTCATTAAGAGGCCAACTGTATATAGAGCAGGTACCTAGAGGACCTTATATTTAGAGCTGGAAGGTACTGTAGACACCATCTCATCCAACCTCCTCATTTTGCAGATGAGGAAACTGAGGCCCATAGAGTTAAATGACTTGTCCAAAGTCACAATGCTAGAAAGTAGCAGATCCTAGATTTGAACACAGATGCTCTGATACCAAATCTAGCCTACTTTGTACTATGTCATGCTGCCTCCATACAAGAGAATCTATGATGTGTGTCCATAATAGTGCTCTGAACATATTGCTATAGGTGTTCATAAAAGAGAAGGAAGGAAATGAGAATAGAAAAGTAGGTTAAGGCTGGATCGTGGAGGGTTTCAAGTACAGCACCTGTCAGCATCTCTGTAATGTATTCTGTTTGGTTTCGTATGTTGGCAAGAAAGTATAAGCACCATACCAATGGTAACTAATAAATAGCATCTGCTACAGACTGTTTTTATGTATCCAGAGAGACTCTTTATAGCACATTTACTTGAACATAGAATAAAGATGCCTTACTTAGGAGAGGATAGTAAGGTGACATATAGAGAATTCCACAATCTTTGTTTTCAGTTTAGCCATTTCTATGGTAATCCATTCTAAATGTATTGTTTCTCAGTGCTCACAAGAGGATATTGCTGATAAACTTGGCATGGATATTTCTGCAACGAAGGCAGTTCACATAGCCAACCCCAAGACAGCAGAATTTCAGGTAAGGATTTGGTGGCTAAGCACTTCCCTGAATTCCATGAGGCTAGTGCTTAGTATGTATACCGATAAAAACAGAGAGTGCAGCATGCCCTATGTGATATTCTCCGTCCCAATTCCTTTCCTAAAAGACTGAAGCCATCTTGTTACATACCATTACCAAAACTTAGCCTGTAAATCGTCTCCATGTAAATAACATGCAGACAAAATAATACATACAAATTTTCCTGAACTTACAAAACCGTGACTTTTGAATAACTGTGCATAGTTAGGGGGGCCTGTTACCTGAGTCTCTATCTCCAATTCCAACGCCAACCAACTGCATTTTATTTCACATTTGACTAAGGTTAGAATGGCCAAGAGAAGTGCCTTCATTTGAACAGATGTTTAAGGTTATGAAAGATGCATTTTCTAAATGCAGATATAGAGAGTTAACAGATTGGTGAAGCCCAAACATAGTCTTAAATATTCCATGATTGCCAGTGAGGCAAGATGTGTTCGTACTAGTCCACTCAGAATATATTTTTCCCTGTGAACCTATTATAAGTGGGGATTTATGTAGTTGAAATACTAATAGTTGCACTAATACTTACAAGTGCCCTCCTTCCTTCAAAAACAGCTGTCTAAAATAGCAACTGAGAGCATATTTCACTTTTAGTTCTTATAATTTACAATTTCTTAACAAAAAGGGAGGTCCTTTATTTTAATATCACTCCTCTGGAAACCCAGCTGTCCACTTTATTAAGTTCTTTCGTCTGCATGTAGGTTATTGCGGTCATTGTACATTTTGGCCTTGCTTTCTTCACTTTAATTTCATATGGATCTTCCCATGTTTCTCTGAGTTGTTCACATTTGTCTTAATACTTTATGACACAGCAGTATGCCATTATATTCACATACCACAGTTTATGTAGCCATTCCCCAGTGGATGGGCATCTACTTTGTTTCCAGTTCTTTGCTACTACAAAAAGTGCTGCTGTGAATGTTTGTGTATATATGAGACCTTTCTGTCTTTGACCTCCTTAGGACATATTCTAAGTAGTGGAATCAGATAGATTTTTAATGTGGTTTTGTTTTCAGCAAGAACCCTGTTTATTTGTTTTTTTCCTTATACATAATATCCTTCCAGTAGCAGTTGTTTTAAAACTAGACAGTTTCTGGAGATGCACACTTGAAATTTGAGTGATAATTAATTAAAATGAATAATAAAATTTAACCAGTCCAAAAAGAGGGAAGGGAAATTGTACTTTCTGAAATCAAGTTAAGTTTCCCAGGCAGTGATTTCTACTTGACTTGTAGGTAGCACGAACAACTCTTCTTCCCGGGCTCCTGAAAACAATTGCTGCTAACAGAAAGATGCCCCTACCTCTGAAGCTGTTCGAGATTTCTGACATTGTATTAAAGGATTCCAGCAGAGGTAAGAACTTTTTTCTGCACTGATTATTTTATTTAAAAGAACTTGCAAGAAAAAGAAGTAAAAATACTAGAAAAGTTGGCCTATTAAAACCTTAACATAAGAAAGTAATCTCAAAAGGGCAGGAATTCTTAACCCAGGGTCTATGAATTTACTTATTAAGTATTTTGAAAGCCATATGTCAATATAATTGGTTTCTTTTTGAATCCTGTATATTTTCTTTTCTGCCTCTAAAACCATGATTCTGAGAAGGGATCCATAGGATTCACTAGACTGCCAAAGGGGTCCATGAAACAAAAAAAAAGGTTGAGAGTCCCTGTTCTGGGACATTTAACATTTTCTCTTATATTCCATGGTTATATTCATGTTCTTTTTACTTGTAATGCTTGTCATTCTCACTCAGAATTGGCAACGATAAGTGCATGCACAGTGAGTGTGTATGTTGTATCAGGTTTTACTTATTTCTGCATGGTCTGGTAAGTACGAGGGCAGAGATTGTCACTTGGTACTTTGTGTAACATTTGACTCACAGTGGGTGCTTAATAAATATATAGTATGTTTAGTAGGTACCTGTACCAAATTGCTAGTGAAATCTGTTCCAGACAAATGCCCCTGGGCACTCTTTGTTGGGGCAAGTCAGAAAGTGATTGTTTCAAGCCGTATACCCTGCTGTCCCTTAGTATGCGGTGCCTTCAAGTGATTAAGCTACTGCCAGTGCTTCCTAGGATGCCTGGAACTAACAACCTAAATCCCAGTATTGTTAATTCAGCCATTCATCCTTTCAGACACTCTTTGGGGAGAGACAGAGAGAGAGAGAGAAAGTGTGTGTGTGTGTGTGTGTGTGTGTGTGTGTGTGTGTGTGTGTGTGTGTGTTAGAAAACACTGAAGAAAGCTCTTTTTTTCAATTTCATCCTACAAAGTTTATTTGACATCATTTGTGTCAGGTGCTGTACGTCTCCAGGAACAATTGCTCATTATTATAATCAATAACATTATCTTTAGGTAGAATATACATGGCAGGTTTTCCATATTGGAAAACTAACTCTTAGAAATTTAAAAATATTACATAAAGAAGAAATTCTATTTGATCCTAGATTCAGTAGGGAGCCCCAGGCGTGGGGAACCTTCTTGGTCCTCAAGTGTAGCCCTTTGAATCTGAAAGTTGAATTTGGATTCAGTCAAAGGTCCACACTTGAGGTCTGAGAGGGCAACATGTGTCCTTGGGGCTTTAGGTTCCCCATTCTTGTTGGTTGGTTGGTTGTTGTCCTTTCTTTCCCAAGAGGACCAAAATGACATCATCATGATAAAGTGAAATTTCAGTGTGTCCGACTAAATGCTCTGCTACAGGTTGGACACAGATAGTTTGTATGAATATTTGGGGTGGATACTCCAAATTTTCACATTCTATGTTTACTTTGTGCTGTCTCAACTCCGCTTTGCTCATAGAGCACAACACCCTTACTGATGTGGGCACTCCATACTGAGCAGTCCTGTGCCAGTGTCTCCCATGTTGCACAGTCAAATCCAAAGTTCTTGAGAGTGTCCTTGTGTCACTTCTTTTGACCACCATGTGATCACCTGCCCCATGTGAGTTCTCCATAAAATAGTCTTTTTTTGGCAAGCTTATATTTTGCATTTGAACAATGTGACCAGCCCATTGGAGTTGCACTCTCTGAGCAAAGTTTGAATGCTTGGCAGTTCAGCTCAAGCAGGAACTTCAGTGTCTGGTACCTTATCCTGCCAGGTGATCCCCAGAATCTTCCTGAGACAGTTCAAATGGAAACTATTCAGTTTCCTGGCATGGCTCTGGTAGACTGCCCATGTTTCACAGGCATACAACAATGAGGTCAGCACAACGGCTCTGTAGACCTTCAGTTTGGTAGTCTGTCTAGTACCTATTCTCTCCCAAACTTTTCTTCAGAGCCTCCCAGACACTGAGCCCCAGCTCTGGCAATGCATGCCTCAACCTCATTGTCAATGTGTGCATCCTTGGAGAGTACACTACCAAGGTAAGTGAACTTATCCACAGTATTCAAAACTTCTCCATTTGCTGTAAACGGTGGTTCCACATATGGATGGTGTGGTAGTGACTGATGGAGCACCTGTGTTTCCTTGGTGTTGATAATTAGGCCAAAATGAGCACAGGCAGCAAAGAATTGATCCATACTTTGTTGCATCTCATCTTCAGAGGCTGCATTGAGTGTGCAATCATCTGCAAACAGAAAATCATGCACCAACACTCCCTCCACTTTGATCTTGGCTTGTAGTCTTTTCAAATTGCAGAACTTGCCATCAGTATGGTAGATGACCTTGATACCATGTACATCCTCATTCCCACTCTTGTAGACTTTACTAAGCAGAGGAATGCTTGTCGGAACTATTCATTAGGGAAAGCACTCTGGTACCTGGGTGGAGGATGGATTAACCTGTTTAGAAGCTTTGGCAGCAGTTCTGAGGAAGTGAGGATAGAGACTATGTTAGAGAAAAGGTAATGTGCTTTAAATGTTTAGTTAGAAATAGCAGACTGATTGATCTTGAGTGAGGGAGAGTAATGAGTTGGAGATGGCCTTGAGGTTGTAGAACCCAGGTAACCAGAAGGAGAGCTTGTCCTCAGCAGTACTAGAGAAGTTGGAGGGGGCAAGGTTGGGGGGAAAGGTGATGAGACATCTCATTGGTAAGTTTGTCTCTTACCAGTGTGCCTTCCAAAATATGAAAGTGCATACACTGAGCTAGGAGTGGAATTTAGGTTCCAGGTCTGACTGAACTAACAAACTGAGGAAAGTTAGAAAGTTTCTTTAAGTCTCAGGCTTTATGTAAGATGAAGATAAGAATCTTTGCCCTACTTATCTGATAAAGTTATTATAAGGATAAAAAGTGAATGTACACGAATGCATTTAGAAACATAGGTAGCACCCTACAAATTCAAGGTGCTATTACTTGATGTTAGATTGTATGCTGAGTCTCAAGAATAAGCCAGCCTAACATGGAAGACCTATTCTACTTATGGAAAGTGTTATTTTTTTTTATAATAATGAGCAATCCATACTTGGATATTCTTGCTCATTCTGTGTGACTTAACCCTGTGTAAATGTTGCTGCCTTAGAACAAAGAACTTGCCCTCTGAGAGGACCTTTATTAGTCACTGAAGGTGACCTGGGTGAGAGAAAGTAGGTGTGCTGGAAGAGGAGGTGATTTTTCCAATGTTAACCTGTTGCTTTGGCTCCCTAGGTATTGTTAGGGTCTAATCTCCTAGGACCATAGCCCAGCCCAAGGAATTTTGGACCTTACATGGGAAGGGGTAGAGGGGGGGAGTATTAGAGGATAAGGAAAAGTATGATTGTGTCAGAGATAAGCCCCATAAGGCTCTATACAGGCTCAAGGGACTAATTATACATTCCTTAGGACCAAACCATTGCTGGAGCCTGTAGCTCCCATTTTGAAGATCACTGATGTAGATAATTGAAAATTAACTATATTCCCAGTGTAGATTTTCCTATTAAGCCTAATTTTATTCATTGGTGAATATTCATATCAATGTACTTTATTAGGGTCATTCTCCTCTAAGCCTTAGAAGTTAAAGTTTGGTATTTTTTTTGTCTAGGAATACAAAGACATATCATAATTGAAGTCCATTTGCATAGATGTCTCAGACCTAATATTGAATTCCCCTCCCTTCCTTTTTCCTTTCACTTTTTATTTCAGAACAAAAGTTAAAAAACCATTCTAAATGGTTCACAGAATAGGTGGGGTGCTTTGTTGAGTGGCTCCCTCCTTTCCAAGTGAACTCAACATGTTTGTTTTTACTAACAAAGGTGCCAGTTTCTCAGGCTAATGGTCATATTTATTTTATTTGCCTTTTCCCCCATCAATTGATGTGATATCTATTAAAAAATAAAATCCAAATCATCAGTAGACAAATGAGAAAGCACTTCATTCAAGATGGGAACCTCTTTAAAAAGAGAGAGAAATAAAAATATTTTTCTAAGAAGTCAAATACCCTACTAGTTTGATGTTAAAGCAAGGGTGGGCGTGTGGGGAGTGTCTCGAATATTGAGGGATCATTTACAGACTTTTTTTGTGAGAGCCAAAAAACCTCATTTTTCTACCAAGAAATGGCTCTTTCTAAATGGACGTAGATCTGGAGCGCCCCAATTCATTTCAGCAAGCACTTATTGACTGTGTATAATAAAAATTGTTATAGGTTCATATGCTACTGCTTATTTCATATGTTGAGGTTCTGATGGAATTTTTTGAGAGACTTTGTCCGAAGCTTAGATAAGTCTGCTTGAGGTGCCAGATCAGTAGTAACTAATTGAGTATGGTCTGAGTGTAAGATTTAAACATGAGTATCATTAAGATGACAGTAGAGAAGGTTGCATGGTAGAGGTACTCATCATGTAACAGAGAAGGAACCGTGAAGGAGATCCAGAGTCAGCACTGTCATACAAAACATGAGCAATCAGAGAAGAATACAAAGTGAGAGATAACTAGTGGACAGCCCATCTGACTGACTGGTGATCTCAAGATGTCGGCAGAAAGGAAGCATTTCTGACTTGTTGGGGAGGGAGGGAGCCACGGACAAGAACTGCACAAGGTGCCAGGCATAAATGAACTGTGATCTCTGCTGTTGGAGGGGGGTGAAGGCACTGATAAGAGCAGAGGTCGATCTGGTTGTGGAGCTCTGGCCCCATTCTAACAGGCTAACGTGAACATAGCTAATTTCTGATCATCAGTTCTACTCTTAAATAAGCTAACTAGATTTTTAATTAAAAAGCAATATGCTTTTATTCACAGATATAAAAGTTTTAAGTCATGCTTAGGGATTAGTATTGGCATGAATCTCTGCTCATCTCATGTTACATATCGGCAAGTAAATTCCTTAAAAGTTTTCTCATTCAACACACTTGTGTTCCCAGTTATTCACTAATACTTGTGAGTGATTTTGTACCCACACCTAGCCAGGGGATCCTTTGACATTCCGTCAGGGGTTAGCGTCTAGGATATGCTTCTCAAGGACCACTGCTTCCATTTTGGATCCTGGAATTTGTAGTTACCAAGGATAATGACCAAATTGATTTTGCTGAGGCTGTTGCTATAGCTTGGTTTTGCTGTTGTTTTAAACATTACACATGACTCAGAGATCTAAGCTGTTTTTTTCCCCTCCTAATGGGCAGTGATATGTATGGAAATTTTGTTCTTGGACCAAGAGGCTGAATACAGGCTTTCACTCTGGGGCAAATTTGTCTCTCTTTATAAAATGGGGAAGCCAGCATAGTTTTCACTGTAGCTGACCAGACAAGACCAAACCATGAATTACTAATTGGTTTCATTCCTTAATACATTAGTTTAACCTGTTGGGTATCTAAAATACTTAAAGCATAAACAAAGTGGTAAGCGAAGTACTTAGAGGTTGGAAATGGGAATGTACATTCAAAGACTTAATTTGTGAACTGCTAAGTAATATGCCAAGGAAAACAAGCAGCCTTTGAAAACTTAAGCATGACAGCTCTTCATTAAATGCAGATTGAACTTGATGATCTAAGTTTTTTCCTGGGTGGGCAGTAAGATTGCCAACATATCCAAAATCTGACATAAATGGCAAGAGAAAACACTTAACTGGGGTGAGGCTATTTATGTTGAGAGAAAGGAAGACATTTTCTGACTTTGTGAAATGTTGGTTACAGATATTAATTAGATTTCAAATCCAGGTTGTCCAGGGTTATCCAGTTGTTGGGTTGGTTTCTCCTCCTCCCCCCAAACCACTACTCTTGATAGAAAATTTGAATGTCTCAGCAACATTATGTACTACATACAACCTCAATTTTAAAAGAGTATATTTAAAATTTGAGTTTTAGATTATGAATATTATACTAAATACTTAACATAGCCCTAAATTAACTCCCTTTTTCTGTGTCTTTGGTTATCCTTACTGTTCCTCTTAGACACAGCTACTCCATACACTTTTCTCTACTCATACCATTCCTACTATGTTTCTGGAAAGCAGTACCATGTTCTGATAACTTGGTCCTTCTTCCCAGCCCTCCAAACCATCTCTTTTCAATTTTCACATTTGAATCCTATTCTATTAAACATTTTCTCAAAGGATCAAAAAAAAAAATCACCAAATTTTAGAGTAGATAGATCTTCAGAGAGATCTGGCAACTGGAAGGGTTGTTATCGAATCCTCCATAGACACTGGAAAGACAGTGAGAAGACTAGTCATTATGAAGAAAAACATGCTTGTCACGAACAAGACAATACAAAGACTGGAGTACTGAAGACTGGAAAAAGATCATTTTTACTGAGGAAACTCCCATTTTCTTCCAAGGCTCTACCAGAACTGTTTTCTGGAGTCCAAGTGCTCCTCTAAGATCGAGGCTTCTTTTATCAGATTGTAAAAGACTATTTCTGGACCCAGAAGCCATGTCTTCATTTAGGTCATGGTGGACCCTACTAAATATATGGCTATGTTGAGAAACAGAATTATTCTGGAATTAGAGAAGTTCTCAATTGGAGATACAGTTCTCCAGACCATCTTGCATCATGCCGTATGTCCCAAAAGGTTAGGAAATGTACTTAAAAGGTAAAAACGCTTCAGTGGCTAGGGAGTCTAACTGTTTTAAACACAATTGAAAACCTCATAATGGAATAATGAAGGCTGGACTTGGAAAAGACAGCTTTTCATCAAATATGCACTTAATGTGATAAAAATATTGTTGAATGATGAAGAATCAAAAGAACGTCTGCCAACATTTTATGAACTTGGCTGCCAAATTGTATGAAACAACTGATGGCAGAAAAGGGGGGAGGGCTGACTGCAAAATAAAAGTTTTAAAGTTGAAAAAATGTATGTCAATAAATTTAGTTATTTTACTTTGCCCCAAATTAATTCACACCCCACTGTAGCTCTTTTTGGCTGCCGCATCATATTCCTGCCTCATGTTGTTCACTTCCCAGTACGTATGGATGTGGAATGCCAACTGGCACTTTTCTGCTCTTTGCCCTAATAGCATACCTAATGTCTCTGCTCAGCGTACTTTGTCAGAAGTGCTCACTAGTGATATGCATAGAATATAAATAAATTCAGTGGCCCTTTGCTTCTGTGTTTAATGTTTTTAATGTATATAATCCACCTATTTGTGTGACTTCTCTTAGATTATAAGTTCCTAGAGATCAAGTTCTAAGTATATGGGTTTTTTAAAAATATAATTTGTTGTGCAGCCAGGATGTCAAATGCTTTCTGATGATAGCAGTGAATTACTTCAGTTTTCTACTTCTAAGAAATTTTCCATCAATTCTTTAAGCAACAAATGCCAGATTGTCCAGGGTTCACATGTGGAGTACAATTCTCAGAAGATGCCTTATGTCATCATCCTGGCTTGATTTAATTTCAGTTTCATTCTTTTGGACTGCAGAATTTCCAATTAATAATATAAAAAAGATGGGTGTAAAGAACATTAACATTAACAGTATGTGAAGTAGCATCCTGCATTCGTTTGTCGGTGTGACAGCCTCTAACTGTATAGCTACATCATATTTATAAAACTAGTTATTTTTACTGTATTTGGTTCCACATTGTTAAGCTCTACTGACATGATCATAACATGCTCTGTCATGCATTGAATATTGTAATTTTAAAAACAGATTAAATTCATGCCTGGTTTACTTTAGCTAAATAAAAAAATGAATCTGTGAGGATATAATTTTCTCATTCATATATTACAAGGTTGTAGCTTTTTTTTAATGTTATTCCCTAACTTTTCAGCTTTGTTCAACCATATTGCCTATAATTATGAGAATTACAAAGGGGTAAATGCAACTTTAATTCCGTTTTTAGCACAGATCTCCTTTGGTTTTTAAAATTTAAATTAATTGTAATTTCATTTTAAAACTTTTGGGCCATATTTTTAGAAAGTACCAAGTTAGGCCTGGATTGAACTCTGCAGAAGAATGGTGAACATTGTAATACTATCTGTAACCCTTCTGATCAAGATATTTATCTTTGATCACATCCACATCAAATAAGGTGATGTGATGCAGTGGTTTCCAAAGTTTAAGTGAAATATTGTTGATATTTCATAAGCAAAACTATGCTATTCAGGTCCACTAACAGTATTACCCTCTTGATATTCAAGGCCTAAACTGGCAGATAAGGCTAGCATTTTGATTTCCTTTGAAGTGTCTAAGTAGGGTTCAGGTAAGAAAATATTTCCCTTGATCTATGCCTTTCTAGCTTGTGATGCCATGGCTTTTTTCTATTAGTGGATATTTTTTTGCAGGGGCAGGGGGAGCAGAGGGAGCGGGGTGATGCAGAGAAAGAGGAAAGCAAGGCAGCTCTGGGATTCCATCAACCTAGGGAACTCTTTGGTCTGGAGACTTCCTCCACTGATGCACATATACACCATCAACTCTTTCATAATTTACAATCTGAAAGAGTTGTGTGAGGACACTGCGAGGTTTGTTCGGGTGATATTAGAAGTAAGACTTGAACTGGAACTCTTTGACCCTGAGGGCATCCTGGGAATCCCCATGACAAGCTGCTTTCTCATCTCATTATTGGTATTTAGGTGAAAGAGGATTCCCAAGTTTCCTCCTGAGCAGGTGCCCTTTCTGAATCTTGGGCCTAGTGCCACTTTTGGGTGCTAGAGGGCGTCACTTCCATTGGCTTCATTATTTTAGTTCTCCAGACCCTTAGCCAGCAGTCTGTCTTTGGGTTGTTTAGAGCAGCCTCTCCAGGCAGTGCTTTGAAGTCTGTGAAATGCATGTGTAATTTAGGCTGCCATACTTGGCAGGCATATTTTAAAAGCAGAATTGTTTGATGGCGTGACACAAGGAAGAAAGGCCCTGTTAAGTGAACTAGAAGGAATGGAGTCATTTCCATATGATCCAAAAAGTCTAAACAGTCCATCTTCTGGGGTGTGCAGTCAGTGAGTTTCTGTGATGTAATATGTTCTCAGTGTCAGACACCAGAGAATGGGAGTTTTACCTGGAAGGCTCTCAGGGGAGGAAGGATTTGTAAGAGTTCTAAGTTCTTGGGCTTTTTTTTTGTTGTTGTGTTTTTAATTTCATTGACATTACAAGAAACATGTAAGAAAGAAATACAAGTATATTAATCTAGATGGAGGTTTCTTGTAGCCCTGGAAGGGATATGACAAGCCAGTAAACATGGATCATGCAAGCCCCTTTTTTTCCAAAGTTGAAATAATACCCTTTTTTTAACAGTCATATAGATGGGAAATCTAGTTGATGGGAGTGAAGTGGTTCTCATGGTTTCTAGAGATACATAGCCTCCAAACTCAGTAAAAAAAAAAAAACAAACCACTTCCCAATTCAGCCTTTTTCTTTGATTATCTTTATGACTGCATTGTGCCTTACCCCATATTAAATGTTATTTACTTTAGCTGCAAAAAAAAAAAAAATAGAAATCTTGAATTCAAACCATCACTGATCAAGCAAGCTAACTTTTGGCTGATTTGGAGATCCTAGAGAGGTAATCAAAGGCAAAGGTTACCAAAATAACGTTTCCTGTTTATAATGCTAAGTCCTTTCAGTATTGTGGTACCCTCCCCTAGCAAAAATGGAACTACAAAGTGTTTTCAGTCCATGTCTGTCTTAAAGTAGAAGCATGTGACACCAAAAAATGGGTAACACATGGTGAAGATACCCAGAAGCAAGTCAGTAATATGAAAGAGAAAGCTGAGTTCTGCTTTATTCTGTTCTTTTAGCTTCAGGGGTCTGTCTGTCTATCTGTCTCTCGATATTTCTTTCCATAGAAATTAGACTCTTCATTTGGAATGCCCATGTAGTTGCTTTAGTGAGCTTTTGCGCTTATAAACGTTTCAAGAGAAAACTCTAGTGAAAACCATAGACATTACCAAACTTTTTTCATAGTAACAACACCACTCTCTTTAGTTGTTCACATAGGGTATCTCATATTTTCTCTAAAGAAAAAGAGGGGATAAATTCTTATACTGTGTTCATTCTTTGATATCTCTGCTTGTAAATGTTAATTTCATGCTGATTTCATTCATAAATTACAAAACAGGTTAGGCAGTTACAGTTATTTACTGACTTAAGTTTAAACTGTGATCTAAGACATGCTTCTAAGATTGTTTGCCTAGTCCATTTTTTTTTGTCTGACACTTGCCTTTTTGTTTTTAAAATGCATTTAATGATGCATTTTGTCCTGATATCAGTTATTTCTGGGAGGAAAAAAATATTTTCCTCTAAAACAAATGCTATCTTGTAACAAAGAAAAGCAATTAAGTATAAACATCTGATCTTTTTATCTGATAGTGTATATGACATTTGGCCCCACTGGTCCCCTGCCTTCTTGCCAGGAGAAGGGAGGCTCTGAATGGTTAGACACAAATCTGAGGTATTAAGACTATGACATTCTCTTTAAATAAACTAAGCATATCTACATTTATGTTACATATATTTATGTTATGTACATATATTTACGTTTTGCTTAACATGGGCAATAATTTAGATATTTGTAGCCATCTAAATTCTATAGTTTTTGTTTGCATGCTCACTATACATGTATTTTCTTTTGTGGTACAGTGTTTGTGAGGGGCAGTGAGGTGGTACAGGGGATAGAGCACTGGGCATCATCTTCACAAGTTCATATCTGGAACACTTCCTAGCTGTGTGATCTTGGGCAGGTCACATAATCCTTTTTGCCTCCGTTCCTCATCTGTAAATGGACCTAGAGAAGGAAATGGCAAACCACTCCAGTGTCTCTGCCAAGAAAACCCCCAGTGGGGTCATGGAGAGTCAGACACAAGTGAAATGACTGAACACCAACAGTGTAGTATTTGCAAAATAAAAGATAGTCCACTTCAGTGGTGGTTAATACTCAGTATTTACACTCTGTGAATACAGGAGATGAATATGGAAGAGATTCCTATGAGAATATAGTCATAGAAACTAGACTAAAAGAAAAAAAGTATGATAAAATTTCAAAATAATTTCTCAAGTAAAGGCTCATGTAATCTCTTGACAAGGAAGAAACGAAAAGCAAATTCTCTTCTGCCTTCTCCAGATGTAGGTGCAAGAAACCACAGGCATCTCTGTGCTGTTTATTACAACAAGAGCCCTGGGTTTGAGGTTGTCCATGGACTACTGGATAGAGTCATGCAGCTACTGGATGTGCCACCTGGTGAGGACAAGGGCTACGTGATCAAGGCAGCCGAAGGTAAGCTACTAGCTGCAGCCACGGTACTTCTAAGAAAACGATGTGGTGCAGATTTTGGCTGTATTTCAGTTGTTAGAGTTTTCCAGAAAATAAGCTTTTCAAATATTTTAACCAAACTCTTTTCAGATCTCTCAAGAGCACTGCGTGATGTGTTTCTGTCCTAGCTGAAATGGGGTAGGAGCATCCCTGGTTCATGTGTGCACTGAACACACCAGCATCATGTGGACCCACAAGTCTAAGCTGGAAGCCAAGGAAAGTCTATACCAAAGCTGTGTACTCCAGAGCTGCCTGTCTGAATCCTTGGGGACAAAAGAAAAAGCCTTACAGATTGTCCAGAAAGACTTTCTATATGTTAATCTAGAATTATAAAATAAGCTGGGTAGGGATGAGAACCTTGTGATCTGAAACCCAGCCACAGCCCTCTTTATTACAGGGACACAGCTAGCTAAGGTAGCTGAGAGCTCTGCTTAATCTGGCCCTTTTTAAAAAACTTCTGAAATCCCTGGATTTTTATCTTAGACTTTGTTTAGTCTAGTGTTCTTCTGACAGCTATGCGATCCAGAGGAAACCTGAAATAAAGATTTTTGCCACTAGTTATTTTAATTCAGTTTTTTTCAAGTCATTTCCAGTTGCTTTTGTGTTTTTTGAGATCATTTGTACGTCCTTGCATTTATAATCAAATTTTATTATTGAAATATTTGTTACTTCTCCTGGTGTAAAATTTTGGGGAAATTTTTTTTTTCCCCTCAAGCTTCCTGCTTTGTATTAGAGACAGCCATAAACTTTCTCTGTTTATGGCTCCTTTTTCCAAGTGTGCTGAAAGTGAAGTTTACGGGTCTGTTTATTAGTGAAGATTTGTGTATAACAAAGTACTATGTCTTTAAAAATGGAAACTGAGTGATCCAGGCAGGTTAACTGGAGGAATTAGTTCACAAAAACATCATATTTCTCAGCCATGCTGTTGAACTGAGGTATAAGTGCTCATTTATTCTTATTTGACATAGTAAAAAACCATAACCTCTATGATGAAAGTATCTCTGTTAGCTAAAAGTTAGCATCTTTGCATTCTGATTGCTCTTTCAAAAGAAGCGTCATTTAGATTTTTAAACATGTTTTGTTTCCACAGAAGGAGCATTAGAGATCTCCTCATGCTACAGATGAGGAAAATTATTAAATTTTAAAAATAGTAAATAAAAATCATAAAATTTAAAAATAGTAAATATTTAAGTTTGCTTATACCTTTATCATCATAGATGTATCAGAAAAAAATCTGGGAAAACATTTATTGTAATTTTGAAGTCACCAAATCTTAAACATAACTTGAGTCAGAATCTTCTAGTAATATAGATAATAGTAGTGTTTTTGTTTTAAAAACTAGGAAGCACCTGGCACTCCATTCACTGCACCACCTAGCTGCCCACTATAAACATTACCTTGGATTAAAATTTTAATTTGTATAGTTAATAGCACAAATTTATATGGAATTCAAAACTAGAAGCTACCTTCCATAGATCACATGACCCTATTCTGTCCTCATTTTTTAGCTGAGCTATTTGAGGCCATGATAGAGGTTACCAGAGTAAGGTTATTCTGAGAGGAGAACTGTTACTTGGAACCAGGTGCTCTGGCACCACACCCAGCACTCTTTCCACCACAGTCTTTTGTTCCACCACAGTCTAACATTCTCTGTGGTATTTCTCATTTTATGAATCACTTCAATAATCTGGTAGCATTTGGCATGTCCATAGCCTCAAGACTGGTAAATGGACACAAACTCCAGTCTTCTAAATCTGTTGTCCTTTCTCCTCACCAACTACAAGTTGAGGAACACACAGACAATCAAGTTGCTTCTGACAGTTGTTGAATGACTTGTTAGCTAAAGTTTTAGTAATAATAGTCACTCACTATATACGTACATACATACACACATATACATGCACACGCACATACATATATATTATTTAACAGGATTTTGCTACACTCATTCTTTAGTTTCCTTTGAAACATACTTTGGATCTCATTTTAAGAATAGTTTTATAATTCACATATTATGTTTACCTTGTATCTTATTTGCCAGATGTTTTAATTGAGATCAGTCCAAGAGGAAACTCTTAATATTATTACTTGGTCTGAGTCAGCTGATGTTGCAGTTTACACAAAGCAGCCTTTTAAAAAGGACAGAGTAGGGGTGGGTAAGTAGCTTGGTGGATAGAGCACCAGCCCTGGAGTCAGGAGGATCTGAGTTCAAATGTGGCCTCAGACACTTGACACTTACTAGCTGTGTGACCCTGGTCAAGTCACCCATTGCTTGCAAAAATAAGTAAATAAAAAGGACAAGGTATTTTTTCCATTGGCATGATTAGCATATTTAGCTGTATCCTTTCCCTGAAAAACCAGACTTGTGTCTTATCCCTAAGTGCTTTTTGTTAGGATTCTTTTGGTAAGAGGCCTCAAGCCAGACAATTAACGTCACTGAGTGTAACAACTCATTTCTCATCTGGTAGTGGGGAAGGGTGCAAGGGACTGGGGATTCTAATTGCATTTTGATTATCTGCATCACAAGTATTATTATTTCTGCTTTATATTATTCAAGAAGCCACAGCCTTGGAGAGGTGATATGACTTGTCAGAAAGCCAATACTAGAGCTCTGCCTTCAGTCTGGATCTTTATTGTCTTAAAATCAGGAAGAAACCTGGTCCCCTAGCACCCTGAGTCAACATATGGATTCTTGTGGAATTTAGCAGTTGGAGAGTATGTTTTGTTGCATCTTTTGTTTGAGGGATTCTTCTTGATGCCTGTCGGCTGCTGTTATCATTTGTTTGGTTGTGTGCAGATACCCCGTTCCTCTAAAGAGAGGTCTGTACTATATCAAAAAATAGATTAGGAACAGATGAAGAACTCCAGTTTCCTGACATCCTTGATTATTAAGTTGTCTTATATTGCTCTGGCACATGGCATGCTTCTTAATAATTAAAGCTCTCTGGTGGTTTTGCTGATTAGAGTAGAGTCAGAGCTGTTCACCAATGTGAATCTCTGCTAAAGGCAACTGTCGGGGCTGCCTCATGGCATGTATTTTCCTTTCCCACCGTCTGTCTCCTGAGCATTGCCAGCTTGTATGTGTGGGGCTCTGTTTGGGCTCCTCTTATGTTCTATGGGATTTGGGGGGGGTGGGGATGGAAAGGTACTCCCCTGCTTTGAGAAAATTATCCCTTGCCCAGATAAGAGAAATCCAGAAATTCATTTTATTGATCACTTCTTTGCTTCCAAACAGTTTTATTGACCTTGGAGTTGGACCTTGCTTATGCCGCAACTGGCAGCACTCTCTCTGAGGCAGTCACTGCAGAAAGCTTCTCGCAAAGCTCTTGGCTACAGCAGAACTTGGAAATCATTGTAGTTTGTGCTTATTTTTTTATTTGCTGAGTACTCTTACAGTGAAGAACATAAGTAAGATAGAATGTCAAGCAGATGATAGACTAAGGTCAATTGATGGGGAAGGAAATAGATCCTCTAATATTCTTAACAGACTGCAGAACATTTAAAGATTTGAAAAGAGGTTCAGTTCTCTCAGTACTCTAGTTGGTTTTGATTTGATTATTATAGCTCATGTATTTGCTCTTTCCCCTTCATTTTTGTGGGTTTTTGAAAACTAAATTATTTATGTTAAAATGCACTTACCCTTTTTCAAAAACTATTTCTGGGTGGGGAAAATTCTTAACATTTTTGTGTTTAAAAGTTAGGTGGTGGTTGGATATATCAGTGGAAAGAAGTCAATTCTAGTGCAATGGAATGGGTTTTGTGTGTGATCCCTTACGCTGAGTCGGATATATTTTTTCTTTACAAAAATTCTTATATAGTTCAGTTTTGAGCATAACGTGTCTTCTAAAAGTGCCAAAGTTAACTTGAGGTGATTTAAAACAAGAAGGCCACCTCTTTGGCCCATC
>CM053771.1:497117500-497134178 GCA_028658325.1 Potorous gilbertii | reverse complement strand
TTATTTTTTTTTTTACAAGAGAGTGTTCTTTTGGGGTTGGTATGAGGAAGTAACAGCAATATAAAAAGTAGCGTCAATAAAACTTTTTTTAAAAAAAGTAATCTTTGTAAAGCTGTTGCCATTTGGAGATCAAAAGAACCTGGAAGCTACTTGTGTGTAAAACTAAAATTCTGATTTAATAAGTAATAATTTAATCATAAAAACCCAACCTGTGGTAGTGCTGTTTCTCAGACTCTTGAGTTTCCATCCTTGAACCAGTGTGTTGAATTATTTTGTTTTTTCACTTGTTACCCTTCAGTGTAGGGATATAAATAATAAATTGCTTTTGTTAATATAATTCCCAAGGGCCTAAATCTGGTGAAACTAGGAAATATCTACTGGCCTAGAAAGGAGGATAGTCCTGTGACTTTTTATTTTGAAATTTTTCAAAATTTGTCCTAGGAAAGGAAGTGTAATAGAGTAGGAAGAGTCCTGGACTGAGATGCTGGGCACTGCCGTGTCATCACCCTCTTTTCGGTGGAGTCAGGGGCTAAATTGGTTACCTTTCCAGCCCTTACATTCTTTGGTTCCATGATTCTTTGAGTACTGGAGAGATGGGAAATGGCATTGAAAAGTTTATAGAAGCATGTCAAAAGGTGGTTTGATTAGTGAAAGTGTTTAGGATGGATTTGTACTTCTTACGAGGGAGGGCCAGTGGAAGTGCCCAGGAGCTCGCTGTGCCAGGTTAGGGTAGGAAGCAAAATCTGACTGGCGTTAAAAGAAAGCAAATTTACAGTGGCACATTCATGAATAATGTTTAAGTCGTAGGATACTTTGTTTTCCTTTTGAAGTTTGGAATATTGGAGGTGGAATAGAGGCAGTGGGGTGTTGCCTTTTATAAGCTACTGGCTCACTTAAATCCAGTTTTATACTGAATAATCTTGACAGTGACAGCTTGGGATGTCTGACTAGTATTTTTGTTTAATTGTTTAGCATTTGCACTGTTAATTAACTAAGTAATTTTAAGTAATGTGAAAAGTGACAGCCATGAAAGTCAATTACGAATTTCTTCACACATTTCAAGATGAAGAAATGCTAGTTATTTTCCCTTGGTAGCAAGGAGATGATTTGTTTCACAGCATGGAGTGTTGGGTATTTCAGTGTGCTTATATAAAGGTGGAAGTGTACTGAGTCAGAGCCAGTGTGCTCTCTTTATCTTGAGAGTAAGGTTTGCCAGGTTACTGTATTTAGTGGGAATTTTATTATGTCCACATTATTAAATGTGGACACTAGCACAGCATTCCTATCCTAATTCAATGCCATGGGGTTAAGGAGGTACTCCTTCTTTTCTCTGTTCCATTTGCCTTTGCTTTAAGAGTTAATGACATCTGCAGGTGTGTTCGGATTAGCACTGTAAAGTTTTGTAAAGGCTTTTTCTTCTTTTGATGTTCAGAAAAGGATGAAAGATAGCCATTGAACTCAAGGGATTAGGTCTCCTACACTTTAAAGACTTAAGAGATCATAAATATTTCACTTCAGATGTAAGTCTGGAAAAAAAAATAGTGCTTTATATTGTTGGAATTCAGTCTCCATTTACAAATTTAAATAATCTATACAGAAGCACTTTTCTCCCAAACAAAGTTGTCCTGAAATCTGAGCAAATTTAATACACCCTATTTTGGGGATATATCTTAATAGCCAATTCTGCTTTTCCCGTACCATATTCCCAGGGTTTTACTCCTCCAGAAACAATTGCTTTTCATCTACTTCTGTTTCTCTTGTTTTTTTCCTTCTTTCCCTTTTTTGCAACCTCATTTATTTGAGTCCATAAAACTTCTGCTCTGAGAAAAGCCTATCAGGTCCACACTTAGGTTGGAATGGGTGGTGATCTGTCTGGTTTAGTGATTTTTACTTTATCTGTTTTGTTCATTTTGGTGTGTTAATAGCATATGTGGATACTGATGCAGAATTAGATAACTAGTTGTTTGTTTGGGTTTTTTTGGCAAACACTAATCGCCCGGAAAAAAATGAGGGAAAACAATAGAGAAGACCTCTATATCTTGATGTGGACATGGAATAATTCAGCTCCTTCTTTGGGGTTGAACGGTAAGGATGTTTTCCTGTGAAAATGAGTTATTAGCTCCTGTAGAACTAGAATGGGGTAATTTGTATTTTCCTTTTGATAGGTCCAACCCCATTTGTAGGAAATTAAGCAGGTATTGTCTTTCTCTTATACCATGACAAGTTGAAAGGATAATTTAAAGCAAAGATTTGAAATCCAGTCAGTTCCCAAAACTTTCCCTTGAGGTGTGTATGTGGTGAGGTGGTAGGGTAGAGAGGGAGAGCAGCACACTTATATATCAGTGAGTATTTCTATTAATCTTCCTAATGGTAGGTGATAGATTCTGTTCATCTGCCTTAAGGTAGATCCTCTTAATTTGGCAGATTTCTCATGAACCATTATGCGTTTTGTGCTACCATAAGATCCTATTTATAGATGTAGCATATATTTTATCTTTTCAAATAACTGGTTTAGTTCATTTTTTTCTAAGATACTGACATGTTAGTGATAAAGTTTTTTTTATATTACGCCTGATTGAATGCAAGAACAACTTAGTACTGGTATTAATGTGAACAAGTGACTAAGCAAATTATTTACTAAGATGAACCAGAAATTGTCAAGGCAATTAATTTAATAGCCAGTGGCAAGGTGTCTAAGATTGAGGAATCCATAACCTCATGCTTGATAACGCTGCTCGGGTGCTTTGAGACTTGAGGGGCCTACTCAGTTACTTCCTTAAGCCTCAACTTCCGATGCTTCATGGAATTACAGGAATGAGCATGTGTGAAGCTTTGTCCTAACTCTGGGCCTGTAATATTACTTTAAAAGAAAGAAGGGAGCAAAAAGAAACTGTGAAAGGTGTTTGGCAACCAGCAGGATAGGGAGCTCACCAAGCTCTTTGAAGGTCAATTAGCCAGAAAATGTGCTAAGGACTAGGTACTGTGGTGGATTACTGGCCAAAGAATTACCCCCAAGGTCATCAAAGTGGCCCTACTGTCTGAGCAAAGGAAGACAATTATAGATCTTGAGGAGATGCTACAAAAGCTTTAATTAAGGGACTTATTTACACCCCACTAAGTCTTAGAAATTAAATTCTTATTTGTGCTATGCTACATGGCTTTGGTCTGGGATTCCATGTAGTATTTCAACACAGAATACAGTCCTTCTGAAATCTGTTTTATGTTGTAAGCCATTTTACTGTAATGGATACCAGGAAAGCTGACGATTAAATATAGCACTGAAAATTGGAAGGAAAGAAGACGGTGAGCTAGCTGTCTTTTGTAGAAAGAGGAATTTGAGGGGAAGGTCATAGGGAAGATGATAATTTCCTTTATATCTTCATCCCCCAGAAATTCTCAGGCTCCCATCTGATGGGTCACTACCAAAGTCTGAACACAAAGAAAACCAAACTTACCTTTATTCTGGTATTTGAAATTTTGAAGTCTTATCCACAAGATAAAATTAACTTTGCTTAGATCATTAATTGGTGATTTTATTGCACCAATATGCTCTTGTTCTCCCTTCAGTTTTACTGGGCATGTTTCTTTTATCATGGTAGGAAAGCTTCCCCTAACCCTTCTGCTATCTCCCCTATACATTTCAGAAGCCTAATCCAATATTTAAAGCATTTCTAAGTCATAGCATTCTCTCCCCCTCACACCCGGTTTTGTGTAAAGTCTTCAGTTTATGTGTCTCGATCTAATTATACCTTTATTACAATATTAATCAGGCTTTGAAGTGACTTATGCCACCATGCTACCTGGTATTCTTTCTGTTGACATTAATGAGTCGTGATTTTCACAGCCTGAATGGTTCTTCTGCTAGAAATAACTGCTACATATGCTCTCTTTGTGCTGGTAAAGCCAGTCTCTTGTCTCTCCTTCTGTGAAACGGTAAATTCCCAGAAAGCTACGCTTATATTTTATTTGGACTATTATAGTTGTTTTTTTTTAACCAGTAATGTGAGTGTGTAGGTTGTTTTGACTTTGCTTCAGTCTCCAGCATTGCATTTCTAGTTTGAATGCTCTAGCCAAAAGGCTCCTTTTCTATTTGTCTTGAGGCTTTTACTCCTTTCTGAGAATGGAGTCAGAGTGTTCAAAAGTAACGCTGTGTGTGCCTCTCAGTCTGCATGTGAGTGTGTGAGTGTGTGTATGTGTGATAGCAGAGCACCAGCTCTGTTATTTAATTATATACTGAAGTCAATAAGAAACCTGTGAGAAGTGCTCAATTCTTGGGCCTGTCTAAAGGAGGCAGGGAGATAGAAACTTGCAGCAGTCCCCCACCTCTGTAATTCTGTGATTTCACTGCCTAATGTGACTGTATACAGACTTCATTTCCCAATTTAGTGTGGACATTTTTTGCTTTGTTGGAAGTTGTCTGCTTTTTAATTTGGCCTTTCATCGAAAGAAGTAACACACTGTAATGCTTCATTCATTCATTTAACCAGTTAAGTAACATTTGCATTTTACAACATCCAGCAAGTCTCCCCATAATGAATTCCATGTTCCTAGTTATTTATTTTCTGGTAGAATAGCATTTGTTTTTTATTTTATTTTTCAGTGTGGATTAGCATATGTATATAAATAGGACCCTCTAAAGTATAGGTTTTTTAACAAATTTAATCAATTTAAGATGAAGTTCATTGAAAGTACAAAAAAATTCCTGTTTAATAAATAGCAAAATTGTCTTATTTGGTTTTATGAAGTGAAAAAAATATCTTAACTACATTTCAGATTGCATTAGGAGCATTTCCTCCCTTGATTACCTTAGAAATATTAACCTTCTGCTGCTCAACTGGAAATGCCATCTTCTTCTTGGTGTAGTTTCTATACTAAGGTTGGTTATACTTGGTTAGGGTTTACCTATTGGATTGTTTTGGTGAGATAAAAGAACCCAACGTCTTATCTTTGTTTTGCCCTTGACTATATTGGTGGCCATGATCATATCTCTCTTAAGGTTCAGTTTACTCTTTTATAAATGTGTAGGTTTGACTAGACCATCTCAGAGGTCCCTTCTGATTCTGAATCCTGGTAGCAGTTTTTTCTTGTAAATCTAATTTCCCAAATAATACTGATCTCAGAATTATTATTTGAAAACTTCTATTTTTATTATTTCATAAGTAAAGGGAGCAAATATTTATTAAGTGCCAACCTTGTGCCAGGAAGTGGCACATTTCATTGGATCATATTGTCTCATTTGTATTTCATAAACCAGTCATTGACCAGAAAAGCAGCTATATGTAGATTGATGTCACGATGCATACTGAGTTTTAAAATGTCATGCCAATAAAGGTTTCTGGTTAGTCATCAACTATTGGCCTGACCCCTTTTTTCTAAGATGGTGGTTAGATATGAAATAGCATGAGGAAAATTTCTCTATCTTGGTAGCTAAAGAAAGACATCAGTGACAGCAAATTTCCAAAATGTGATTAATTATCTAGTGATTGTATTGTAGACTGTTCTGGTAAGTTTAAAAAAAAAAAAAAAAGAAACTACTGTTAAAATTCCCGAGAACTATTAGTTTGGTTTGCTACTGTCAATAAATTGGTTTATTTTCATAAACCCATAGGAAGGGACAGCTTTCTTCTTCTTTTTGAGGTAAATGAGAGAGGGAATTCAGACTACTTTGGGCCTCTTTTTTTGCAATAGTCTCATAATAGATGTTCCCTTTCCACCCCCCACTTAACCCCCATCCCCCCCCCAACTGCTCTAAAAGCTCTTTTCCAGACAAGGAATGTTGGTCACGTTCCTAGTAACATGGCATGTAATCAGACATGACAGTTCCCTTCAGTCCTGATGACAGTATGATTTATTTTTGTATTTGTCTTAAGGTTAAGGTAGAAAACAGTTAAGTTTTAGACAGTAAAGACAGTATAGAAAAGCCTGTTTCAAAATCTCTAATGTTTTCAGGATAGGGATTCTTCACTCTCCTTTCGGTTTTTTTTTTTTTCTGATATAGCTTTGACTAACCAAGAGAGAAAGTAGCATGTTTATATAATTTTTTGTATATGACTACACAACTGATTTCTTCCTTTTTTGAGTAAGAAGTAGCCACTGTCCTGTCCCACTCCTTTTAGATAAATCTGGGCATCGGTGAAATATATATTTTGACTATAGTCTTTCATATATCCCCATGTCATTCTTTCCAGGGTCCCATTGAACTGAAACATGAATGTCTGGTTTTCTTATCCCATTTTCTTTTTCAGTATTCCTTATAGGCTGCTGGATGAAATCAAAACCACTTTTTTTTTTTAAATACTAGAAAATGTCAGACAAACACCATCTTTTCAAGGTCAGTAGCTTGAAGAAAAATGGCTTTTTAAAAAAGCAAACTCATATTCTCAGTGTTAAATAAGTTCCCTGTGTTAAATGTCTAATGACATTGTTGCCTGGAGAAACATTGATTTTTCTCTCACTCTTTGTTTTTCAGGCTCTGCTTTCTTCCCTGGACGATGTGCCGAGGTCTTTGTAAAGGGTCAGAGTGTTGGGAAGCTGGGAGTCCTTCATCCTGATGTTATTACCAAGTTTGAGCTGACCATGCCATGCTCTGCTCTAGAAATCAATGTTGAACCCTTTTTGTGAAAATAGGGCTGTATGGTGTGAGCCTCCCCGAAAGGCTCCCCTTTCTCTTCCCCTGGTGTCCTTTAGTCCTCCATAGGGAGCTTCCATTTGTGCTTTAATGTTTAATAAAGTAGAACTCTGGCTCCATGAGTAAATATCTTCCCTCTACTGTAATTAGGGCAGTTTGTGCAATATAAGAATGTGGTATCTGGGGATAGCTCGGCCATCAATGTGTAAAGTTTCATTGTTGGGTAAAAGCCCAGCATGTTACCAGAGAAATGTAATAGTGGAGCGCATGATCAGTTCTGAAAATCAGAAATGTTCCACAGACATCAGAGCCTCACACTGTAACTGATTACTTCTGCATAACAGGAATCTCGTTCTTTTCTTATTGCATGAAACAAGATAATTGATTAGAGCAAATGTTGAACGAATGTGAGCATAACTAAGGGGCTTAGCTTTCGTTGTCCATTTGTCATGTGCTCATCATGGGGAAAAATAAAGTACCCTCATTTCTTGAAGACCTTGAGTATTAGGTAATTGAGATTTGTATCTAGATTTTCTACTCATTTGCTGTGTGTTAATTACTATCTTTGAAGTAATTTTGAAGTGAGAAAATTTGAGAAATATCTGTTTTTGCATACAGTATGTTTTATTGTACTGAGGGTTTCCTGAAACCTTCAGGTTGGGCAAATATACCCTGCAACTGCAAACCCTGGCTTTGCTAGAAGGGTTCAACATGGAGAAGTTTTAAATGAGTGGCCTTAATGTACTTAAACATAAAACTTTTGAAAATTGTCCTCTTGCCTTTCTAGGTAGACTTAGGATTATAAATAGTTGAGATAAGAAGAAATGCATTTACATGAAGTCAGGTATATAATTAAACAATTTAATTTTTCCTTCTTTCTAGGGCAGGAATTAACCCTTTGGGCCTCTAACTGGGAAGTAGTATACATGTTTTCCTCCATCCCTTTCTCCTCTCCTTCCCTTATTCTTGAATGTGCTTTACTCTAGGATTCAAAATCATAATGTGAATTCTGCCCCTCCTAAATGAAGGGGGTGAGTGACCCTTTTAAGAGAGTCATGCCTCACCTAGTTAATGTGAAACTCACATAGAAAAAAGCAGAAGTAATAATAGACACCTGGAAAAGGTGTATCTGGAGAGGGTAAAATACATGTTGTGTTTCTGAAGACTCCACTGAACCTCGAACTCTGAACCAGCCTGCCCAGGCCAAAAGTAATGGTGGCAAACTTAGCAAGACGCATGAATAAATAAGAGCACAAACTCCTAACTACTCGCAATAAGAACACAATTCTGAAGCTGATCTCCTAGATGGCACCTAGCACAGTACCTGGCAGATAGAAAGTACTTTTTAAATGTTTATGGATTAATTCATGTGTCCCACCTTGCAGAAAAAGTAACTAAGCTTTTTATAACATAAAGTTGAAGTGATTGAGCTCTATCTCCCCACCCCAGTTCAATAATCATTTATTTTAATTTAGTTCTGCAATTTACAGCATTAATTAGGATAGGCTAACCAAAAGATGGGACAATTAGGTGGCTCAGTGGATAGAGCACCAGGCCTGGAATGTCAGACATGAGTTCAAATCCAGCCTCAGACACTTACTAGTTTTGTGACCTTCGGCAAGTCACTTAATTCTCTTTGCCTCAGTTTCCTCTTCTGTAAAATGAACTGGAGAAGGAAATGGCAAAGCACTCCCCAGATGGGGTCATGAAGACTCAGACACAACAGAAACGAAGGAACAACAACAAACTAAATGATGCTGGTCATTACATGATGTTACAAAGGTAGTGTGGTATGGGGAAAAACGTCACCTTCAACTTGGTCTTAAATCCAAGCCTCAGTCTCTCTGGGCTTCAGCCAGCTCATTTATAAAATGAGCGAGAGGATTTCTTCCAACTCTCTGTGAATATGAACATGAAAGTGCCTGTGTGCTATTGAAGTGGCTTACATATCACCTACAGTAAGATAGTGGGAGGTTCTCTGGGATTAAGAATATATTAATTGCTGGTCATCTGGCTTTGTTCATGTTTAGAAATCAGTATCTAATGAAGATAATCTTGCTATCTGAGTGGCTGTCCTAGCGTGCAAGAGGGAAGATCGCAGTATTTGTTACAGACATCTTTTTAGTCCTTCACGAAGGAGGAGGTAGGAGGAAAGACAGCATCGATACATCTGAACAAGAAATGAAGGATTCTTGAGTTCTCGGATCTTCATAGGGTGATCATCTTACCCCTGTAGTCTTAGTGTGAAATTTTGGAATGGGAAGCAAGGCACCGCATCTTCATTATCGAAAATCACTTTTTATAGAGTAGGTACATGAAAAAACAAAATTGCATGCCCTTTGAGTGAATGGAAGTGCCCTCGAGGGAAATTAGAACTCAGATTTGAATCCACCTGGTACATTGGAAAGAACACCTGGTTTTAGATCCTAAACCTTTCAGTTACTGTGTCACTTTGCAAAAGTCACTTCCCTTTGGGCACTTCCTCTTCCTCCGTAGTGGGAGACTAAACAAGATAGCTTCTCTGGTCACTTTCAGCTCTGAGGTGTGATGAACAACATAAAAACGATTACCAAGAGTGTATTTTTGTTCTTGATATAGCTCAAATGACTAGTTGTTCATCTCTTTAATGAGAGTTGGAGAATAAGATAATCAGAAATTTTCTAACAGTTGGTGGGGGAGGGAGAAGAAACATTTATTAAGCACTTCCTGTGGGTGCCAGACACTGGGCTAAGCATTTTACAAATACAGTAGAAGCTTGGTTTATGAATTCAATTTATTCCAAGATTCTTTTGCCATGCTATTTGTTTGTATTGCAGAGAGAATTTTCCCATAGGAAATAATGTAAAGTTGGATGATGGGTACCACATCCCTGAGAATATTCATATAAAAATAATTATTTATAATTTTAAGTAAGTTTTTTGTCCCTAATGCAACAGAAATACAATAGCAATGATTATTATACAGTATAAACTGAAAATAAATTAACCTGCACATTACCTTTGAGAAGAATCGTGGCTGGCATGAGGGAGACGAGAGGGAAGAGGAGGAGGAGGAAGGGTTATTGCTTGGAAGGAGACTTTTGTGACAACATCAGGGATTTCAATGTCGGGAGTGTTCTCAATGCTGCTTTCACTAAAAATAAGACCGACACTACTGCCTTCACTTACTTTTCATTTTTTAGAATAACTTCCATGTTTGGACTCACTCATTTTTGTTTTCTTTATTCTTCTGACTAGGAATCTATCTAACAACATTTGTTTTGACTTTTTTAAAAAAATTTATTTATTTGTTTTCAGTTTTCAACAATCACTTCCATAAGTTTCAGATTTTCTCCCCTTCCCTCTTCCCTTCCTCCCTGAGATGGCATTAGGTCTTATATGGGTTAAAAAAAAAAAACAAAACCATTGAGTTTGAGTTGAGTTGAGTGTCATTCTTCACGAGCCATTCAAGTTCAAACATGATGTTCATGCTGCGAATTTTTGTTTGTCCTGCAAGACAAATTTTGCAAAAAAATTTTTCCTCATCCAGTGAAACATGTAAGCCAGGTTATTCATAAATCGAGCTTCTGCTCTGTCTCTTTTGATCCTCTTAACAACCCTGGGAAGGAAGTGCTGTTATGATCCCCATTTTACAATTGAGGAAACTGAGGCGGACAGGCTAAATGATTTGCCCAGTGACGCACAGCTACTCTAATATTTTCTTTGATCTGGTGTAGATATTCCTTGGAGGTTATGAGGTTATTAGTTACGAAAGAGGGCTATGCTGCCCTCTGTGTTTATTTGTACTTGGTCATACATGTAAGTGCCACTAATACTACTGTCTTTCTATTTCCATCCAACCTGTTAGCACTTTGGTGCCCTCAGATGAATTTGACCAAGGAAAACAGCTGTGTCAGTTGAGCAAAAATGGCCTTACTAAGGCATTGGACAAATATGAGATCCTCAGTTTTACAATCACATACTAGTCTGAAAAGATCCCAAATCACTTTATGGATGAAAACCCCTTTGAGGAAAGGAGTAAGAGTCATTCCCTAATTGCTAAATGGTCCAGAGATTTGAACAGGTAATTTTCAAAGGAAGAAATTCAGACTATCAGTCATAAAAATATTCCAAGTGATTAATAACTAGCAGGTTAGAATGTATATTGAAGTTTAAGGTTGGCAGAGCACTTTAAAGATAATTTTATTCTCACAGCCACTGTAGTAGGCAGGGACTATTATTTCCATTTTACAGTTGAGGAAACTGAGGTAAACAGGTTAAGTGACTTGCCCAGGGTCACACAGCTATGTCTGAGATTGAATTTAAAGTCATGTCTTCCTGACTCCATGTCCATCATTCTTCCAATGGCATCACTTGGAAGCCTAATTTGAGAAATGTAAATCAAAGCAACCCTGAGGTCCCAATCACACACACTTGTTAGATTGACAAAAATGAGAAAAGGGGAAAGTGACTGGTTGAAGGAGCTGTGGGGAAATGGGGTCATTGGTGCACTGCTGACAGAGCTGGGAGTTGGTCCAGCCATTCTGGGGAGCACTTTGAAACTGACCCAAAAGTCATTCAAACGTGCATCCCTTTGACCCCACCATGCTGCCTCATAGACGTATACATCAAACAGATCAAAGAAAAGGGGAAATGACTCATGTACCCAAAAAATACTTATAGCAACTCTTTGTTGCTATACAACTGGATACTTAGGGGA
This sequence comes from Potorous gilbertii, assembly GCA_028658325.1. NCBI lineage: Eukaryota > Metazoa > Chordata > Mammalia > Diprotodontia > Potoroidae > Potorous > Potorous gilbertii. Next base: position 497,122,852 of record CM053771.1, on the reverse strand, counting down.
TGCCCGTAATTAGGAAATAACTGAATAAATTATGGTATTTGAATGTAATGGAACATTTTTCTCTTGTAAAAAAAATGAGAAGATTTCAGAGAAACTTGGAAAAGCTTGTATGAACTGATAACGTTGTAAAGAGAAACAGCTTTGAAAGACTTGAGAACTGACCATAATTTCAAAGAACTCATGATGAAACGTGCTGTCTGCTTCCTGACAGGTGATAAATTGACAGCACACAGACATATTTTTGGACGTGGCCAAAATGGAAATCTTTTGCTTGAATATGCGTATCTGAACCATGAAAAGGTTCTCTCCCCGCCCCCTTTTTTTTAATGGAGGAAGATAGAAGTGAGAGAAAATAAATAAATGTTAATTTAAAAAAACTGACTTGAAAAAAGTAGTGGTTTACCCTGTAATATAACCTAATGGCAGGTCTAGTGATGGAGTCCTAGTAGAACTGCCCCTAGCCCCAGTAGTCCAACTTCATTACAATCCCATTCTACCTACCAACACCCTCCTTCACCTCCCCCTATGACAATGTCCTAATTTCATGTATGCCTCACTGCTCAATAGAACAACAGGTGTGTCCCTGAAACTCATAGTTCTCACAGAAACATCAGTCATGGGAACCCAGCCATTTGCTTTACCTAGCTACTGCCCCCAGACCCATTTCCACATATTTGAACAGGTGTGTTCTTGTATTCAATCACAATCACATTATCCATCTAGCCCAAGACAGGACCACAATACCTAACTATCTTGACCAGACAGGATCACACCACAATAACTAGCCAATTATTGGAGGGCAGCATGGTTGGAATGTTTAACCACCAGACCATAGATGAGACCCCTCCTTCATTACCTACTCCCTTAACTAATTCCTCCTGCCTTTTTAATATTAATCATATTCTTATATTCTATGTAAATTTCTGTTATGTAATTGCATCTTTACCCTATAAAAATCCAACTTGCTTTCTCTGAAGTTGCTGGTTCCTCTTGGAACTTAGCCAGCTTTATGAGAGACATCAATCTCAATAAATGCCTATACTTGGATTAGAGGTGGTCTGACTCTCAATTCTTGGAGATGTTTCTACCATAACACATCATGAAACCTCAACAATTTTTGGCGTCCCTGGCTTTAAACTTCAACAATAGTAAGCCAGCTACAGAGTGGAGGGTATTAAACCCCAAAGCCAGCCATAAACTATACTAGACAGCAGTTCTTTAACAGGACTTATGCATCTACATTTGTAGGTGAAATTGGTGACAGGTGGGTTGAGTGCCAAGTCTGTTGGCATTCATATCAAAATTGAAGGGTGCTGAGCTTACCGCCATGACTGCTTATGGGAACAGTGCCCTGAGCCACATGATCAAAATTAGGGCTGCCCTCGATGAGAAAAGACAGAAGGAGAAAGCCACGTGATATGTTTCTGTTACTGAATCAATAACCAGGAGTTAAAGGAAAATGGTGCAGTAGTCTTGTAGCGTGCCTTGATTTCAACTAAAGGTTATGTTGTGTTTCAGATTCACATTTTGCTAATAAGCAGAAGTGATCATCTGAAAAAGCTTGATCAATGAACCAATCGACACATTTCTTAAGAACCTATTTGTATGGTAGGCACTCTACCAGGCAATGGAGGCACAAAATGAAAGAGTCCTTGCCCAAGATACTTAACATTCTGTGGCTGGAAAAGGTGTCTCAGAAGGGGACCTTAGCAAGATCATGCCTGCTTATAGCGTTGCTTTTTTTCTTCTATTTGCATAAAAGTGAGACTGTACAAAATAAAATCTATGTTTTTCACTGTAGCAGACAGGCTTTTAACTTCATTTTCATCTATAGAATTCAGGAACATGAGATTTTGCTTCTTTTAATTTAAAAAAAAAGTCTGAAGAAGCATCCTCCTCTTAATTCTCCCCAAAAGTCAGTCAGAGTTGTCAGAAAGGGGTGACATATGACATCTGCAGTACTGAAATCTTAGAACTTGCCAAACCTGAATATCTAACAGAGTAAGCAGAAGATGCAATCCTGTTCCTTATCTGTTTGATACAATACCTTTAACTTTGGAAAACCTCCCCCATGGCCAGCATCATAACTTTGTTTCTTAAAGAATGCAAATGGTGCTATAAATATATCACACAAATAAGTCCTGACTCAGGGACTAATGGAAATCAATATATGGAATCATCCAAATATTGTGGTACTTATAGACAGCTTAAAGATGATCTGAACTGGATAGGATCGATTGCACAAAGTTTTCTGAACAAGGTGACCTTTGTGTGGGGAGAAACAGGGATATAGAGTGACAGGAAGAAGGGTGTATTGAGAAGGGAATAATGGATAAGGATCAGAGTCCAGGTCAGTTAGAATTCAAAAAACATCCATCAAATATTTGCCTTGTGCAAAGCCCTATGAATGGTACTGGGGATAGAGACAAAACTGAAATAATCTCTGCCATCAAGGAATTTAAATTTTATTTGGAGCTGGAGAGATTAGGCATACGTGGATCCATATAAAGCAAGCTAAGGAGGGATAGGGAAAAAGTAGATATCCAGACAGTGTGTTCTAGCTATATTTGAAGTGGGAGAGATCACTTTAAGCTGAGAATGGAGGGGCATCAGAGAAAACAAACCTGAAATCAACATGGAAGGAAGATGAAGGTTCTGAAAGATGGTGGTGAGGAAAAACCTATTCTGAACACAAGACATGGTGTATACAAACATGGCTGGAGATGGGTCATCATCTCCAGATGTTCAGAGACCAGGCATCAAGTAGATCAGTTTGGCTGGAATACTATGAAATAAGGCTGGGAAGGTAGATTGGAGAAAAATTAGGGAGGGTCAGGCTAAAGTGCTTGCATTTTCTTTTGGAGGTAGTAGGGACACTGGAAGTTAGGAAGAAACTTCTATGTATGGAGAAGGGCATGAATATGTATATGGATGGAGAATTGTGCTGTGTGAAGTAACACAAATGAAGAAGTTCACTGGTTAAATGTCTTGGAGGTTTCTCGAGTCTGATTCAGATTTAGACCAGAGAGAACCACTACAGATGTTTGAGCAGAGGGTCAACTTTATGAAAGCAGGGTAAGGGAGAGTGTTCTACCAACTCTGCGTAGGATGAATTGTAGACAGGAGGCACTGGACAAAGACAAGTGGGTTCTATGATGTGACTAGAGTGACATTTGTAGAAATGGGAAGAGGGAGTCAGATTCATGAGACATTCAAGAAAATAAGAGGCATTAAACTTGATTGGGGTGGTGTGAATTATTGGATATTTGGGGCAGGAAGTTAAAAAGTAAAAAAAATATATATTCCAAAGTTTTCAACTTGGAAAAGGAATTGGGAGAATAGTATTTCCATTGATGCCTATGGAGAAACTCAGAAAGTTTGTCTATGGAAAGTAATGGTTGTATTAACACATTTCTATAGTGCTTTAAATTTGGAAAAGAAAAAAAACCTTCACTTTTCAAGATGTCCTTTGTTCTTGAAGAGGGCCATGACATCAGAGAAGTGATGCCATGACATGCAAGTGAATTGGATTTAAATGAGGGAGCTCTGGGCAAAGTCACTGGCCTCACTTTCTCTTCCTGAGTGCCAATGGCCAGATATAGATCAGGACGACTGGAGAAGGCCCTGGATGCAGAGGGAGACCTTGACCTTTTCAAGCTAAGGATTTTAACAGTTTTCAGTTTGACTCAAGCAATGCTTGATCAGTAATTAAGGCTAAGTAAGAAATGAGGTAGAAAAATTTTAGCTAAAGAGCTATCAAAAATCAGAACATCCTATTGGTTTCAATATCAGAATGTTCTATAATTCTATAATTAACCAATTAACCAATCTGGTTTCATATTTGATTCTCTTAGGCTTTAGTAAAAATTAATGATATTTACATATGGTCCCCTTCAAACTGTATTTATTTACTGCTTAGTAGTAAATATACAAATTTCTGCCCACTGATCATAGTGTAACTACCCAACGAAGTTCTTCCTAAATGCTTCAAGATGGAATTCCTAAATATACAATATGAAAGCCCAGAATCTAGTAAGAAGGTCCTCTCCTACTGAATTATTTTCAGTGGTTACATTGACACCAAAGTTCTGAGGATAGAAGATGAAAAGAATTTTAAAATGCAATGAAAGGTAATACCAACAGGTTCCACTATTGTGGATTTTTTCTCAGAAGAACTGAAAAGACTTGCTAAAATTATTTGCATTTGATTGACTTGTTCTTCTATAAATGAGTTTATAGACGTATTCAAAGACAGCTAGAATTCCCTCCTTGTGCCTTCCTTCTATTCATTATACCTTATAGTAGCTTGTCTGTCTTGACTAACCACTGTCATTTGTCACAAACAAAATTCTTCTGGCCAAAGGATCTTAATTAATTCTTGGGGTAGTTGCTTATGCCATCAGTGATAGTTCTGAGTGACCAAGTCATTAGACTTTTGCTATGGGAGACTGAGAGTTGGACTAAGAGCTTACTAGACATAGGCTCCTCTAATCATCATTTCAGAGCTTGGAAGTGACCTTAGAGGCCATCAGTTTCCAGCCCTGTACAATTTCCTTTGTACAGAAGACCCCTTGAGTTTGAATGAACTTATGAAAGTCCATTACTGCCACAACAGGAGAGCAAGGGTATGCCTTATAGGCCTGTGTTGCATGGTGCTACAGCCCAAGCTGTTGTTTTCTCTGCCAGTTTTTTTTGGCATGCTAAGTGCACAGAAGGGAAACAAAATATGACAACATAATAATACACTTGGACACAGTTTCCTTGCATAGTTCTAGTCTAAGAGGCAGGGTAGGCAAACTACAAACTCATGGTCAAAGCCCATCTGCCTTTTTTTTAGGACTCCTGAGCCAAGAATTTTTTTTACGTTTTAAAATACATTAAAGCTTTATTTTAAAATGGAAAAACCGGGGGGGGGAAAGATGGCAGAGTAGAAAGACTCAATATGCTAGCTCCGAACCCATAGCCCATAATTACCTATAAAAAGAACTCCCAACAGGTTCTGTAATAGTGGAAGCCATGCAGCAATGGGGTGAAGGAGATTTCCGTTCCAGAGAGCCCTGAAAAACCAATCCCAAAGGTCCGTCACACATTGGACAGGAGCAGAGCCCAGTCCTGCCCTGGCCGTGCAGCACGGAGAGGAACAGATCTGAGCAGGCTTCAGAGACAGATTCTCCAGTGGCCACAAAGGTCCCTCCACCCACAGACACACAGGTCAGTGAGAAAGACGTCTGGACGGGCTGAGATGGGAGCGGCGTGTCTCCATGACTTGGGCCCCTTCGGGAGGCAGCAGCAGAGGCAGCGGGTGGCCACAGGCTCCCAGAGCAGGCAGGAGCTGGGGTCCATTATGAAAGG
>CM053771.1:497097588-497117000 GCA_028658325.1 Potorous gilbertii | reverse complement strand
AAATTTTGTGAAAATGAATGTAAAAAGTTAAATAAATTTATATTTAAAAAAAATAAAATTTTTTTTCTTATCTTCTTGAGATACCCCCCCCAAAAAAAATAATGGGTCAAGTTTGCCAACCCCTGGTCTAAATCTAATTGTTCATAGGGTCATAGATTTAGAATTTAGGCCATTGGTCAAGCAGTAGACAAAATTCTGAGCCTGGAGTCAGGAAAGCCTCAGATACTACATATGTGATCCTGGGCAAGTCTCTTAACTGCTGTTTGCCTCAGTTTCCTCAACTGTAAATGGAGACAATTATAGCACCTACCACATTCTTAGCGCTGTGCTTGGCACATAGTAGGCACCATATAAATGCTTTCCCCTCCCCTCCAATTTAGAACTGAAGAGAACTTAAAGGCAATCTAATTCAATCCTTTCATTTGAAATATGAGGGAACAGGCCCAGTGACGGTAAATGGTTTGTCTAATGTCACAGGTAGGAAGTGAACAAGCCAGGAATTGAACTCAGGACTCTCTCCAAATCCAGCTTTCTTTCCACTATAGCACACTAGTTCTCTACATACCATAGTCAACTTTGATCATCCTAATTTACATCCTTCATGTATTTGTTTTGTAAAATAAATAAATGTGCTCTGTTTCAAGAAAGTCCATTAGGCACAAATATGAAACAGCAGGGGCTGTTTCCATTAAAAACAGCATCTTTTTCAGAAATGAAAATTTGCCACCAGGTCCTTTTAAGAGTCAGTGCATTCCTCTTCCCTCTCTCCCTAACCTCTACAGATAAGTTAAAATTCAGCATGATTCACATGTTGCTATTTAGGAACACATTTGCTAAATAAGCCAATAATATATAGGCATTTAATTAGGAGCTATGGATAATTTTGGGCTCAAGTGGTGAAATATTTCAAAAATAAGATTTAGCAAGAAAAGTTATGCGATCTAGAATTAGTCTGGCAAATAAAAGGTTAATGATAGTGGTATTCAGATATGAGGATCTACTTAGGGAGTTTTTCTCTAAGAGGAGTAACATTAAGCTAAAATATTAGGGCTTTATATTCAATTTAGAGACACAATTCCCAGCAGTGTGGATTACTAAATATAGGTGTTGGGCAGCAGAGTAAGTTTGTGGAGTCTTTTCTGGAAGCCTTCAGAAACATGGTAGAGCACAGGTGGGGAACCTGTGGCCTTGAGGACACATGTGGCCTTCTCGGTCTTCGGGTGCAACATTTTGACTGAGTCCAAGTTTTACAGAACAAATCATTGTATCCATAGGCTTAACTGAGTATTCTGTTCTACCAGGTAGAGTTTCATCTGTTGGGGATGGTTGTGTGGTCTTTCTCATAAACAAAAGTCTAAGCCTCTCCCAACTTTATGATTTTATTTTGTGATTCTTATCAAACCTTTTTCTTTTCTTTCTCTACTCTCCATGCTTGTATCCTTTCTCATTTCCAAAACGGGTGCACACCATTCCTCAACCCCCAGCAATCCCCCTCTAGTGTACAAGGGGCTAACACAGTTGTCTTGGTGGTGGAGTTACTTCCTTCAGGAGGAGTGATAACTTTTTGGAGCAGGAACATGGCGGGGCACGTTCTACATGCTTTAAAATTGTGTGATTAGTCATGAGTTGTTCAATAAGCACTAGTTAAGCACTGTGTGCCAGACGCTGGGCCAAGCATTGGGGATGTTCAAGGAAAGGCAAAGCTCCCTGCCCTCAGAGATTCACATTCTAATGATGTAACTGACTAGGCAATATTTAAGACACAGAGAGGGTAGATGGTGGGTTCTCTCAGAGGCAAAGGGACTAGCAGCTGGTGGAGGTGGGGGGAGGTCTTGGGAAAGACTTCTTGCAGAAGGTGGGATTTGAGCTGAGTCTTGAAGAAGCCAGAGACACTAAGAGGTGAAGGTGAAGGGGCCCAGTATTCTAAGTGTGGGGATAGGCATAGAGATTGGGGATGGAGTAGTAGGGGGCCAGAGGGCCCCTAGAGGGAATGGAGAGCTATAAAGTGTTAAAAGACTGGAAAGGGTTAGAAGGGGTCTGGTTATGAGGAGCTTTAAATACCAAATGAAGAAAGCTACTGGGGTGGGGGGAAGGGGGAAGAAATAGAATGTTATGTGATCAGAACTACACTTTGGAAAAATCATCTGTGCAATCACTTGTTCTGTTGTGTCTGACTCCCTGATGCCATCTTGGGGTTTTCTTGGCAAAGATCCTGGAGTGGTTTGCCATTTCCTTCTCCAGCTCATTTTACAGATGAGGAAATTGAGGCAAGGTTAAGTGACTTGTTCAGGGTCACACAACTAGTAAGTGTCTGAGGCCAGATTAGAAGATGAGTCTTCTTGACTTCAGGCTGGATATCCCCTGTGTTCAAATTATTAGCTGTGTGACCCTGGGCAAGTCACTTAAACTCAACTACAACTGCCTGTAACTCTAAACTATAATTCTAAATCATGGTCCTTGAAGAGGTGGGAAGGAAAGGGTTTGTCTCTCTCTCCTCCCTCCTTCCCCACCCACTTCCCCCCCACAACTGACTCACTTAATAGATAAGTGATTATACCTGTAGCAACTGTGGCCAATTCAAGTAAGAGTCTCAGGTGTGATAGATACCCTGGGGTAACTAGAGCCTTAAGTGTTTTGGTTTTTTTTTTGTCTCAGTCTCTCAGCTCTGAAGAACTCCCAGAGAAGTCAGTCCAGAGAAATTAAGTAGGCAGAACACAGGCTTTCAAAAACATTTAATATACAGTCAAGGGTCAAACCAGGAAGATTCCTTTTTCTTGAAAAAAAAAATCAGTTTACATACTGTACATAAACAACCAGATGAACATCCTCCAAAGACAGGCAAAGCAGACTGACTTGTAAAAACCGCCTGTTCTGGTTATATTTATGGAATCACGTCTGTCATTTTCAGATCAAATTCACTGCCTCAGCCCTAAGCAGACAGCCTCTCAGTTGCTTTGGGACTCAGTGGGGTGCATCTTCTTCAGGTCCTACTCAAGAGACCCTTTGAAGGTCATGTGCCTGCTGTTTATTCCCTTCCAGAGGATCCTGTCTTGTTTCAGGACATTGAGTAAAGACAAGAAATGACATGTACTAGGGATTCCAAGAAGTCCCCAGAACCCAAAGGAGATGGATTGGAGGGAAGAGGAGACAGGGGGAGAAAACTGCAGAGGGGCTCCTGTGGAAGGGACAGATTTGCAAGGGACTTGTGGTATTCAGGTGCTGCCAAAGGCTGTTAAATTTATAGAAGCCAAGCTCACCCAAGGATGGAAAGAAACCCAGTGAGTAAGCCACAAATAAGACTCACCAGTAGGGGGCACACTTCTATCATAGACAAAATGGTAGCATTCCAGAAAAAGGATGCCTTAGACTCTCCCCACCCCCAATAGAGAGGTTTTTGTTGTTTTAAAAGAGGTAAAACCACTCCCAGAAGAGATTAGTTGGAGGGTTTAAAAGGCTCTAGCACCCCCACAGCAGATTGGATCAGATGACCTGAGGGGTCCTTTTTAACCCCTAGTCTCCAGTTGTAGGCAACTGAGAGAAGAGATTAAATAATAAAGAGTAGGGAAGGGAAACACCATTTATTAAAAGCAAGCTTTGGAGCAAGACATTTTTTTTATAGGGATAATCATGGCTAACCCCTTGGATTACTGAAAACCCTAGTCACGTCAAATAAAATAGGATCCATTTATTAAGCACAATGTATACAAAGCAAACAGTTACCTTTAGATTTTTCACATTATAGTAACTAAAATGAAACGTTTAGTCAAAGTGAGAGTGCGCAACACTTTGTTTCTATACTTCGCATTTATTTATCCGTGTGTCTTTGGAGCCCCCTCAAAAGAGCAGAAGATCCCTGAGGGCGGGGACTTTGTTTTTTTTAATACCTAACATTTATAGAGAGCTTTAAGGTGTGCATAGTATTTGCATATATTATCTCACATCATTTTTGTCTCTGTGTTCCCAGATGCCCTGCATAGTTTATTTGGTGGAATTGAAATTATTGCCTTCTTTTGTCAAATACATTGTAGAAAGCTGCAAGTAGAGGAAAAATACTTTGGTAGCAAATTACTTTCCGCTAATTTGCTTTGGGCACTCTCACAAATTTAAAGAAATATTGCAGAGTATAATCTTCCAACTTTTTTTAGCTGAATTAATTTAACTGCAGAGAAGTCAAGTTGCACAACAATTAAATGGTTGATCTTAGGATAGAAGTCCATGGGAATTAGGATTCCTCTGCTCTCTCTTGCTGTCACCAATTCTATTTCAGCCTATGACTGATTATTAAAATTACAATCAATCAAGCGGCTGCTCCCTCCCTTCTAGTTACATACGGAAATACATAGAAAACAACTCCCAGAAAGAAGCAAGGAATTTTCCCTACCCTTTTTGTCTTAAGGAATCTGTGCATTCCACACGACCCCAGAGAATGTCCCCCACAGTGGATGAGGGTACTCAAATTAGGAAAAAGTGATTGTCAGTTTTCAGATTAATTTAAGTGCTTGATGGTGAATTCAAATAAGGCTGAAATTTAAACATAGGTTATATCCCTAAGTGTATTTTTTTTTTAAAGAAAAATATTTGCATGTGTTTATGTAACCACTGAAAAAATAGTAACATTAAAGTCTTCACTCAGGTTTTCTACAAGTTTTCTTCATGGGAAGAAAGTGTGCCTTATGCTCAGATCAATAGGATACCCAAGAACCTGTGCAGCACGATTGTCTAAATGGTTTTTTTTTTTGGTTTAATATTTTATTTTTCCCAATTACATGCAAAAACAATTTTGACATTCTTCTTTTTCTGATTTTGAGTTCTGATCTCTCTCCTCCCTTCCACCTTCCACCCTACCACCTCCCATTGAGAAGTCAATCAATTTGACATAGGTTACACATGTGTAGTCAAGACTGTCTAAAAGTTTAAACAGGAGAGTGGGGCTAACTTCTAGCAAGAAATGTGTGTATTACGACATGCTAGGCTGGATGAAAGCTTGTGGGTAGGGGGTGGGGAGAGGCACTATGGCCCCTGCAAAGCAGGCATTTCCTATAAAAAAAAAGCTATGTCATATATACAGTTCATATTATATATGAAATATGTATGTATGTGATAATAGATTCAGAACCAGAAGGGACCTCACAGCATATCTAGACCAACTCCCTTATTTTAGAGACAACAAAACAGAGTCTCAGAGGGGTCACACAGGTAGCATTAGAATCAAAATTAAATCCAGACACTTTGACTCCATAGCCAGAGCTTCTTCTACTGTACACCTCTCCCCTCCCCGATTCATGCATGCATGCACACTTTTTTTTAAGAAACCTTTTTTAATTGATCTAATCTCATCTCCTTTTTGAGAGTTAAGGGACTTCTAGCAGGGTAAAAGGGTTCTTGTTTGTGTGTTTATTTAGTGATTTCCCATCTACTAATAACACTATTTAAGTTTATGTGTTGCTTTTCTGCAAAATATTCTAAAGTCTTGTATGCATTTTTCTAAAAGTAGTCCTGAGATAAGGGAACAAGGTGAAGAAAGAAGCAGGATATTCATCCTAGTCATTTAATAAACAAGTAGCCTCACCAGGACTGGAAGTTCTGTTCAGTGACAGGCTTCTGCTTCATGCATAGATACAGTAAACCTACATTTTGCTCATTGCGGGGGAAAAACTAATCACATTTATCAATTAACTGTAGGATTGTTCTCTGGAATTCTTTGAAAGAAAGAAATATGTAAAGATGGATGTCCAAACTTGATGGATTCCTAAGGATTAAAGAAAGTCATGATGTATGGAATCATTGAAAAAAAACCAAACTTCACATGTCTGTGCTTTTACTGTCTATATATGGATCTTGTCAATGACTTCACACCCTGCCACAGACTTAATTTCTTCAAAATCGGTTAGATCATGGTAATATTTTCACTGCGAGAAATTGAAATTTCTTTGAGATAAAACTAATGGCACTTTGTCCACTGCCTTTGGATGAAGCACCACCATTTCATCCCAGCTGAAGTTCCCTTTTTGTAGGAGAATCCAGGACAGTCTTTTTGGAAGACATGAGAACTAAAGGAATATCCTCTAGACTTCCCCCATGATAGCTTATTTTTCCAGCAGCTAATCAAGGTTTGTGTAATCTTTCCTAACTATATGAGATGGTATATTGTACCACTCTAGATCATAAGATAATTTTTCTCAAAAATAATAAAGGATTCTAAAAAGCTAAGGTTACAGTCAATATATTCCAGGTTTAATTTTGGGATGAGTTTGTAATAGAATTTATGAACTAGAAATTCTGACTGGAATTATTTTTTTCTCATGCTGTACCATCATGTACTTTGATTATTAACCAGAAAAGAAAGGCACGTGGCATATAAATTTCATTTTTTTTTTTGCTTTTGTTTTCTTGGGAGTGGTGAATGTAGAGAAAAGAAGATGTTGGCAGTCTGGCTCTGGTGGTGGTGGTAGTGGTGGTGGTGGCAATGATGGTGATGGTGGCGAGGATGGGGACTGTGATGAATCTTCTCCATTGTATGGCCTTTCTAGGACTACATTGTCTCTATGGGCTCTTGTTTAAGTCTACATTGCTCAAAGTAATCCCAAAAACTGGTGAAGCATTGGCACAAATACTGTAGCACAGATGCCAACCGAAGAATATGTTACAAATTTGTATGGTACTTCAATTTCCAGTCTTCGTCTGGCTTCCTTATTCCTGGTGACTACCTTGAACCAAGAGTAAAGCACTTGGAGTGAAAGATTTTGCATCAGTTGACGAACTAAGAAAACCACTATAATTCCAACCATAAACTTGGTTAGTCCCAAGGCTAACATTTTGGTAGTGAGTGGTGGGATGCTTTGTATGGCAGACTCTGTGGGCTCGGATACCAATTGGAAAAAAGGACTGACCCAGAATCCAATGGTTCCTCCAGCTCCAGCTGCTAGAATTGTGGTGGTGTCTGCTCGTGTAGGGGTATAGTTATCTGATACTGGGTAGTTGTAACATAAGAAGAAAGGTACCACGAGAATACATATAGGAAAGAGTAGACTGGCAGACTCCAGATGATCGATGAGGTCCCATGATGGATAAGTGACAGCGATGAACAATCCACTAATCAGAATACCACCAATCACATCCTAAAGCAAATAGGAAAATAAAAATGGAAATAAATTAGCAGGCATGTGGAATATAGGTATGATTCTTACATACATGTTTTTCTGACTCTGTTGTATAATTTAGGGGAGGACAATAGTCTTAATGCGTCTAATTCATGCATAAATATAAACCACATAGAAAAGAATTTGTGTGATTTCATCCTCTGCTATAAAACTAAGTCCTGAAGTCATTCCAGGTTTGTAAGTGGTTACACATTGAGGTTTAAAGGCTCAGTCCTTCCCTTTTCATGTTTGCTTTGTTGGTAATAAGGTCACATACATCATGACAGGTCTGGACACACAGTTGGAAAACACCAAATCTCAAAAACAGGCACTAACCATCTGGTTTCACAAATTACAGAAAAACTGAGTAAGGAACCATTCAGGAAGAAGGAAGAGAGGCCCACTCAGAGATCTCCAATAATGCCAACGTAATGAATGAGGTTGTTCTTAGAGCTTTACTTGATCAGTCTCCAAGTCAACTGCTTCTGTGACATCCATTGCCTGTTAGTGACTTATACCACGATCCTCACTACCACAGGTTATCGTGACTGCAAGATAATCAAAAAGTTAAGTCCTTATCAGAAAAAGATTATGGAATCCTGACCTGAGTATTATCTGTTACCCTATCTATCTAATTTATCTATCTATCTATCTATCTATCTATCTATTTATCTATCTGTATCTATCTATATATGTATATAGATAGATACAGATAGATACCATATATCCATTACCAGAGAATTTTTTTGCCTTGACCATCTTTTTAATCTCTACCTTTGCCCCAGAACATATAGTTACATGCTATTAATACACTATTTCTTCATACTTTCACTTTATACTTCCTTAAGAAGTCTATTATTTATTTCTCATTTATTCCCTAGCATAATCCTCAGAAGTAATAGTTTCCTAACTGGTAGTGTGTATCTCCTCCTTCTCCTTCTCTCTCCCCTCTCCCCCTAGCTTAGCTTCCCTTGTATTACCTACTCTTTACCTTACCTTACTAATTATTTTGTGTCATGGTCCCCTTTGGATTATAAAGAAAACCAATTACGCTAAAATAGTTTTCATATTAAAAAAAAGTCCACAAACTCCAAGTTAAGAACTCTTGATTTAGAGTATCTCTGTTCCCTTGGACTCTTCAGTATCTTCTTCACCCATCTCTCTTCCTGAGGAACAGTGTCTTGTGCTTGTCTTCAAAGCTAAATCCTTACCCTGTGGCCTTTTCTCAGTTCTTAGCCTTCCCAATCTCTCCACAGCTTTTGACACTATTGACAACCCCACTACTGGATCCTCTCTCCTTTTTTGGCTTTCATAATGCTGCTCTCTCCTGCTTTTTCCACCTGACTGCTTTTCAGGCATATTTGCTATATCTTCCATGTACTGCTCCATCACTAGGTTGCCTCTACTCTAAGGTTTTGTCCTGGACCCTTTTCCCTCTTCCCAATGTCATTGACTTCCATGAGTTCAATGGCCAAATCTTGGCAGGTAATTCCCAAACCTATACATTCAACTTTAATCTCTCTGCAACCCAGTCCTGTTTTATCAGTTGCCTGCTGGGATATCTCAGACTGGGTGACCCTAGGCATCAAACTTACCATCTTTCTCCTATAAGCCCATCCTACTCCAAATTTTCAAAAAGATGGGTGGCAGCATCTTTTTACTCACTCAGTTTTGTGAATTCAAAGTCATCCCTGACTTTCTTCCTCCTCTTCCATATCTATTCATTGGCCAACTCATCAATTCTGCCTCCATAAAATCTCTCGCATTTGTTCCTTTCTTTCTATTCATGGTCCTCATCACTTGTCACGTGGACTGCTGATACAACTTCCTAGTTGATTTCCCTCCATCCAGTCTTTCCCTTCTCCAACCCATCCCCTTTCTAAATTACAGGTCTCACCATAGAACTCCACGCTAAAAATTCTTCACAGATAATAGGATTTTGAGGAAAATTTAATAGTATTTATTCCTTATGTAATAAAAGTACAAGTGAGCTGTACAGTGGAGTTTCAAGGGTTGTGTGTATGTGGTGTGTGTGTGTGTGTAGAGATAGATAAATAGATGGATGAATGGATAGCTGGGTGGCTAGCCAGATGGATAGATATATATACATAAAATATGATAGATATACATATATAAAATATGTGTATATACATATACACACATAAACACTAAGACAAAGGAATTGCTGTTCAGAGATGTCAGAGTCCTGGGAGACTCGTGTTTGTATTAGGACTGTGTCAGAAGCTCCATACTTGGAAAATGGAGATAAGACAGAGAAAACTATATGGGAAAAGGCAACAGAAAAAAAACAAAAAAAAAAACAAACAAAACAAAACAACAGGATTACCAGAGCAATGGAAGCAAACCGAGGAGCCGTTGGTTGTTGAATCAGGATATCAGAAGAGAAATGCATGAAACAATGCTGCCATACTGTCCTACTTACCACAGCCTTCTTCTCTAGAGTTACTTTCTATCTACTTTACATGGATCATAGATAGATAGAGACAGACAGACAGACAGATATATAGATACAGATAGATACATGATAGATAGCATATAGATATGCTTTCTCCTCCCTTAGTGAGGGAGATCCTTGAGGGAAAAGACTATTAATGTATTTCTTTATTTTCTAATATATTTATTTCTGGCACTTATTATAGTGTCTGGCAGAGAGTAAGAGCTTCCTAAATGCTTGCTGACTGATTGTCCTTGAATTCAAGAGTCCTAGTGGAATCCCGATGAACCCAGAGCAAAGCTGGGTAGCTTTGGTAGCTAAGTGGTACAGTGGGTAGAGCTCTAGATTTGGAGTCAAAAAGACTTGAGTCTATATCTGGTCTCAGATACTTACTAGATGTGTGACCCTGGGTAAGTCAGAATCTTTGTCTGCTTCAGTTTCCTCATCTGTAAAATAGAGATAATAGTACCTACCTTCCAGGGTTGTTATGAATGTCAAAGGAGATAATATTTATAATTTAAAGCACTATATAATTGATAGCTAGTATTATTTTTTATTTTTTCTATTATTTCAAAACATATTTCCACATTAGTCATGTGAAAGAAGAAACAGAACAAAAGAGAAAAGCCATAAGAAACAAACCAACAAAAAAGTGAAAATAGCATGCTTTGATCTCCATTCAGGCTCCACAGTTCTTAGTCTGGATGTGGGTAACATCTTCCATCATGAGTCTATTGGAATTGTCTTAGATAATTGTGTTGCTGAGAAGAGCTAAGTCAATTACAGTTGATCAACGGACAACGTTGTTGTTACTGTGTACAATGTTCTCCTGGTTCTGCTCAATTCACTCAGTATCGGTTTATGTAAATCTTTCCAAGTTTTTCTGAAATCTGCTTGTTCTTCCTTTTTTATAGCTATTATTATGATGGTGATTAATCTTTCCACTTACCCCAAGAAACTTCTGTAGAATTTCATGAAGGAAAGGGTACTCAGCTCTAAGCTTTTACCACTGGAGTGTATATTCTGAAGTGACAGTTTCATACAAGTCTTCCCATATTTTTTAGTACTCTGTCATACACATGACTCCTTGTGTCACAATAATATCTCCATGTATTCACATATCACAATTTTTTCCTCTTCTAATTTAGATGCTGTTTTAGTAGCAGCTAGGTGGCACAGAGAACAGACTGCTGGGCCTGGAGTCAGGAAGACCTAAATTTAAATCTAGCTCTAAAAACTTAACTGTATGCGTTTGGACAAGTCAATTAACCTTTGCCTTGAGTTTCCTCATCTGTGAAATGGGGGTAATAGTAGCATTGACCTCCTGCGGCTGTTGGAAGTATCAAGTGAGATATTTGTAAAGAGATTACCAAATGTCTGACACACAGTAGCCACTTAAATCCATCCTTCCTTCTTTGCTTCCTTACTCTCCTTTTTTGTTTTCCTCCTTTCCTTCCTCTTTCCCTTCCCTCTTAGTTCTTTGCTACATGAAAATATGCAGCTATAAATAATTTTGTACTTAAGAGTTCTTTCTTTCAATCCCTGACTTCGTTAGCCATGACCAAAGTGTTGATAAAATGTAGATCTTTGAAGACAGAGATTGTTTCACTCCTTTCTCTGTATCTAGTGCCGAGTCTAGCACGTAGAAGGCACATAGTAAATGTTTGCTTCATTGACAGACTATACATATTTGTTACAAGAAAGAATTTCTGTTTGGAGGACTAATAGCAGGTAGTAATTGACTATACAGCAATAAAGCATTTAAAAAACTGCACAGGAAAAAAACCACACCAAAAAGTAATACAGCTATAAGGGACATAGGCAAATGAAACAGTTTAGTTAAATTTAACAGAACCTGTTAAATTTAATACATTTCTTTAAAACTAACCATGTAATGGTAGTTTCTTACATGATCACAAAGAATTTACTGATGATTGTTAAATTCACAATGAAAAAGAAAAATAAATTTTAAATGGCTGTATCCCTCACTTGCTATGCTGAGGGGTTTAGTGGGGGAAGCAGATTCTAATTTCCTCAGAGCCTATAAAGGGATTTCATACACTGAGTAAGAGGGCAGGGAATGATTTCACAGCATCATTTTTATATTATAATTAAATGTTTGTACTATTGGATTTGTTTCTTATAAAAAAAAGAATTGTATAAATAGAAAGTATTACATTGGTAGTGAGCTGGGTTATGATGACCATAGGTGATAACCTAAATAAGCTCACAGTGAACCTTCATTTTATGCTTTTATCAAAAAAAAAGAGGGATAAAATGTAATACATATTTCCATATATAAGTTAAATAAATTAAGCCATAGTCAATAAATAAATAAATATTTAATTCAGGAAATTTCTTAGAACAACATTAAGCACTTTCTAAAAGTGAAACATTTTGAAAGCTTGAGTTATCTCTTACATAAAACTTTTAAATCATACATTCAAGGACATACTAAACAATCATTTTTTAAGAATGTCTGTTGTTTCAATTTTCCAAGAGGAAATTGCTGGGATATTTCTTTCTATTTCTGATTTATCCCCGGCATGATTATTATATATATAATCCGGGAAATGTAGAGAGTAGAGTGAAAGGTAATCTGGGTGAGAGGTATAAAAGATCATAGTTCCAAAGAATGTTAAGTGCTGGTTGGGAGGATGGAGAACAAATAATTGTACCAGAAGCATGTAGCTATTGTGGCTAGCATTCTTGTCTTAATGGTCAAATTAAATCTTTTTTTTAATATATGAGGAGGGAAAGGTCTTAGTGAACAAATACAAGGAATGTCATTTTACAAAGAAAGGAAGAAATAATAATGGTGAAAGAGAAGATAAGGAGGAGAAATCAGGCCAGATACTTCAGTAAGAATGACTGAAGAATAGGAATGCTTTACTCTGTAAAATTATGAACCATTCTTTACCCATAGTCAGATATAATGCTGCCTAAAACAAAATTAAGATATCTGAAAAAGTTAAAAATGAAAAGAAGTACCTGAGTCTTTCTCATTTTTTAGGAAAAAAACCCCAGAAAACAGAAATAGGCTGTTTGTGACATCAAAACCAAAGTCATTTCACCATTTCATTTTTTAAAAAATCTGGAATTAAGGTAAGTCATCTTTGAATTCATGTTATAGTATTAGATAAAATCACCTTCAAGTTAATACAGCATTATGATGAACCCAGCATTTCCCAAAGTTAAAAAATGTAAAGAATTAGGGCATCTTTAATTAGAAAGTTACTTGAAAGCACAAGCCTTATTCTATTTCCTTCACAAAGAAAAGAGCAAGGAAGGGGAGCCTACATATTGAGATTATCCCTTGGATGAAGAAATCCAAAGCACCATTCTGAGTGAAAAGTTTCAGGATCACCTAAATGCTTGTTGTATTTTCACTCAAGATCAGAATCTATTTTGGAGGAGCCTTGGGAAACTCAAATTCTAGACATGTTTGCAAGGGTAGTTCTTAGTATGGTAAATTTACATTCTATCTCTAAGCATCTTCAATGGAATATGTTACTGAGCAGCCCAACATAACACAAAGTTAGCTGGCTAGAAAAGAGAGAAAGAGAAAATCTATTCATTCAATTGTGAGGAAAGAATGCATTCAGATTGTTGAACTATTTATGCGAAAGACACAATGATCCTGGTCTTCCTTGCTTGCAGGCCCCCTGCTGAGAATGTGAACAGTCTTCTCTGCCCTTGGCTGCCTCCACCAGTCAACTGAAATTAAGAACAGAGATAAAACCAAGAGGAACATCTTTCATTGGAGGAGTGACTGCCTTTCTCATGTTCATTTGATAAATATTTTTTTACTCCTAGATTATGCCCAAAAATAATTTATCAGTTATGAATCATTCAAGGACACTATATATGTTATTTTTCATACTGGGTTACAATTAGTTCAGTTTCTATTAAACAGATAAAAGTGAATAAAAGAAAGGAAAAAGAAAGCCACATTCATGAGTATGAATATAAATACCTTTAGTTAAGAAACCTAATTTTGTGCAATTAGCATGCATAGGAGAGAAATTGCTTCATAAATTCAAGAAATATTAATATTCTATTGTTGTCCACAAATGGCAAGAGATCAATTACATAGACAGTCATGAAAAAAAGAAATACATTTGGTCAACTGGTGTCAAGTTTAAGAATCCTGATATGACAGAGACTGTATAGAACAGGGATTCTTGACCCGAGGTTTACATGTCTTCAAGGGATCCCATAGTTATACTTCAGGAGGTTTGTAAACTTGGGGAAGAAAGTAATTACATCTGTTTTCACTAACCTCTAACTGAAATTTAGCATTTCTTCAATTATTATCAAAGCTGTTTATTTTATTTTTAAAAATATTTAAAATTTTTATTTGTAATTAAAGAAATTTTTTTAAAAACTTTAAATTAAAAAATTTTTTAAAAGTCTCAAACTCTCTCCCTCTCACCCCTTCCCCATCTTCTGAGAAGGCTTGCAATATATCAATTATACATGTGAAATCATGCAAAACATATTTCTATGTTAGCCATATTTCACAAAAAAACCAAGAAGAATAAAGAAGGTGAGGAAATTATACTTCAATTTGCACTCAGAATACATTAGTCTCTCTCTGGAGATGGATAGCATTTTTTCATCATGGATCCTTTGGATTGGTTTGGATCATAGTATTCATCAGAGTAGCCAAGTTTTCACAGCTGACCATCATAACATTGTTGTTACCATGCACAATGATATTCCGGTTCTTCTCACTTCATTTTGCATCAGTTCATACAGGTCTTGCCATGTTTTTTTCTGAAACCACCCCCTTTGTCATTTCCCAGAGTACAATAGTACTCTTTCACAATCATATCTCATAATTTGTTCAGCCATTTTATAATTGATGAGCATCCCACTGATTTCTAATTCTTTGCCACTATAAAAAGAGATGCTATAAATATTTTTGTACATATGGGTCCTTTTCCTTTGATCTCTTTGGGAGAAAAGACCTAGTTGTGGTATTTCTGGGACAAAAGATGCACACTGTACATACAGTACACACATGGGCCTGCTTCCAAGTTGTTCTTCAAAATGGTTGGACGAGTTTACTCTTTTTCCCAGTGTACCTTTTTTCCTCCATCCCCTCTAGCATTTGTCATTTCTGATAGGTATAAAGTGGTATCTTAGAGTTATTTTAATTTGCCTTTCTCTAATCAATAGTGATTTACAGTATTTTTTCATATGATTATAGATTTGAATTCTTCTTCTGAAAACTAGCTGTTTATATCCTTTGACAATTTATCAATTGGGAAATAGCTCTTAGCTTTATAAATCTGACTCAGTTCTGTACTCAGTGTTTGAATTGTTTCTTTTTAGCAGTTTGAAGTATTTTCTTTTTGACCTGGAAGCTCTGGAATTTGATTTATAATATTCCTGGAAGTTTTCATTTGGGATCTCTTTTCGAAGGTAATCAATGGATTCTTTCAATTTCTATTTTATCCTCTGGATCTAAGATTTCCAGGCAGTTTTCCCAGATAATAACTTGAAATATGATGTCTAGGCACTTTGATCATGGCTTTTAGGTAGTCCAAAAATTCTTAAATTATGTCTCTTGGATCTATTTTCTAAATCAGTTGTTTTTCTAATGAGATAACTTCGCATTTTCTTCTATTTTTTTCTATTCCTTTGACTTTTTTTGTTTTTTTGTTGTTTGGTATTTTATTTTTTCCCAATTACATGTAGAAACAATTTTACCATTTGCTTTTAAAACATTCCCTCAACTCATCAGCAGGTTTGAAGCCTATTGGTTACCCTTATCCTGGTTTAGGCCATCTGCAGAGATCACAACTTAGCAAATTAAAAGAGCATAGAATAGTTTACCTGTCAGATCTATGGACACAGAAAGAATTTAGGACCAAATAAGGGATGGAGAACATTACAGGATAGAAAATGGATAATTTTGATTACATTAAATTACAAAGCTATTGCAGAAACAAAACCATTGCAGTCAAGATTAGAAGAAAAGCAGAAAAGGACAAGTTTCTCCGATAAAGGTCTTATTTCTCAGATATACAGAGAACTGAGTCAAATTTATAAGAATATGAGTCAGTTTCCAATTAATTAAAGTCAAATTAATTAAAGTTCAGTTAAAGTCAGAGCATATGAACAGGCATTTTTCAGATGAAGAAATCAAAGTTATAGAGATATGAGAAAATGCTCTAAATCAGTAAGATTAGAGAAATGCAAATTAAAACAACTGTAAGGTACCATCTCATTCACACCTCTCAGACTGGTTAATATGACTGAAAAAGAGAGGATGTTGGAGGGGATATGGGAAAACTGGAACACTCATGCATTGTTGGTGGAGTTGTGAACTGATGTAACCACTCTGGAGAACAATTTGGAACTATGATCCCAAACTTGGAAAGGCTTACATAAACTGATACAAAGTAAATGAGTAGAACCAGGAGAACATTGTACACAGTAACAACAATATTGCATGATGATCAACTGTGAATGACTTATCTAGTTTCATTAATACAAAGATCCAAGACAATTTTGAAGGTCTTATGATGAAAAATGCTATCTACCTCTAGAGAAGAACTGATGGAGTCTGAATGTAGATAAAAGCATTCTAGTTTTTACTTTTTAATGGTTTTTTCTCTGTATTTTCTCTTACACCATGACTAATATGGAAATGTATCTTGCATAACTCCACATGTATAGTCTATATCAAATAGCTTGCCTTCTTAATGTGGGGGCAGGGGAGAAAGAGAGGGAAATAATTTGGAACTCAAAATTTGTTGTATTTTGTACCAAAAGACAGAACCAGTCACAAGTGGCTTAACTTCATGTCAATAATTAGAGCCCTCTGAGGGTGGGAAGGGTTGCCTCAGTAGACAGTGGTTTCCCCTTCACCTGAGGTCTTTAAGCAGAGCCGGAATAACCACTGATTCATTATTTTATAGAAGCTTTTGTTCAGCTACTTTTTGAACTCGATGCCCTCCTAGGTCCTTTCAAAGTCTGTGTTTCTGCGTGTTTTAAATAGAAACCATTTCTTCTAACCAGAGGGGGTTCATTCTGTATTAACCTATGAATATAGCCTAAAATATAAACTACATAAAAGGAATAATCTTGAAGGGATCCCATGTCCTACTTCTCTTCGATAAAAGAAAAAAAGTGACATTTTAACCTTTCTAAACCTTTTATAAGCTCTCTCTAAAATGTGCAAGTTTGCCAAATGGAAAATGGCATGAGACCAAATTAAATTCTCTTAAAACAAGGAAGAGAACAAGAATTTTATGTCTGATTTGAAAGGTAAATACCAAATGACCTCCACTGGCATGGCATGAAGAGAACCTGAAGGGTTTCAGACTCTGATAGATCTTTCTGGAAAGCCTTCAAGAAGGATCCTACAACATTCTATCTGTCATCCAAAGACTAGTTTCAAGGGGAGGGGGCCATCACCAGGTTGGCTGCAGGATGATACATTATTTTGGTCTGGGTAATTCTCCAAGATTGTCTATCACGTAGCAAAGTGACTACGGTCATGAGCTCTGGGGGTATTTGCACCAACAAAATCACAGATCCTCAAAATATATTTGGCTTCACCATATACTCTAAAATACCTGGTGCAAGGAGCAATTTGGGGATGATTACTGGTTGACTCTGCATTAATAGGGCCTAACAAGTATAGGCAGCACGTTTTTCTACCCCTAATTCTCATTAATACTAATAGACCATGACTATTGAATCAGTATGCTCGACAAGTCAATAGAATTTTGACTTTAGATCAAATGAGCTCCCAAACAGGTCACAAACAATGAAATCAGAGTGACGCCAGGCTATCATTAAAGAGCTAAAGACTCTTTAGCTCCACATAAGAACAGTAGTAGTGTGATCACCAGCAAACATAAGTTAATTTTGGTAACAATTCATTTAAAAATATAGCATATGGATGGTGACCTTTGTCTTGAAATTCCTGGGAGATTGCTGGAAGAAAAAAAAGTCCTTCCCTCTTCTCTCATCCTCCCAGATTGAATCCTTCCTTGTGAAAAAAAAAGTTAAGTAAAATATTAAACATCATGTATACATCTGATAATTTATAAAACATTCTGCCTTAGCCTCCTCTCTGTCATAAGGAGGGAAGTGTGTTTCATTATCTGTTCATTGGCTTTTCACTTGTTAAAGTGTGGCTTCTTTTAGTGTTCTTGTTTATATTGATGTAACCACTGTATACTTTGTTCTCTTGGTTCTGCTAATTTCACTTTGTATCAGTTCTTATATATCTTCCCTTGTTTCTAAGAATTCTTCATTACTCTTTTTCTTACTGCATAGTAATATTGCACCATATTCATATAATATAGTTTTTTCATCCATTTCTCAATTGAGATAAACCTTGTTTCTAATTCTTTGCTACCACAAAAAAAAAATTTTGATCTGTGGTAACAAAGTAATCCTTGTTACCATCTTTGACTTTCTTGGGATATATACCCAATTATGAGATTGCTGGGTCAAGAGATAGGGGTGGTTTTGTTATCAGTGATAGGTAGAGTACTGAATGTTAGACAGCCACCTGTTCCAGGTTCCTGACTTGTTGATACTACCCAATCAATGCCACTATTGCATCTGTATTTGTTGAGGCTGTTTTCCAGCAGAATAACACTAAGTTAGGTACAGATTAATTGCAAAGCATCCATGGAAGAATGGGATCATCATTTCCTTTCCAAAGATGATTTCCAAGAGTGATCAGGAAAGTCATTAGAAACAAAGATAAGAAGGTAGATCTAGTTTATTTGGGGCATCTAGGTGGTGAGTGCTGAGCCTGGCTTTAGGAAAACTCATCTTTATGAATTCGAATCCCACCTCAGATACTTAATAATTGTATGACCCCAGGCAAGTCACTTATCCCTGTTTTTCTCAGTTATCTATAAAATGAGCTGGATAAGGAAATGGTAAACCATACTAGTATCCTTCCCAAGAAAACCCCAAATGGGGTCATGAAGAGTCAGACATGACTGAAAAACCACTGAACAATAGCGAGTTTTGTTTCCCAGAGTATTTTGAACCTTATAATTCAGAAACAAATGATATAGTACAAAGCCAGATAAGTATTTATTAAGCATCTAATATATATATATATATATGTCAGGCAATGGTCAAGAACACAAAAACTAAACAGTCACTGCTGTCAAGGAGCTTATATTTCATTGGAGGGAAATAACATGTGTAGAAATAAATATATATAGAAAGCAAATACAAAGTAATTTTGGAGAGAGGAAAGAAACTATTGCTACTGAGTAGGATCATAAAGTACCTCATGGAGGATATGTTAACTGAGTCTTGAAGGATCTGATTTCTAAATTTAATATAATGGCATATAGAAAACACTAAATAAATTAATGCTGTCTGGCTTTTTTCAGGGTCTTAATATAATGTGTGAATAACTGAATAGATCCCATAGCCTAGGGCCCTAGAATTATTCCTCTGTTCTAATTAATTCCATAAGCCAGAGGCGCTTAACACTTTTGTTGTCATCTACCCCTTATAGGCATCTATTGAAACTTATGACCCCCTTATCAGAATAAGAGTTTTGAATATATAATATAAAATACATAGGATTACACAGAAAAACAAATGTTAG
The DNA here is from genome assembly GCA_028658325.1 of Potorous gilbertii. Taxonomy (NCBI): domain Eukaryota; kingdom Metazoa; phylum Chordata; class Mammalia; order Diprotodontia; family Potoroidae; genus Potorous; species Potorous gilbertii. The sequence goes on along the minus strand of CM053771.1, from coordinate 497,097,799 downwards.
TGAAAATAAATATTCTACTTTTTTTACTCCATCCAAGGTCATGAATCTTGGAATTTATCCACAGGCTCCTTCTGTAGATCACAAGTTAAAAAACCTCCCCTAAGCTGTTTTCTTTTCCTTTCTTTTCCTTACACCTACCCCTCCTCTTCACCAAAACAAAGTTGTGTCTTCATATCCTTTTATAGGCCCTCATGATTTTTGTTTCTTAAGA
>CM053771.1:497064936-497097088 GCA_028658325.1 Potorous gilbertii | reverse complement strand
GGATGCTCAGTTAGAGGCCTTGAGCATCGTGTCTATGTTTTCTTGAGGTTCAGTTAATTTTTCTATTATAAATTTAGAGTCTTAAGGTATTTATAACATTTTAAGACATTATTTATTTATTTATTTTTTAAAATGTGAATTTCCCATTCTTTTTCTCACTACCACTCCTTCTCCATTCATTGAGAAGGCAGGCAATATATTGATTATATACATAAAGTCATGCAAAACAATTTCCATATTAACCATGTTATTAAAAAAGCCCAAAAAAGAAAAGAAATCATAAACTTTAAAAAAAAGTGTTCTTCAGTCTGTACTGAGTACATCAGTTCTCTCTCTGGAGGGAGACAGCAGTTTTTCACCCATGAGTTCTTTGGAATTGTCTTGGAAAACTGTCCTGATCAAAGAAGTCAAGTCTTTCATGGTTGAACATTGTAGCAGCATTGCTGTTACTGTGTACAGTGCTCTTCTCATTCTACTCATTTCACTTTGCATCAATTCATGTAAGTCTTCCCACATTTTTTCTGAAACCATCATGTTTGTCATTCCTTATAGAACAACTGCATTCCATAAGATCACATAGTACAACTTGTTTATCTATTCTCCAATTGATGGACATCCTCTCTACCAATTCTTGGCCACCACAAAAAGAGCTGCTATAAATAATTTTGTCCAGATAGGTACTTTTGCCTTTTCTTTTTTCCCTTTGGGTTATAGATCTAGTAGTAGTGCTTGATCAAAGGATAACTGCAGTTTTGTAGCCTTTTGGGCATAGTTCCAAATTGTAAAATATATGTTAACATAGATATTGGTTTGTTGGTTGTGACTCCATTCTGAAGAATGTGGTTTTCTTGTTTATCCTTTTTTTATGTTTTGAAAGTCTGAAAAACAGAAGAGAATATGGCCTCCAAATCAATTAAATGAGTCCAGGCATCTATGAATATATGTAACAAGGAAAAAGAAAATGAATTAACATCTGGTGAGATGGAGACAACTGTGGATTCCCAAGAGAGCATAGAACCACAGCAGGAGTCTCTTAAGTGGTTTAAAAGACAAACAAGAATTATGAAAAACTGTAAAAGTAAAATGTATGGTCTGCACAGCAGTAAGAAGAGGAAAATAGAAAAACTTGAATCTATGGTGGCAAATCTCACTAAAGAAACACAAGAGACAATAACTAGTTGGGAATACAAATGCACAGAAGTGAAAGACTTTCTGTAAGAAGAGAAGCAAAAAGCAATAATTTTAAAAGGAAACATAATTACCTTACAACCAAAACACTAATCTCAAAGACAGGATGCACAGAAACAACTTTAGGAAAATAAGTTTCCAAGAAGAACATGACAAGTTAAAAAAGAAAAAAAAAAACACAAACCTTAACACCATAATGTTTGAAATAATACTGTCCACCACTTTTAAACACTGAAAGCAGTGTCAATGGAAAGAATCCACAGATTAACTCCAGAAAAAAAAAATTCCCTAGGCAATATTTACTCCAAGACACATAGTGGGTAAATTTAATAATTCCAATGATAAATCCTCCAAGTGACAGAGAGGAAGACCTTCAAATATAAAGGAAGGGAAATCTGAATAACACAAGATAATTTTATAGTAAATATAAACCACAGGAGGTGAAAAAAATAATGTCTTCTGAAAAGCAAAGGAGCTCAAGATTTAACACAAAGTGTTACACCCTATAAATGTCATTCTAATGTAATTAATGTAAAAATGAATGTAAAAAAAGATGGTTATTCAATTAAAATGTTGTTCAAAGCATTCCTACCAAAAAAAATGGACATAAAATATTTTGCATAAATAATGAAAACTAACAAAAAAAGTTGAAGGGAAAGAGAAGGAAATTTTACTTGAATTCATAACTGAAAGAAAAAAAGAGGGGAAGAATTAAATAACTAGGGAGAAAGGAAAAGGAACTAAAAAGGCTAGTACTCTAAAACTATGGAAAGGGGTAACAGACAAGAAGAGGGCAAGGGTTTAGGGTGAGGGAATGAGAACCAGTAGGACCAGGGTTGGCTGAAAGTAGATTACGTTAAAATAACTAAGGGCATAAAATATTGTGTTTACAGAGGAAGAAGGAAAACATCCTAATCTGAAAATAAAATGAGAAACAAATGGAGGAAAACATAAGACTAACCTTCATAATTTTAAATGTGAATAGATTAAACACAAAATAGGAAAAAAACACAAAACAGAAATATTTACCTTAAAGATAAGATGCCATTTCCCTTTGAAAGCTGGAGGGGGATGACATTCCAATCTGCAGTCAGCCTGTATTCAGATTAAACCATCAAATTGTCCAAACAGACATTGCCAGCATGTGAATTTGAATTATTTTAAAAATTATCTCTGGTAAAATAAGTACTCTCTTGATTTTCTGGGACACTTTTAGCTTAAATGACTTACCCAGAATCACGTAGCTAATATGCCTCAGGGATAACTAAGTTTTGGTGATGTGAAGTCCAATTCTTGTTCCATGATACCAGAGAGCTTCCAGAATGAGATTAAAAATGTCTTTGGATAATGTTTAACAAAATGAAAAAAATACAATCCAACATAGATAATGTTAATTTCTGGTTTTCTAAGTTAGTATGTAGGCAGCTAGGTGGTACAGTGGCTAGAGTACTGAGTCTGGAGTCAGGAAGGCTTATCTTTCTGAGTTCCTATCTGGCCTCAGAGCCTTACTAGCAATGTGACCCTGGGCAAGTCATTTAACCCTGTTTACTTCCATTTCCTTATCTGTAAAATCAGCTAGAAAAGGAAATGGCAAACTATTTCAATATCTTTGCCAAGGAAATCCCCAAATGGAGCATGAAGAATCCGACACAACTGAAATTACTGAATAACATCAATAAAAAGATTACCCAATCTAATAAAATGAAAAGTAGTGATAGAAAAAGAAAGCAAAACCCTTTGATCTGTTGCTCTCAAGAAACCTGCAAAACATACACATACACAGAATAAAAATAAAAGACTAGGAAAAAAATATCCATCAGGTGAATAAAAAAAAAGGAACAATTGCAATCATGTTATCAGACAAAACAAAAGCAAACATTCAAAACATAAAAAGGTATAAATAAACAAGGGAACTATTTTATACTAAAAGGAATCACAGACAATAAACCAGTATCAGTATTAGACTTATCTGTTCTTAATGCCTTAATATCTAAATTCATAAAGGAAAAATGAAGAAAGACATAGCAATACAACAGTGGCAGGAGATTTTAATGTCCTTTCAATTTTGGACAATTCAAACAGAAAATCAGACAAAAAGAAAAGTAATGAATTGAGCATATTGTTGGTTAAACTAGAAGTAAAAGACTTATGCCATATCCTAAATGGAACTGCTAAAGAATATACATGTTTCTCAGCAACAAATGGAATTTTTACAAAGTTGACTATGTGCAAACAAAAAAGTGAACACATCCTTTACAATCCATAATGCAATAAAACCAGGCATCAGTTCAGGGTGCACAAATAAAAGACAAGGACCAAAGAGCAAATGTAGAAACAATAATTATAGGAAAGGAAATTATAATAGTGAAATAACATACTAAAATTTCAGGAATGAAGATGAAGTCATCGGATGAAAAGTCATATCCTTATAAACATATTTGATACAAGTTTAAAAGTTAGCCAACAAATAAAACTAAAATCAGCACAAAATAGGAAATATTAAACCTTAGAGGAGAAGATGATAACTTGAAATCTAAACAACTATAGAAATGATAAATAAAAATCTAAGCCACTTCTTAACAATTGTCTTATCTGGCTTAACAAAATTAATAAGCATTTCATCAGTCTAATTTGAAGAGAGAAGAAAATCCAATCAACAAAATAGAAAATGAGCAAGATAAAATTACAACAAAACCAAAAGAAATAGAAGAATGGTGGAAACATATTAGTATTATGTACTAATCAATCAAAGAACACAAAAGAAATGGAATACTTTAAGAAATATAAAGTACTCAAATTAACAGAAGACCAAATAGAGATCGTAGTTATTTTTTTAAAGGAGAAAACTCCTCATTCATGGATTTACAGAAGTCTATGAAACTTGAAAAGAATAATTAGTACACATACTGTACAAATCAATTTCTAAAACTGAGAAAGCAAGCATTCTCTTAGATTCTTTTTATGAAACATTAGGCAGATTCATGGGATTAAGCAGAGAATCAATGATCTACAAATTACACTTTATAGATCCTAAATCCTAGGATCTTATAACTCAAGTTTTAATTGTGAGCAATATTACCTTATTATTTGAGAAACAAATGGATTAACAAGAATATGATTGAAAAAAGAAGCAGAGCAGGAGATTATTCTGCGAAAAAAAGGAGAGGTTTGTGGAATGCAAAAAATTATAATCCAAAGCTGATTTCAAGATATTGAATGTCAATCCAGTTAGCAAGCAGAGGGAGATACAAAAGAAATTGACATGAACAGTACTATTTAATGTTTATATTGAACTATTTTGATATTCAAATACTTTAATGGGTTTATGATGGGTTTATTGATTCAAGAAATGAAGATTGTAACCCATCCCTGCCTGCCTATTCTGGGCAACTCCAGTCTATGTCTTTTCACGGAATTGCTACTGGAAGCTTTCTTTGCTTTCTCCAGACCTCGATCTTTCCAGTGGAGCACTATGGCAATCCACTTGTTGTTCCTATGTCTAGCCAGAGGAGTAGTCATTGTCTTATCTGGTCATACAACTTCTCCATGACATTCTTTATCCTTGTTCTTCAGAATTCCTTAATGGTTCTATGTTGTAACCTGTTCATATGCACAATGCATTTCTCCAAAGAAGACAATAAGCTTTATAAATACCACTAATGGGACCACTTTAGGGGAGTTTATTATTCACATTTGGGGCAGCAGAATCTAGAGTCAGGAAGACTCATTTTTCTGAGTTCTAATCCAGCCTCAGACACTTACTAGCTCTCTGGGCAAGTCACTTAACCCTGTTTGCCTTAGTTTTCTCATTTGTAAAATGAATTGGAGAAGAAAATGGCAAACCACTCCAGTATCTCCATCAAGAAAACTCCAAATGGGGTCATGGAAAGTTGGACACAACTGAAAAATGACTGCCACATGGGACTTAGCTGTATCTGATCTGTTAGAAGGCTATTTACTAGTGTGTTTATGAAAGGTACAATGAAATGTCCTAAGATGAAAATCTGATTACTAAATTAGATCCCCCAAAGCAGCAGAAGGAAGTCTCAATGTTTTTCTCACCTGCTGGAACACAGGTCTCACTATTGTGAAGACATTTTGTAGAAATTAACAATTTCAAATCCCAATTTATGCCAGATTAAGACAGAATTGAAAAAAAAGTTTGGCAAAGGCAGGTGACATATTGGAGGAGGACTATGAAAGTTTAGCCATTAATTCCCAGAGCAAAACAAGCTGCAGAAGGGTCATATAAATGTTTCCTTCCACTACTGTTTCCTCTGCAGTCTTCCAAAGTAAATTAGGTGACCCCTGAAGAAAATACCTAAATGCTCCATCATGGTCTTTTGGACAGTTTGACAAACACACACACACACACACACACACAAGCACATTTGGAAGAGGAAAGGTGGTATCACGCAGTGGAAGGTACTGAATTTGGGACCTGAAGACTTGAGATCAGTTGTCACCTATCTTACTTCCATAAGATGGCAATAATATTTGTAGACTATATCAAACAGGGTTGTTCTGATAATCAAATGAAATGATATACATAAAATGATTGATAAGCTTTAATGCACTACATAAATGCTACTTAGCATATTTTCTTACTTTTCTTCTTGTTTTTTTAGAAGGATGATTTTTATGTTGAGGTTTCTCATTCTGTCTCAGTCTCTCTGTCAATTTTTCTGTCTCTATCTCTGTCAATCTCAGTTGTCTATTTCTCTTCGACAGATAAGCTTAGAGATAACCTGGCTTCTTCCTCAACTCCCTTTTTGAGGATTGAGAGTCTCTTGCTTTTTGTGCCTAAATAGAAGCACCAATATATCTCAGCAATATGGTTCAAGCTGACTTTGAAAAACATGTCCTTATTATTCTAGCCTATTTTCTGGAGGTACTTTCAGTACAAGTCACAGTCTACATTTCAGTCTCCAACAACCCAGCCTTGTGTATCTTCTCTTCCAGTGAACTCTATTCACAGGGTATATATGTGTCTTCTCTGCCTACCTATGATGTGTGTGTGCTTGTGTGTGTTTGTGAAAGAGAGAGAGACAGAAAGAGCGAGAGAGATTTACTCTTAGAAATTGTTAAAGCTAAGTTGCTAATGGCAAATTACTGCATGAATGAGCTAATTCTCATTTCAATGAACAATTATTCATGTACTTTCCAAAGGCCAAAATTTTCCCAGTATGATCAGTGCACATTTTAATTTTTTATGCTTAGTAGATTTTCTCTCATTAATTCTTTGCTTGATAAATTTTCAAAGAAAGAGCTGTGAGAATATGATTGGTTAGAAAATGTGTAAAGAGAGAACGCATGCCGGTACATGAAAAGAGACTCCCCGAAAGGGTAACCTAGCAGAGATATCATTTTATAGCACCCTATTTAGGCACCTCCATGTAGGACATGCTCAGTTAACCCTCCAGGCAAGCACCTGGATACCTGGATAGCACCTACATACCTGGATATTTAGAGCATGGGAAGGCTGGCTGAGTGTTCTCCAAGAGGGACTCCTAAGAGAACACTACAAATCAATCGACATTTAATACATTCCTATTGTATGTAGGATATGTTGCTTGTTCTAAAATGTCCTAGGACCTTCGCAGAATTCTTTCAAGGTCTCCCAAAGAAGTGTGATATAGTATATATATATATATAGAAAGAATTTTTAGATCAGGGGTCAACACACTCACATTTGAACCCCCAAATCTGTCACTTAAATAAATGTCTTTGTGACTATGTATGAGTCACAAATTCCCTGGGCCTACATTTCTTTATTTATAAAATGGAATAAGGGAGAGTGGGATCAGACAAGATGACCTTTAGGGTCCCTTACAGCTGTAATCACATCAGGTATCTTACCTTTCTTCAGATCTACTAAACAACATCATGCCTATATAGGATCCTAGGGTTTAGAACTGGAAACAACTCCAACCCCAACTCTTTCATTTTACAGAGGAAAAAGCTGAAGCAGAGAGAAAATAAAGCATCTTGCCCAAGGTCAAGGAACATCTACTTAGGGATAAGTAATAGCAGAACTGCCTGCAATTAAAGCTTAGGTCATTGGAATCAAAACTCAACATAGTCTTTGCTAAGTCAATTTTGGCAAGTACTATATGGCATTTAAGAAACAGAAGGATGTATTGGACAGAGAACCAGTCTCAAAGACAGGACCTAGGTTCCAAAACCACCTCTAACTCATGCAGTACCTCAGGAAACTATATATTGCTGAAAAGTTACAGATTTGCTTTGGGAAAGGGAAGTTCCATCCTGGGAGCTCCCTACCTGGATGAAGTCCCAAGTTTGCTAAAAAAAAAAAAAAACCCACAAACTCAAACTGTGTAATGTGTTCCCTCAGATTAATTGGATCTGGATATCTTATAACATTAAATGCCACGTGAAACAAAACATATACTTATACCTACATATATAGGTATGTATAAATATACATACATACATATATGTGCGTATATAATCACTATTCTTAAGATAAAAATCTCTAGTTTATATAGCAGGTACTCAGAGGTATTGCCATTTGAAATAAATTTTTTTTGAAGAAAAAATATATTTGGTTCTTTCAAATATTATATTAATGTTAAGGGAAGCAACTTTAATAGTCTCTAATATCCCCATTTCTTTTTGTGCATCTATTAGAGAGATAAACTTATTTTTCTCTTGGGAATATTTTTGCTTTATTATTTCCGATAAACTTACTTAAATAAATTCCAATATTTAATTAATTTTGATAGGTAGTTATAATTTTATAGAAACAGTATGGTAGAGTGGATAGAGTGCAGGACTTGTAGTCAGTTGGAATGAGAAAGCTCTGCCCCCACCTCCTGCCTTTTATGTAGTTCAGCTTCTTACTTCAGGCTTAAGCAGGTTACACAAAGTTTCACTGCTGGTGTCAGAGGCAGGATTTGGACATAAGCCCTCTGAGAAATGATCCAGAATTCTTTCTATAGTGTCATTATCTTCTCCTTTCCCTTCCAAATAGTCATATGGATTATTTGTGCCCAACCTGTGGTAGCACCTTCTGAGCTCTTACTGGTCTGATCAGCCACAATCAGACACATTGTATGTACGTTGATCCCAATATGGAAATGTCATTTTGGCCATTTTCAAGTACAAAAGACAACAACATACTTCCAAGAAGTTACACTCCAAAACAGCTCAGGCTGGAAAAGAAAAGGGAAAGGGAGTGGTTAAAGAATAGTTTTCAATGAAATAGATAAGCCTAGGGGAGGAGCTGTGTCTTATAAAGAAGAGGAGGGACCAGGGCTATGACCTTTATGTAAAGTATGGCCAGAAATGCCGGTGATTTCATTGTTTAGGTCCAGCCCTAAGACAAACACTTTCATGTGCTAATCTGCTGAACGTTTTTAGTGTGACTTCTGGAGATGTCTGGATCCTGGTTGTTGGTAAAAATTCCAGTTTTTATTGACAAAGAAAAAAAGGAGGGAAGGATTAGAAGCAATTTTGCATTTTTCAGAGCCTTAATAGTGAAAGAAAAGCAACCCTTGACCCAGTGCCTAGGAAACATTTGTCTAGGGTTTTCCTCTGCCCCACATTAAGGTGTTATGACATCCTGAGACTTCTTTCAAGCCTAGTTCCTGGATTCTCCCCCAGGGATGGGAAGGGATAAGAGAAGTTCAGGGAGTGGGAAGGTATGGTGAAATAAAAGTAGATCAAGAAAAGGGGCAGAGTAGGTCCTAGGAAAGATCTCAGAAGAAAATAATGCAAGGTCTGCAATCAGGGAGCACAAATGCCCTATTTGCTTTTTGTTCTCCCTCTAGACCAAGGTAAAAAAGACCCCAGGCTGTCAGCACTATCAACAATTACAGGAGTGGAGCCTGAGAAAGTAGCCAATTTAAGATTGCACTCAGGGCCTCAGGCAGTGGAACAGCTCATTCTAAAGCTTTTCCGCCTAGAAGCGCTTTTGACCTTGGGGTTTCTGGAGGGTGTGGGCCGTGTTTGCAGTTCAAAGTCACTTCTGAATAGTTTGAGCTATGTTAATTTTGTGCATAACCATCATCCGACTGAAAGCAACTCACTATCCAGGAGAAGGCTGAAATTCTGAGCTGGAAGAAGCAGATTTGGTATTTGCTGTTAAAAAGTAGAAAATCCCCAGAACGATAAAGACCTGGCTTGTTCTAGGGCAAATGATCCAAGGAGGTCAGAGAACTCTCCTGTATTCTGCCTAGCTTTGTACAGTTATGGATAGGGAATTTCCTGTGTGTACAGGGGAAGTACATTGGAGATGTAAATAAAGGCCTCAGGGCCAGGAAGTTTTGACTTCAAGCTTTACTTCTGACTCATACTAGCTGTATGATCCTGGGTAGTTTATCACTACTGTGGTTCAGTTGTATCCAAATCTTTGTGACCTCACTTGGAGTTTTTTTTAGCAAAGATACTAAGTGGTATCTTAGAATGTTTTGCCATTTCCTTCTCCAGTTCATTTTACAGATAAGGAAACTGAGGCAAACAAGGTTAAATGACATGCCCAGGATCACACAACGAGTAAGTGTATGAGGCTGGATTTGAATTCACAGCCAGACTCTACGTTCAGCACTAAATCCTCTGCACTATCTAACTGTCCTGGATAATTTGCTCTCTAGGATAATAGTTTGCTGAGGAGTGGCTGATCTGCATTGATTGGGGAGTTTTCAAACCAGGAATTCCTTAACACAGATATAGATAACAATATTTGGAAGCACTGTGTTATAATACATGGTATACTGGACTTGGAGTCAGAAAAATCTGAACACTTAATAGCCTTATAACTCTAACCTTATAACTATAACTAGGTTAATCTGTCTCTGACTTAGTCTCCTTATTTGTAAAATGAAAACACTGGAATTGACATGTAAGGTCCCTTCCAGCTCCAAAAGTATGATTCAAATAAATAAATTTTAGAGAAGCAGCTGTGGTGGAGTGGACAGAAGACTGGTCTTAAAACTAGGTTCAAATCTTGACCCAGAAACTTTCTGATTGTGTTGTTTTAGCTAAATCATTTAACATCTCAAAGCTTCAATTTCCATCTCTCTAATATTGGGATAGTCATATTTATACCACCCATCTCACAGGTTTGTTGTGAGGAAAATGCTTTATAAAACCTTCAAGTTCCATTTTAATGTGTTATCATTGCTACCAGCAATTAATAGCGACAACTGTAGTTTGATAAGATCCTATGAATGTTTAACTTTCATTCAGTAAAGAATACATTGTTTTTTATAAGACAGTGTGCTAGCAATAACATACATATCTATAACATGTGTGTGTATGTATGTATACATACTGCAAAGATATCTGGGAATTTGAAACTGTTCATTACCCTACCAGTCAGAATGACATTGAGTCAGATCACCTGTTCTGTTTCCTCTTTAGCCTCTGTACCTGTTTGATCAAGCAGGATTTCCTTCATTATATACCCATGATCCTTTGTTAGCGATAATCTTCCTAACTGAAATTGACAAAACGATCCCCCCCCACTTCCCCGCCTCATGTTACCCAACAGCCTTGGTGCATTCAAGTGCGATTTAGACACAATTTAGCCTTCATTTTGGCTAAGATGAAGCCCATAGGAAAAACAGAAGCCCCAAGGGTCTTGGAGAAAACTTCCTTGTCTGTGTTTTGGCTAAAGACATTAGGCAGAGCTATTAACAAACTCATAAATCGGGTCTCTTTGGAAAGCTAATCATATTAATCAGTCAGTAAACGTTTATTAAGTAGCTCCTAGGTGTGAGGAATTGGGCTGGTAGATTGTGATAAAAGATAAAGAGGAATTGGAGGATGGGAGGAGGTGTCATTTGTCCCTGGGGCAGTTAGGAAAGGTCTCATGTAGTAAGTAGGATTTGAACTGAGCTTTATTAGCTTAATGTCCTTAAATTAGATTTTGTTAGTACAACCCAGTTATTATACACATGAGGAAATTAAGGCACAGAGGTTCAGTGACTTGCCGGAGATCATACAGCTAGCAAGTTTATGAGGTTGGGATTGAATGCAAATATAATATAGATGGTACAGTTGCTAGAGCACTGGACCTGGAGTTCAGGAAGACCTGTATTCAAATTCAGCTTCCAAAACTTCCTAGCTACGTGATCCTGGCCAAGTCACACAGCCTCTGCCTGTCTCAGTCTTTTTGTCTGTAAAATGGTGATTAAGCCCCTATCTCCGAGGTTTGCTGTGGATCAAATGAGATAATATTTGTAAAGCGTTTTGCCATCCTCAAAGGGCAAAATAAATTCTAGCTGATGTCATTACTGTCGTATTTTCTTATTATACCATGCTATCTCTCTGATACTGCTTCCCATCCGCGATTTCCAAATGTGAAAATACTGACAGGTAGAAGTTACTGCACAAAGGTAAGATATAAAGATAATTATAAAATGTAATAAAAATAGCAATTATAACAATTATATAAATCTAATAGTTTGTTATAATAATATATTATAATAATTAATACTACTTGACATTGATATAGTGCCTTCAGGTTTGTAAAGCACTTCCCATATATTATTTCATTTGCTGCTCCCGACGATCCTGGGAGGCAAGTACTACAAATAGTATTGTGCCCATTTTCTAGATTGGGCAACTGAGGCTCACAGGGGTTAAATCACTAGCCATCCTAATCACATAGCTGGAGAGTGGTATTCAAACCCTGGTCTCTCCTGTGCCCTATGTATTACAATGCTCTTTGTGCTACGTATGACATTGAAATATAGTGGTTGTTGTCCTTCATTCTAGAAGAGGACGAAAATGACATCACTGTGCTAGAGTCATGTTTCAATGTGTCCTCCTGTGTACTTTTATAATATGAATTTGGAAAGCTCCACCACAGGCCAGGCACAAATAGTGTGTGAAAATTTGCCAATCAAGCAAGACACTGAAATATGGTAATAGAAATTCAGAGACATAATCACACACTGACAGGTGCTATGGGCCCTAAGGACAGTGATTAGGCTTATAAAAGTTAGATTTAGTGCTGGAAGGGAACTTAGAGCTCATTTAGTTGTTTTACAGATGAGTAAACTGAGACCTAAGAGGGGAAAATGACTTGCCCAATCTCATCTATGATCTATGTGGTAGAACTAGGATTTAAATCTAGCTCCTATGACTCCAAGGTTTAGTTCTAACATGTAATTATAGTCAAAAATAGATATAGGAATAAGCCTCCAATTAATTCATTCAGACTTCCTTCTTCCACTTATTGGCTTCTCTTTTGTCTTTAGTTGTGATATATCTATGCTAAAGGCCTGCACAGCCTCAATTCATAGCTCTTCTTTATTAATACTAATGGCTGCCAGTGAAGTTATATACACAATTATGATAAAGGAGAGGCTATAAAAGTTATTAGATTTTGCAGTCAGGCATGCACATTTTGAACAATTGTTTGAGTTAAGGTCATCATAATGGTGTCCACTATCCACAGAGGTTCAATCTCATATTTCAAGGCCAGTCCCAGACTGGTGATCTACTAGGTGTCATCGATTCAATGAATTCTAGAGATGAAAGAAGTAACCTTGAGAAGCAACGCCCTCATTTTACAGAAGCGAAACTGATAATCAGATAGTTTCTCTAAGACACACAGCAAATTACTAGTAGACTCCAGACTAGAACCCAGGTGTCCCAATTCTCCATCCAATGGTATTTACACTATCATGCTGCTTACTTCCTTAGATCCTGCAGAACTGGATACTTGAAAGCCTATGAACAATTCTGTGTATAGAGATATTTATATTGTTTATTGGGAGTCCTTGGCCTGGGTGTGAGTAGCTATGTGAGTAAGATATCCTGAAATCCTAGCTTATCTTATCGTGATTCTAATCTCCAAGTATAATTGCTAACAACAATCTCTTTTATGGTTAGCTTCTATAAAAACTGGCTTCTCCCACTAATGAAGCCTTAAGAGTCTTTTAAAACAAGGATTTGATTTTGGTAAGTTTGTGATGGCCACCTTGGTTACATACACTTCTTTTCAGAAACATTTCTGACTCATTCTCATCTTTCTGGAGAATATAGTTGGGTAGGAGAATTTGAAAACATGCATTCTCCCTTAATTTGAACAGCTTCAGCTACAATAATTCTACTCCAGTCATCTTTGAGTTTAGTCCAAAGGAAGAAGATGAGAATTTTGCTCTGTGACATACAGGTCATTCTAGCTTTGTGCAACTGATAAATTCCTGTAAAGTGGTGTGTAAACAGAGTTACTGTAGACTAAATAATATCTAAAATTCACTGGAGCAATAAATGTAGAAAAGAATCCAGCAGAAAATCTTTTAATAGTTAATGATCTGTTATAATGAAATATTCATCCCCTTTGGGTCTCAGTTTCCTCATCTGTAAAACACAGGGGATGAGTTAGATGGTCTCTAAGATCCCTCACAATGATCTTTTAAAGATTAGATTTGCATATATTGAGGTTTCTTAAATCAGGGCACACCTGTATACAGTTTGCCCTAATACCACTGGAAATCTTGATGGAGTTGACATAAATTGTTCACTTTTTTCTTTTATTAAATACAGGTTCCTTTGACATTTTTTCAAAGCCAAACACACTCCAAAATAATATGAAGGACCAGCTTTTCAAAGGATTTCAACTTGGTTGGCGTGAGAGATGTCCCTCCCCAAGGCCTTTGGTTAAAGCATGCTAAATTCAATAATTTTTCACGTAAAAGTGGTCACAATCCATCAAAACTGTTTGGATAGAACTATTTTGTCTCATCTGGTTTAACTCACATGAATTCAGACCGAGAAAGTCTTGGCTGAAATGGAAATCTAACTAATATCCATGGTTGTGAAAGTATGCAAACTGGAACTTTCCTTGAAAGTTAGATGGGGGGAGGGCTTAGGAAGGGACATTATTTGAGAGAACAGATTTTTGCCTCAATCTTTTTTTCTGTTTTTACTCTTGTTCCCTCCTTGGCAGGTGTCTTATAAATCCTGTAAATAATTTCCTTTGGCCTTCATATCTTGAGAAACTGGTACATAGTAAGTACTTAATAAATACTTTGAGGAATTGGATTAGATTGGTCTGAGTTAAAATTTTTCCCGCCTTTTCTCATCTTGAAGGTGAAAATGGGGAGGGATACTCATACGGATTTCATTGGACAATTTCTAAGAATGTCCAAACAGAGAAATGTTTTTCATTAGTTCTGGAGGGGGAAAAAATAGGTTTGTATCCTGAAGCCTCTGAGGAAAAAAAATCTGCTTTTTAACAATTCAAGCATACAGTCAACTTAATTTTTAGGAAGGTCAAATGGTAACTGACCAGTTTGAAGGCATTGTCTACAAAAGGCATAAAACTAATTGAGGACATTAGAACTTTGTATTACTTTTTTGAAGAATAATGCCTACCTCACAGGGTTGTCACAAAGATCAAATGAAATAATATGTGCTAAATAAAGTACTTTGTAAACCTTAAAGCATATTGTAAATGTCAGCTATCATAATGACAACAAATGCACAGATTTTATGTACTTTTAGGATCAGTGTTTTCATTGAGATAGCTGCTCACTCCATTAAGGTAAATTATAAAGCTTTTATAACTCAGTAGATGGTCTTCTAGAACTGCTAACTTACTAGAACTGCTTTCATTCAATCTAGTGAAAAGCTAGGAGGAAGACAGGGTTACTAAGATTTCATCTCAAGGCACCGAATAATTAGATAGCCCTCAGCCAGAAATAATTGGACTTAGAAGGTGATTAGCATGAATAACTAGTTAAAACAGGAAGCTGTAGGTAGTGGGATGGGAGTAGGGGCAGTAGAGACATGCTTCTCCTCCATTCATTCAGAATGGTTTTTCAATTGCTCAAAATTTGACTTCTTCTTACTGGTCTTTGCATTTGTTCATTAATTTCCCAATTGTTGGCATCTACTTTGTTTCCAGTTCTTTGCCACTACTAAAAGAGCTGTTATGAATGTTCTTGTGCATATAGATAATTTTTTCTTTCTCTCTGATCTCTTTGAGGTAGAGATCTAGTTGTGGTTTTGCTATATCAAAGGACTGATCTGTATTAGTGGTGGGAATTTCTTCCTCTTTAAGCCAAAGAAATCACAAATGCTGATTTTGAAACTCTAATAACTTTAAATCACACTAAACTTTTAGGACTTCCTGTATAATGCTTTTCAAATTTGTAATTAATAACTAACAAAGACACTTGGAGCTTTCCATCTCTGAATCTCTCAGTATGACTGTAAAGATATGATCTGCTATAGAACATTGCTTCCAAAATCTCCATGTTCCGTTCTATCTCAGGAGGTGTTTGATATTTCATGTAAGGGACCCTTAGGAGCCTTTTCTAACTCAAGTCAATTACTTTTCTAAAAATGTAACAAGTGAACTGCAGGTAAAATCAACCTACATATAGATCCTCTGAAGTTTCAGAAGCCTCTTGCTTGCTATATACAATGGTCTTTATAGTCTCCTTACTAAAAAGGCTCACAGCTAAGTTTCATATTAATTTACTTTGGGGCAAAAGTAACTCAAATTCAATGCAATGGCATCTTAGCTCACAAGAGTTGCAGGTGAGGTTACAGTTAACCCAAATAGTCCATTATGAGTCCATACGCAACTGGACTCCAGTAGACATGGCAATTGGGGATAAAGGGATGAGGGTCCTGGCAAGTTCTCCTAATGGCTAATCTGGGAGAGATTATTGAGAGGAGCAGATAAAATTGAACTAATTCTTGGGCTCAGGCTATGGGTTTACTTGAATGTCTGGGACCAGGAGAAAACAGAATTGGATAATAAAAGGTTCTCTACTTTCAGGATATAGGATTATAGTGCTAATTAAGTCTATGATGTAGTATCCATAACAACACTCTTACGGGACACTTCATATCTATGCTTCTCCTTGTATCACTACTTCTGATTAGGTTACCCTTTTTATTGCAAAGAAGGTCTGCGATTGAGCCTGTTACTACCATATTCTCTAGGTTTTCCATCTTTACCATCCCTGGTAGCTGGTATTGTAGAAAGACTTTGAAAATGATGACTTTGTCATCATATTCCTGATTGTTGGGATTAGGACCCCTCTCTGTCAGAGATTCTCTTTGATAAATCAATGCTATCCTAGTAGAAGGACTCTTCACCCCAGAAGTTTCCTGGATTCAGACTTCAGGACTACTTGCCTGACCAAGATGAATGTACTTTTTGATAAAGTCCCATTTAAATGCTCTCTATTTTCCATGTGAGGTCACTTGTGTTTTTATACTTTTGCTCCCTCAGAAAGATCCATAAAATGTGGGGAATGGCTCAGACTTCCCTTAATTGGTAAATTTCATTTTCCTGTAGCGATTTGAACAGCTCCTCCCTAGAAAGGGTTTGGGGGATTAAGGAGAAGAATAATTGGTAGGAACATTGCTTTTTAATGACATGGGAGAGAGAAAATTATCTTTCTATAATTATATTGAGTTGGAATTTACTTGGAAAAGTGATCCTTTAGTCAATTTGGTAGTGATCTGAAGTCTATAAATAAAGGTTATTCAACTTCCTTGCTTTTCTTTAGTAGAGGATGCTAACAGAGGCAAAAATGGCATTATTCCTTCACTGGCACTCCTACAGAGGGGTTCCCAGATGGGCCTGGGAACAGTGAATGGGGTGGGAGTAAGTGGTAATTCCAGTATGAACTTAGGCCCAGGGACAGAATATATGCAAAGGACCTATGACTTTTTAGCTATTTTAATCACATGGTCCAGACCTGTGATGGGGATTTGTGACTATGTCAGATGTATTATTCATTCAAAGATCATGTGATTTCTGTGGCCCCTCCTGGCCTTCATAATTGTTTTATCCCAGCAGATTTTTATGGTTGTCTCTGATATTGCTTTCCCATTGTTTTAAAATGATTATTTTAAAGTGTTTTATGTTTCTTTTTATTTGTTTTAATATTTTCCCTCAGTTTTAAGGATGTTTTGAGATTTGTGATAGAAGTTGCCTTGGAAAATTTAATTCTCTTGCTACCAAGGAGTGGGATGTAGTAGGGGCCTTGACCATCACTGTGCAGGGCAGTTGACCCTTCTCCCTCTCTTTCTCTTTACCTTTGAGAAACTGAGAATGAGCATTATCTCAAAGCTATTGCAACCAGTCCTCTTCCTTTCCCCATTCTCATCCTAGAATGTATACAGCACCTTGAACTATAAGAGGTTTAGCATGTGAAAGAGCAAAGACAGTCAGAGATTTCTTTCCTGAGCTCTACCTGCAGATGACTTCCTGGAGTTCCTCATATGGTTACTGTGGAAAGAGGACTATGTTTTCATTCTTTTTATTTTTCAGATGTGTGCTTGTAATGCTTCATTATTAAAATAATTTAAATTGAATTTTATGTTTTATGAAAACCTGTTGCATTTTAAAATACCTTGGACCTGGCTAACTACTCCAAATTTATGAATTGGAACCAGGTGGTTCTGGATTGAGGTCCTGCCTGATACCTACTAGATGTGTAACCCTGAGCCTGATATTTACCTTGGTTCAAAGCTATTCTGTGAATCTGTAACATACAACTATTGTTCACAAGCCCCAATCAGTGACCTTACCAACTACCATTGTTAGTCAACAGAAACAATTAGCTCAAAACAAAGGTATTTATTAGGATAGCATAAGATAAGTAGCTGCAAAACATTCCTCTTCCTCCTTCCTCCTAAAAATACTTGGGGTACACTCTTTCATAAGTACCCCCGTAACTGTGTGAAGAGTAGACACAAACTTACTGTCTACTGGTAATGAGATATGTAGGAAACATGTGTGGCCAAGACAACTCACAAGTCTAGTATTTCTCATTGTGTTCTCACACCATTCTTTCCTGTGGACAACCTGGCTCTTTTGTAGCTCCCTCGGCTTGCTTCCCTGGGGCTTCTCCTTACCTTAGCTCAACTTCCAAATGCCAGGGTTAATTCTCCTTTAATGCATGGTTAGATATTTTCTCTTCTATCAAGAGTCATTTTTCCTTAAAGTTGCTTCCTGTTTCCTACTCTCTGTGTTTCTCTATTTCCAGAACTGAATGCACTCTCCGTTTTAACATATTTACACTTCTATTTGTACTACATGCCCTTCTGTAACTCCATCAACAGGGTTGAGAGGAGTCATATACCCCCTACACTACTATAGAATTTTCCTACCTCCCCATATGCCACAATAGAAGTTAGTGTATAAGTTGGAATTATCTTGATATCCTTTTTGCTTAAGCTCATCATAAACACTGGAGGTGAGATGACCAAGTATTACATGAAATAATGCTTTTTGTCTTTGCACATAAGATAAACTCTTTTTTATTAACTCTCCCAAGAGAACTTATGAGACATCCTTCCATTTATCTGCACGTCTTTTGTCTTCTGCTTTTGTTTATAGTAAAAAATGTCTCTATCAATGTGGTTCAGTACCACTATAATATGCCAACTGGGCACTAGACAAAGAAAGATCTCACATTTAGAATAACATCAATTAATCTAATGGGAAAAGGCACAATGGTAGGAAGAGTGTATGAAACACCTGGGAGCAGCCAGTTTGGGCTCAAACCCAGGGCGTTAAGTACATGAGACATGGTTGAAAGGATAGGGCAGAATCAGTTTATAGAGGGTTTTTCCTTTCTATCTTTATGGCTATTGATTGAGACTGTCACCTGAGGACATGGTTCTCTCTGGTGAGTCCCTCTTCTTAGACGTTCCTCATTCTCAGAATTTCTGGTGCTATGATCTACCTCACCCCTGTGGTCAGCTGATTTGAAGATGTCTCAGCTAAATTCAAATGCGTATTTTCCCTTGTGTAGAAAGGATTAGGGAAAGAACTTTTTTTTCTTCTTTAGGAAAGTAAGAACAAGTAATGTTCAAAGGCTTAATGTTGGTTTACAATACAGGAGGATTTTCAGAGAAGAAAAAGCCACAAAAGCAAAAATGAAATCTATCCAAAGACCTTTTTGAGGTAACTATTTAAAAATACATTTTAAAATGGCCACTGTAAATAAATAGCTTCACTTTCTAACAGTTCTGGAATAATAGTCAATATATTTTATAATAAAGTTTTATTGATTTTTTTACATGAACATAATCTCCTAGCACTGCAGCTCCTCCATTTCCTGAAAAAAACCATTCCATATTTTAAAAAGTAGAATTTTTAAAGGCAAAAGAAAAAAAGAGGAAAAAAGTCATGGATACATGTAATGGATACATTGAAAAATATGTGCCATGTGAAACAATTTTGAACTTCCCACTTCTTCAGATGGGCTAAAAGTATTTTCTCATTTTTTTTTTATCCATATCTGTTCTTTACAATATTGCAACATTCACTTTTGGTGTGTGTGTGTTATATGTGTGGTTATTCTTTACATTTATAGAATTGTGTATGTTGCTTTTTTGACTCTACTTACTTCACCCTGCATCAGTTCATGTAGATCTTTTCACACTTCTCTGTATTCACTAATCATTTCTTATGGCCCAGTTATATATCCAGAGATGTCTCCCTGGTCTAGCAATTCCCCAATAGATGGGCGTCAGCTTTGTTTCCAATTCTTTTATAACACAAGTATAGCTATAAGCATTTTGGTACATATGAGGACTTTCTTCTAATCAATAGCCTCCTAGAGGTATAAGCCCAGTAAGGGATTCCTGAGTCAAAGGATGTGAATATTTTCACTCTATTTGCATAATTCTAAATTGATTTCCAAAATGATTTTACCAATTCACAGCTGTACCAACAACACACCAGCATTCATACCTCCCTACAATCCTTCCAGCATTGACTATTGCCATATTTTGTCATCTTTACCAATTTGGAGGGTGCGAGGTGAACTTCAGGGTTGTTTTGATTTTCATTTCTTTTATTATTAGTGATTTGAAGAATTCTTTCATATGGGTGTTAATAGTTTGAAATATGTATATATACATACATAAAATACATCTATGCAGCTATTTCTGTAAGAAGACAAGTAAAAATATCCAACAGGTCATTAAAGACACAGTGGAGCTCAGCATAATTCCATTTTCTCTTGCCTCTAATCATCAGGGGACTTATTGCTTCACTAAATTTTGATTTCTGATATAAATAAAAAATACAATTCAGAAAGTACCTAGACTTGATGATGATCTTGTGAGTTTGAGAGGTTGGTAAATGGTTATCTAAAAGAAGGTGACATCCACAACTTGCTAAAGGAGAAAGGTACCACTGTCAGCAGTTGAAAGGGCTACAGAGTCACACTTGGCTGGCTAAAACATCTGAATCAGCCCCCAAGTACAAGCCCCCTCTGAGTCACAGGTATTAAAGGTAAAATGCAAAGTATTCAAAATATAATTATAAAATCTATATTTGAACAGAATACTTCTATATTGTTAAATCAAAAATTGCCTTTTAATAAGGCAATTATTACTAAGGTTAGACATAAAAATAAATGAAGCAGTAAGTCCCCTGCTAATCAAAGTCAAGGCAGAATGGAATTCTACCAGGCTCCAGTATGTCTCTAATGACCTGTTGGACATTTTCACTTGTCATCTCACAGAAAAACAGTCTCACAGAAATTCAGGGTTAGAAAAAATGCCATCTAGTTCAATCAGTCTAGTACCTAAATAAGACTTCCCTTTATAATATACTTTAAAAGATCATCCAGCCGTCTCTTGAAGATCTCTACCACATCATCTCCTAGGGTAACCCTTTCCAGTTGAAGATAGCTTTGTAAAGAAATTCTTCCATACATCAAGCCTAGATTTGCTATTTGCAACATCATTCATTGATCCTAACTCTGCTTTCTGAGATGAATTCTCCTTCTAGCTATCATGGCTATCATCTCACCCTTCCCCCTACCCCTGTCTTTCCCTTCCCCTCCTTCCCCAAATATTCTCTTTTCCAAAATTAGATCATTTAATAAGAGTTGCATGCGGCATGATTATAGGCCTTTCACTCTCTTAGTTTCACTGGTTCCAGGCACATTTTCAGTAGGATTCTGCTAAGGAGAAGTATCTCCAACACAACCTAGTATGGCAAAGTGCCTCTGATTTATGCCTTACAAGGATCACGTAAACTTTTGGCTTGGAGAAGAAAGGACTTGGGAGGGGTGGGATGGAGCTCTTCAAGTATCTTAAGGGTTTTCACCTGGAAGAGGCTTAAGCCTTATTTGGCTAGTCAGAGATCACAAATACAATGGGTGGAAAGTACAAAGAGAATAATTAATGCTATTTGGGCTTTGTGTATCTAAAAATAAAAGGGAACATAAAAAACAAAAGGAAAGGACCTATATGTACAAAAATACTTATAGCAGCTCTTTTCTGGGGGCAAAGAATTAGAAACTGAGGAAATGCCTATCCATCGGGAAATGGCTGAACAAATTGTGGTATATGATTATGATGAAATTCTATTGTGGTATAAGAAACGCCCTCAGAAAAACCTGGAGAGACTTACATAAACTGATGCAAAGTGAAATGTACCCTGTACAAAGTAACAGCAGCATTGTAAAATGATCAGCTACGAAGGATTTAGCTATTGTCAGCAATAGAATGACCCAAGACAACTTGGAAGGACTTATGATAAAAAATGATATCCATTCACAGAGAAAAGGCTGATCATGTCTGAATATATTGAAGCATTTTTTTCTTGAGGTTCCCTCCCCCCCCACACACACTTTGTTCTGTTTTCTTTCACAACATGACTATTATGGAAATGTTTTACATGACTACACGCATAACCTATATCGAATTACTTGCTTTTTAGATGGTGGGGAGGGAGGAAGGGAGAGAATCTGGACCTCAAAGTTTGGAAAATGAAGGTCAAAAAATTGTTTTTATGTGTAACTGGAGAAAAATAAAAATACTAAATAAAAATAAAAGGGACTGAAATGAGGTAGAAGTAATAGATTCCCTCTTCACTGAAGGTTTTCAAACAAAATCTAGACTTGTACTTGTTGAGTATTTTGTGGCAGGATTCTTGTCCAGCTACCAGTTAGACTGGATGGCCTCTGAGAGTCTTTTTATCTCTGATATTATGTGATTCAGAGTTATAATTAAACTTTAACATTGTTTCTAACCTTTTATTTGCACATATTTTGCCTTCCTAACTAGAGCGTAAGTTCCCTGAGGAAAAGACTAAGCCTTATATTTCATTATATCCTTCAAAGCACCTACCACAGTCCTAGGCATTTATACAATCTCAATATATTTTCATGAATGAAATATAGATATTAGTAATATAAAATAAGGAGTTGGCATATGGAAAGAATGACCCAATAATGCATGCATATGTATGTATTCATAGATACTGATACAGTTTGGATCATTCAGTTGCATAGTGGATAGAATGCTGGACTGAGTCAGGAAGATGCACACCCTGCTTTAGAGGTCCATAAGCTTTGTGATCCCAGGCAGACCATATCCTCTTTCCGTCAGTTTCCTCATCTGTAAAATGCAGGTAATAATTTTATCTACCTCATAAACTTACTGTGAGGACCAAATGAGATAACATATGTAAAGAATTTTGTAAACCTTCAAGTGCTATATAAATGATAATTTACCATGACCTGAGAAAATAGCTAATATTTTCTGACAAGTTGTAATATGCAGGGACGGCTAGGTGGTACAGCGGATAGAGCATGGAGTAAAGAGGATCTGAGTTCAAATATGGTGTCAGATACTAGCCGTGTGACCTTGGGCAAATCACCTACCCTGGATTCTCTCCTCCCCCAAAAAGTTGCAATATCTATTGGCATTCAAAATGAGAAAAAAAAATTCTGGGGAAATAACTTTCCCTTACTCATACATCAAGGTGATTTACTAGTAAATCTTAGCCATACCCACAGGATGTAGAGTTGGTACTACTCATTATCATAGATTTTCATTACATTATACTGATAAGATTATTTACACATGTTTGAATATATTTAGAATTTGGGTTAAAGTCTTGACTCATACACTTACTAGCTATGTGATGTTAGGCAAGTCTAACTTCAACAAGTCTCAATTTCTCTATCGGTCAATTGGAGGTTTGAGCTACCTTAGCAGAATGGATAAAGAACTATATACTTGGAGTCAGGAAGACTTCAAATACTTAATTAGGTGTAAGACCCTGGGCAAATCATTTAATCCCAGTCTGGTTTAGCTTCCTTATCTTTCAATTGAAGAATAATAACGGCTCGTGCCTCTCAAGGTTGCTGGGATATTCAAATGAGATAATACTTGTAGAGTTTTGGGCAAATGTTAAAACTCTAAGTGGTGGCTATCCTAAAGATGTTGGGAGGAAAGCATTTTGTAAACTTTATTCTATAAATGTCAGCTCATCATCACCATCATCTTTTATCATTCATCATCTCCCTGGGAGAGCTATAGGCCTTACCCAACTAATTAAACAGGAAGAAAATATTGCTTTTTCCTCATGAGAAAATTGGGACACAGAATGAGTAGCTTCCCTAGGGTTATACAATGAATCAATGAAGAAACTAGAGTAAGGACCTAGGTTTCATAAGAGATGAAGTATATTAGTTGAAAATATGATTTAGGTACCTTATACTTTTGCTCGGTTTGTTGACTTATCCTTTTTAAGTTGAAAAGGGAGAGTTTATTGGCAAATTCATCTTTCAGTTATTCTCAGAAGATAATTAATACCAGCTCTACATATGACAACTAGTCTTGAGTACTAACTACTTGGCCTTTTTAACAGCTGAGCATTACGGAGACAGGGCTTGGTTCATCCACTATTGGGGGGGGGGAATTATCATCTGAAAGGAAAATAGTCTGGGTAGTAAACCTCCTTTTTCCTCATTTAGACATTAAAGGGACTATTTGGTAGCCCTATACTTCTCCATGACTTACAGAGTAGTCTTGGTTCAAAGGAACTGAGCAGTGATGTCCAGTCCTACGTCCATAACAGAAATCCCTATGAGAATATCTCTAATAGATGGTCATCCAATCTCTGCTTGAATGCTTTCAATGATGGGCAATTTACTGTCTAATAGTATGTAGCCTACTCTTTTGCTATAGGCCCAACTATTAGAAAATTCTTCCTTATAAAGTTGGAACCTGTCTTCCTATAATTTCTTCCCATTGGATTTTAGTGCTTTCCCCTAAAGTTATCAATTTGTAAAACATTTTATTTATAGTTGCCAATTTATCTCAACTCATGTTCTCAAGATACCATTGGAGGATAATGAAGAAAAGAAACCAAGGTATATAAACAGGGCCACTGAGGCAAAAAGATTCTTAGGAGACTTGAACCAAGAGGCCCTGACCTAAAGCAGTGGGCCCCTACTGGAATTAAGGACAAGATAGGTATCCATTATCTCGTAATTCCTTGTACAATTCAACACCATAACTTGGATGTAGAGCTAGAAAAGACTGTAGCCATCTGCCTGAAACTCAATCAAGAAAATAACCTTTCCAGTGAAACAAGAATTCTGTTGCATCATTTTAAATCCTTTGTGTAATCTAATCAATTCTATCCAATTAGAAAACTTCTCCTTGGAAGTTGCTTTGTCATCAGATAAAGCTACCTCTATTCTGAAATACTGTACTCCACCCAGAGTTGTTCCTGGAAAAGAAGTCTGGATGTCCTGGTGAAGATTGTGCCATAGTTATTGAAAGGTTGATCCTATGTTCTAACTATCTCCTCACTATTTTTTTTCTAGGTACTGAAATTTCTGGCTACATACATAATTAAAGCATTTTTAACTTGTATTGATAACACTTAACCTGACACATGATAAGTGTTTAATAAATGATTTACCTATTAAGTGCCTACCATGTGGCACCACTGTGTTAAGTGCTGGTACAAGTAAAAGAAATACAAATAAAAGCAAGCAAGATAATCCTTGTCCTCAAGGAGCGTGAGGGAAGATGACCCATAGAAGGGAGTTGGAAAGTATGGTGATGGCTGTGGTGGTGTCATGGGTGAAGGTTTCCTGGAAGTGTGGTAGAGGTGTAAAACAGAGCTAGATAAGGCCAAAGCTGGCATGTCAAAGCCCAGGGTGGCTCCAAGGGCAGAATCCATTTTCAGGTAGGGAAAGATTAGACATGAGTGCCTAAGTGGAATCAAGTGTAAGATGGTATGGCTGGAGATGTCTAAGAAGGTGACTCCAGGGTCTGAAAGCATTTTCCATCGTTTCCAATGCCTCATCCTGACTTAAAGAAGACCAACAGAACCTAAGTTGTGGTGTATTGCACACCAAGTTAACAAAGCCTCAAATGCTGATTACAAATTGTCATCCAAATACCAGCCTTGTTGACTTTGGAGAGGCTTCTCACCACAAGGTTGGCCAACAGGTGATGGAGGAAGGAATATTTGTTATTTTCATTTTTTTCCCAGTTGCAGTAACTCTGGAACAATGTCCTAAGCCGTAGAGAGAGTGTTGTATATAATCTTTGAGTGACAAATGACACTCCTTACAAAATGACAAGTCCTTAATGTAATATTTTTAAAAATTGCTCCAGACCTTTGATTTCATCAGTGTGTTTGGAATTTTCCAAGTGCATAGCCCTTCCCCTGACAACCAAGTCTTCCATAACTTATAATGTTAGAGAGTTGTACAGAACTTGAGCTGCTGAGATATAAAGTGCCCATCAACAATCACTCCCTGCCACGCTTCAGTTTGGGATCAATCCCACCATCAACTACCTTTGTTCCTATACACATGCTGCTGATTTAAGATGGAGAAAATCATGAAACCATGCTGATTAGGGGCCATTATAAATTGGGCCCTCACTATGGAAAGACAAATGCTTTTACAACTCTGGCCTCCATACTGTTCCTTGCACAAGATACACTATCTCTCAACTCTAGACATTTTCACTGGCTGTTTCTCATGCCTGGAATATTCTCCTTCCCACTTCTCCTTAGCCCATCTCTATCTACTGGCTTCCCTTAGGTCCTAGCTCAAATAACATCTTCTACCAGAAGACTTTCCTGAATTCTCTCAGTGTTGTTGTCTAGTCTTCATTGGTTATTTACCATTTACCTTGTATGTATCTTGCTTGTAGGTAGCTGTTTGCATGTTGTCTCCTCATTAGACTTTGAGCTCCTTGAGATCAGGGGCTATATCCCCAGGGTTATAAGCAAAGCACATGATATGTGCTTAATAATGCTTGTTGACACTTTGGTTAGGTCAGAGGCAGGGCTTGAACTCAAGAATTTCTGGCACTAAGGTCATAGAGCCTCTCTCTGGACAGTGGCTGTCAATTTAGTTCAGCTCTGGAGAAAGGAGAAAGCAACTTGCTTTGTGCTGCCCTACCCCCCACTGTGTATAAATTCAAAATCCCAGTTAAATCTAACACCATCATTTCCTTACACTCAGTCTCTTCCCTCCACCAAAAATGTTCCAGATGCCAACCAATTGTACCCATAAATCTTTAGCAAAGGATTTAGGACAGTTTTTGATCCTCCCAAACTGTTAAGCAAGGACAGGAAAGGCCAGCACAGGGATCGTTGCCTAATTGTTGTGTTAGAACTTGGGAGTCATCCTATACACCTGTAAATGAACTGGTCCTTCAGGAATCTGGGATGGAACAGAAAAACCCTAACGACTAGATTTCAAGTAATGGGGGAGGTGGCAGGAAGAGAAAGGCAACCCAAAACTCTTGCTTGGTTAGGATCATAGAATTTAGATTTGGAAGAAACCTAGGCTCTACCTCTTCATCGCAGCACTACCGGGCGCAAAGGGATGGCTACGTGTGTGGCCATGGAGTGTGCTGCTGCAGCTGGGGATAGCGGCCTGGCTTAGACACCTGTCCAGTAGCCAAGGTCCAGGATGCTGTAGCGTATGGCGGGTCCAGCAGCATTTTGTAGCGCCTTATTGGACAGGGCTGAAGGCGGGGGTGTGGCTTGCATACAGGACCAGACCGGAGCTACCTGGTCCCAGCGCCTTGGTGCCTGCTAAGGTCCGGCGCTAGGACCTGCACGGTCACACCTGTTGGCCGCCGATCAGTGGGGCGGACCGGTCCCCAAAGGGTGTAAAAGAGCTAGCGAGCCGCGGGCGGGGAGTGCCAACTGCACGGGCCTGGCAGGGCAGGGCAGCGCCACACAGCCCACTTTCCTTCCAGCTCCCCGCGCCGTGGGTGCTCTGCGCAGACCATGGCGGAACTGCTGCGGAGCCTGAGTGATTCCCATTTGGTGGCACGCTTCCAGCGCCGCTGCGGGCTCTACCCGGCGCCCCCGGAGGCCCCCCAGGAGCCTGCGGCGGGCTCTAGGCACTGGGCGCCGCAGCCGGCCTCCCGGCATCCCCTGGCGGTCAATGGCAAGGGCGGCGGGAGCGGCTCCTTTCCGCAGGTAATGTCTCGTCCAGGTGCGCAGAGAGAGAGCGCGAGAGAGGAGGGCCCGGGGGAGGACACGGTGGGCAGTCCGACTGTGCCCCCAAGCCAGCGGGCCAGGCGCCCAGGTAGCCAGGAAGGGACGGGCAGCCGGTGCCAAGGCTTCCTCCCCTGCAGGGGCAGGCACGTAGAGCCTGCCAGCCATCCCCTTCACCACTGCAGAAGATCGAAATTACTCTGATCAGGTAGGGCGAAAAGGGAGAGCCCCCACGGCTCCAACCTCAGTGTCCGGGCCTGGGATTCTGAACGGCAGGCTACCCTCTGCTGGGGGACCGACCTTGCTTCCTTTATTTTTTGTAAAGGAAAAGAGCATTCCAGGCTCTTTACATCCTAACTAGCCTGGTTGATGTGCTTGGGAAGAAATTATGAGCACACATTGTTAGTTAGCATGATGGGATTTAGAGCTGGGAGAGATCTTCGAGATTAGCTGGCGATTAGCTAGACTAGATTTCCGTCTCCCTCCCTCCCCCGTCATTTTACAGGTTATAAACCTGAAGCCCGGTGAGATGACGGGCAGGTGTCTCCCTCATCTGATAGTTAAACTGATGCACCTGCTAGGATCGCCCCTCCCCCCTCCCCTCGCCCTTAATCAGCACTAAATTTCGCCTCCCTTTATAATTAAAACCTTGGGGGAACATCCCCAGGTCTGTTCAGAAGAGAAAGGAACGTGTCCTCTTCAACGCCTTAGGGTTACCTCTTCATCTGTCTAAAACCAGATGAAACACAATGTCCTTTCATTCTCGAGGCTCTCCATCGGCTAGCTTTTAAAAAGATACCTCTTAAGGGAAAATGTGCTCCTTTCCTAGCTGACCGGACTTTTAGTGTATTGCACAATTTGCTGCGTTAGTGCTTTGGTGGCCATGGTTAGGTAACAGTTTTGCCTAGGCAGTGCCCAGGAACACAGACTCTTAACAAGAGTGCTCCCCTCCAAACTGGCACATCCTGCAGCTAGCTGTCAGCCTGCCAGGGATGCTGGTGGGAGCCTTTGCTTGGATGTGATTTACAGTCCTGCCAGGGTTGGGTTGTAGCAAATCAATACAGCAGAAAGGTGTCACCTCAGCACCTGCAATAGCTGTGGTTCCCCAGAGGAGGATCAGGTGGAACAGAGACATCAATACAAGCTGCTGTTTTGTGCAAACTGCAGTATTTACTCTTCATGCTGCTTTGGGAGAAACAGAGATAGCTCTTATGATATGGATTTTGAGGAAACAGTATGGGTGATGTGACTTATGCCTTGATGTATATGGAAAGAATTAAGAATTCTAGCCTATTGTATGGGGTTTTAGTATTTTTTTTTCAGTCTTGCTTGTGGTGCATTTGCTCTTTTTTTTCTAGGAGCTGTTACTGTAACCTTCCTCTCCTTCCCCTATCTACTTTCCCTGTTACATTTAGAGCTTTAGCAGCTTTGGGACAGGATTTTGTTTTGGGCATTTTCCCAGTCTCTTTTCCTCTTTCTTAATACTTGACTTCAAAAAGAAAAGAAGGAATGCGTTAAAATGCCTTATATATTTTTAGGTGCCTCCATACTTTACTTCACACTCCTGTGGAACAATAAAACATGTAACCTAGAAATCTAGAAGAATTTCTTTACTTGCTTTACATATACAGAGGGTCCCCAAAGTCTGACGGCACTTTTAAAGCTTGGAGCACCTTCTGCAATCTCATCTGAGAAGAATCACTTCTGACCTACAATAGGGATAAAGCCAAATCAGCTCCAATATAATGGGTTCCTGGGAGTGGAGAGTCATCGGACTGCCTAGAGGGACAAACCAGCCAAAGCTGGAAACAGAGAAGGTCAGAGGTTCTGTGGTGCCCATGAACTTCTAGCCTGAAGGACATGAGGAAACATTCTCAAAACAAATAAAAATACTTGTTGATTGATGGATAATGGAAAGAGCACAACAGCAGTCATTCCGGGGAATTGATTGTACTTAATTTCTGGCTCTACTGTTAACTAGCTGTGTGATTTTTAGGTCACTTAATCTGGGATCTCATCTTTATAATAATAAAATTAAACTACAGCTTTAATCTCCCTTCTAATATTAATGTTTTTAAGAAGTTGTGACCTTCCTCTTTGGCTTGGGGGTCTTGGCCGGCAAGACCCTATGCTGTTCTCAGGACGCAATGAATGAGGTGGGAGGCAAAGTGTAAGGTTAACTCGGTTTATTATCAGTGAAGCAGCATTATTTATAACATAATAGCCTCCTGAATTATGCCCTTCAGCCAATCCCTTTGAAGGTCAAATCTGCCCTCCAATCCCTGCCCCGCATTCTCCTTGTGTCCAGCTCGTAATTACCCACTTTCCCCAAACTCCAGGAGAAAATTAAGGGCCGAAGTCCTGTCTCAGATGCCATTAGTTCCAGGCCCCTACAATGACATCCAAGAGTTCCCAGCCCCCTTACAAGAAGTACCTTTTAAATGGGAATAATAGTAATACCTACTCCCCAGAGTTGTTGGAAGAATCAGATACAATAATATTTGTAAAGTACTTAGCACAGGACTGGCACACAGCAGGCACTTCATAAATGCTCCTTCCTCCCCACCCCCAACTTCTTGCTACATACTCTCAGATAATTGTATAGAACATACCACAACATATTGCTAGTCATAAGATCAGGATCTGTGATTTCATTCCTGTGAATATTCTCTCCTCAATAACACAGTTCTTATCCTTTTCCACACTACAGTGGATGGTTTTATAAGATGATTCATGAGGATTCCAGCTGCCCCCTCCAAAGAAAAACCCCACCCCACCCAACATTTGGTGGTCAAGCCTCTACTGATGAGACTTCATTAACTGACCTTCCAAAATTCAGGGTCATCTCTACATTAAGATCAGGCATCTGACCAGATAGCTTTCAGTTATCTCTTTGGTCAGAATTAATGATAGAGTTCCCTTAGACTTTGGCTGGGACCAAGGAAATAGGGCCCCACCCTGGCTAATCTTTGGAAGTGAGTCTTAACTAAGGTGGAAAAATAGGGGCTGGTTACCTATATGATGTTTCCAATGGGACTCTTTGAGTGTGGCTAGTATGGTGGGCAATCTTATTCACATGGTGCTGCTACAAACTGGAGGAAAAATCTGTCTCACGAAAAGGCTATGTCAGAGTGGCAATTTGCTTCTAGAACCTTGATCTATAACAACTCCTCTTATACTGTCTTTGATCTTTATCACTTTTGCTTACTCACTAAACTACATCAAGTTTGTAATTTGTGGGTTTCCCTATCATTAACCATTGCTTTTGATGTGGTCTCTCCAAATAATAATAAGTGCTTTTTTGTCGAGGAGCTTTCTAACTACTTCTGAAGTTAAATTTGAGGGCAGCAAAAATAGGGCAATCTTAAAAATCTCAGGACTTGCTAATATCCTTCCTAAAATGCCAATGCCTGTCCATTACTGATCACCAAAATGCAGCCCTTTGTTTTTGGACCCGCTTGAAGAGTAAAAAGATGGCTGCACAAAGAGGAGAGTGAAGGAGATCTGAATTTTAATCTCAACTCTGTCACTCACTAGCTGTGAAAAATTCAGCAGGTCTTTGCATCTTAGACTCCTTACCTGTAGAACAAAGGGTTACACTAGCAATCCCTAGACCAAGGCCTCTTTCAGGTTGTTGTCATTATTTTTGAAGACAACTCCACACAATGATTTGTTATTTACTCTTTTAAAAAAAACTTATGACTTCAGTGTTATGTTAGCATTTATTAAATATTCATGATCTTCCAGGCACTGTGTGCTAAGCCCTGTGATCTCCAACATATGTACATAGTACATACATGCCTTGCTTTGAAGGAACTTACCATCTATTTGAGGTGGAGAGAGAACATATACAAAAATAACTAAGATATATTAGAATGCTAGAAGTGTAAAGGAGAGACTCATAAAATGTTGGGAGCCAGTTGAGGAGAAGGAGATGGCCATGAAGTGGATGTTGGTAAAAGGTTTCATGAAGGAAATGAAATCTGGGTTGGGCCTTGAAGGGAGGGACTTCTGTAGAAAAAGAATGGGGGGTAAGGAATGCATCATGACAGGAACAGAGAAATAGAAATTGGATTAGGCTGAGAATGAAGATGGAGAGTCACTGAAAGGGTGGAGTTCTGGGGAGAAAGAAGTGGAGAAATCGATTTGAAAGTGATTTGCATAGAGGTGGTAGTGGAAACTACAGGAATAAATGAGATCACCTAGAAGGAGAGGCAGCTTCAGGACAGAACATGGAAGAAAAACCATTCCCAAGGTTAGCAGGGTGAGAAACCAGTAAAGATTTGGTGGACAGATGATATAAGGAAAACCATGAGCCAATAAAGGAGGGAGGATATGGGTGATCTACAATGCCAAATGTCACAGCATGATCAAGGTAGATGACCAAAACCCACTGGATTTGGTGATAGACAGGGAAATAGTGATCTTCTGGAGAGCTATTTTAGCAAAATGGAGGAAACTCAGGCTAGATTTCAAGGGGTTGAATGGGTAGTAAGGAAATGAAGGTATGACTGTAGCTTTGTAGATTTGAGGACAAGTGCCCTAATAGTGAAGATAAGATTACCAGGTGGGGTGAAGGAAGTTTCTGGAGCCCTATGCAATTCATCAAATGCATTCAATTATCTAAGCTCCCCCAGATTTGAACCCTACAGAAACAAAAAGGACTTGAATCAGCTTTGTAGATGTTTTCAGCAGAAGCAGAGCTGTCCAAATTTCATGTGG
>CM053771.1:497026854-497064436 GCA_028658325.1 Potorous gilbertii | reverse complement strand
TGTGTGTGTGTGTGTGTACAAACAAGATGTATACACAAGGAGGACCAGAAAAGTATTAAAGCAGAAGAGAGAATTTTAGCTGTGCCTTGAGAGAAACCAGGAGTGGGGGGGGGGGACAAAGAAGAAGAAGATTCCAGACAAGGGGTGACAACTAGAAAAATGCTGTGAGAGTGGAGATAGAGTATTCAAGGAATAGTGTGGAGTTGGGTGTCATGGTTGCAGAGGACATGGAGGGGAGGAAGGTGTTACCTCTAGCATGGATTTCTTCTTTGGCCAGTCTAAGCCTCTTTTCCTGGCTTTATTTTCTTAATTGCTATAACTAGTTCCTCAAATAATACTTTGGGCCCTGAGGCAGTAAAATATGGGCTTTCTTTACCGTTGCAGACAAGAATAAATCATGATAAAAATGCTAGCTGTCCTGTTTCTGATCACCCCTGTTGGTTTTCCTCCCAGTCTCATCTACAGATTCTTGGGGATGATCTAGTTTGATTTGATCTCACACTAAGACAGTCTTATATTTTTCTCTATTTGCTTTCTATGAGGTGATATTATTCAGATTCTTTGGTTATTTTCTTTTTTTAAATTTATTTTCAGTGTTCTACAATCACTTAGATTTTTTTCCCCCTCTCCCCCTCCTTACCCCCTATCACCTCCCCCTCCTTACCCTCTATCGCCTCCCCCTCCCCTCCCTGAGATGGCATACAATTTTATATAGGTTCTACACATACATTCCTATTAAATACACTTTCACCATAGTCATGTTGTGTAGAAAAATTTAAAATGAATGGGAGAAATCATATAAATGATCTGCTACATTCTGCGATTGAATTCCATAGTTCTTTCTCTGGATGTGGAAGGCATATTGCCTTAAAAGACCATTGGGAATTCCTCTGGTATTCTCTTGCATGGTATTGTATTTGACTGTCGTTTCTCTTTTTGGTAAGGAGACCATATCTATTGATTATATTTCACCCTTCTTGTTCTAGGATCTGCTTCGCATAAGTTACATTTTTCTAGAAAATGATGAGTCTCTTTATTCTTGTCTACTCCTCTCTATTCCAAGTCAACAGGTCATGTTGGAGCTGCTTTAATGGTATGCAGGGTCACCTTCGTTCTTCTCTTTCTTGTAATTTGGTATTTACTTTGACCTTTGCTCCAACTAAGTATGATATAACATCATGACTGCTACATCTGCATCCAGTTGTTTTCTGTCTGTTCAGATCTGGTTGATTTCTCTTTGCATGTGATGTTGCTTCCTGTGATTTCTTCACTCCAGTATTTGTGCCCTTACAAGTGTGAGGCTTCTGTTTGTGTTTACAGACTTTTCTCATTTTTTGATCCTTACTCACCTGTATTTCCCAATGTCATTTTTGATACTTTTTCCCTCCCTCTCCTCTCCACCGTCCCACATGTCTGCTTTTCTAGTGAAGTCTCTGAGTATAAGAATCATGTTGACTTAGTTTGGTGGATCCTGTCACTCTTGGTAGAGTTTTCCTACTCTGTCCTCTGCAGCGGATGATGGTGCATAAACTGCTAATTCTTTTTATGAGGACAGACAGGTTATTGTCATTTTGAGAACTATGAGGTGTTTTTGATACATACCTGATAAAATGATCTTTCTCGTTGTCTTTGGAATTACTTTAATTCTTTAGAGACTGTGGTGTTCTTTGATTAATAAATATTACCATTTGAAAAAATATTGTTGATACCAAGATAAGTCTTTGTTCATTAAAATGTACTCAAGGAGGGAAGGAAATCAACATTTATTCAATGCCTTCTGTCTTCCAGGAATTGTGCCAAACATTTTTCAACTATTTTCTTAACAACCCTGTGATATTACTCTCTCCATGTTACAGTTGAGAAAACTGACCTGAGGCCAGGTTTAAACGCAGGTCTTTCTGATCAAGGTCCAGTGCTCTATCCATTGTACCACCTAACTATACACACTGGATCACCCTCTCTTTCCTTGTTTCATTTCTGGGCCCCAGTTAGAACTGTCATTGATTCTTTTATAAGGTTAACTTGTATTTCTTGTATACTAGCTTCTTTATTCACCTCTCTGAGAGGACCTGAGAGCCATCATTCCCATTAGTGACATCTTCGTTAGTTAGTGTGGACATGGTTCATTTCTTCTGGTAGCATTCCAACCTTTTGTTCTTTGGATGAAAAGTGCATATTTCAAGTAGTGACAGTTGAATTAATAATGTCTGTACATAGTCTAAGATTCCTGGTCCACCATCCTTACTGTTGAAGTGAAAGGTATATATGGAGACTGAGGTCATTTGGAGTTTTGTCTGTTTTGGGGATGCCTGTAGCAAATTTTTTTTTTAATTGTTCTTTGGAGGCTACCCTTCTAGTGATGAGCATCTCAGTATCTCTTAGGCTGGTTCTTTGACAGACATAGTCCTTCTCCAGTCTGTACTCAAAATCTTTCCAGTTTCATAGAGACTTACTAAATATTTTCTTGGTCTACCTGAAGCCTTCACAGAATACTTTTCAGTTCATTTTGTCCATTTATTCATTTGGGAGAAAGACTGAAGTTCATCCAAGCTCTCTACTGTTCAACCCCCATGTGATACAGAAGCACAAATTAGACTTGATTGGGCCATTCCATTCTCAATAAGAAAGACCTGACAGACTGAAAGAAGTGGGGGGAAAGGGGGTACCTTAAACAGTGATTATTTGCTTCATGACCTTTTTTAAAAAAAGTATAAATAACTTACCTATGATGCTATTGATGGTGAAGTCCTGCTTGTCACTTAGGGAAAACCTCTGATCATGCATGACACTGCTTACTTGTGTCTCTCTGATCTAATAAATGAGCAGAAATCATTTTGATGTGCTGAGAGAGCTAAAACCATATGGTTTTTGGTGTGGGAGCCTTTGTGACCTTTGGACTAAATCTTTCAGGTTATCTGGTAAGCAACAGACCTGACAGAATTATCTGACATCATCATTCCTGACTCCCCCAACTCCCTGGCCTGGTGAAAATAATATTGGACTAGGGGCCTAGCTTCATTGAACTTTTTAAAAAGTTATAAACATCAAAAAGTCTTTTGGCTTTTCTCTGCCTCATTTTGTTTGATTTTTAGAACTAGAGCTCTTAAACTTTATGTCATGATCCACTTTGGTAGTCTGGGACTGCTCTCAAGACATTTTTAAATGCATATAATGAAGTTTAGCACAGAGCTACAAAGTAAATTGATTATATTTAACTATAGTTATACATTTTAAAAAATAGGTTCACATACTCCAAGTTAAGAAGCTTTATTTTAGAGTATTCCCTTTCATTGATGATAAGGGAAAATAAATGTGAAACACCTCTAATTCCTTGGGTGAGAGAAAAGAAAGGAAGGAAAGAGATCAGATAAGTTGAAAAGTATGCCTCCTTCTTTGGCTATTTCAGTAAAATAGCTAGGTTGAACATGGTTTACTCATCCTCAGAATATGTTTGTGATTTTTTAAAAAATGACCAGCTTTTTCTCTTGGTAGCAAATTCTGCTGATGGTATCGCTATTAAAATAAACCAGGAACCTGCACAATATCTTCACATTTCTTTTTCTAGCAGACTAAAAATAGAGGAATAGTGGGTACCCCTATGAGAATTGGAAGAAAGCTGAGCCATTCCTTTAGACACTAGCGTGGCTGACTGTCTGGCCACCATTCAATATCTGTTCATCAGAGGTTGGACTCCAGAGAAAGCTGATCCTGGCTGAAATGCAGGAAGTTCAGGCCAATCCCCACTGCCTTTTTTCGGAGACTGTCTGAAGCAACATGGCTATGAAAAGGCCCTTGGAACACAGGGAAAGGAAATCCTTCCTGAGACTCCTGACTACAGACAAAAATTAAAGAAGTATGTGGCCCTGGCAGAGAAGCTAAAACCCCCAGAGAAAGGAAGGGCTGTTGAAGCAAAGAGAGCTGGCATAGATGTGCCTTCAGCCGAGCAGTTTCTCTTATGTGCTGCCATTTACCAAGGATGTGACCTTGGCATTGTTCATGATATGATTTATAAACAGATTAAGCTTTGCAAAGAGTTTATCTCATTTGATCTTTACTCCTGAGGTATGTGTATAATTATTTCTATTTTATAGATGAGGACATTGAGGAATTTGCCCATGGTCATGGAGCTGTGCCAGAACTAGGATTTGAACCCAGATCTCCCCGACTCCAAGTGCAGTGCTCTTTCTATCCCTCCCACAGTGTGTCTCTGGGCCTGCCTTTCCTTATTTGTAAAAATGAGGAATGTGACTAGATTAGGCCTAGGTCCCTAACCCTTTCTTTTGTTTTCGTGGATTTCTTTGGCAGCTTGGTGAAACTTATGGATACCTTCTCCAAATAATGTTTTTAAGTGTATAAAATAAAATGTATAGGATTGCAAAAGAGACCAGTTCTATTGAAATACAGCTCCCCCTCCTGCCCCCAACATAGTTGATGCCAGAAATTTATTTTGTATATCTCTATATATTTGTAACAGTTTTCATTTTTCTTGTTTCTTCAATGGGTGGAAGGGGGGGAGGGCAGAGAATTTAGAACTGAAAGTAAAACAAAATTGAATTAAAGAAAAATAAAGTACTGATAATAACCACTAACATTTATATGGCACTTACTATGTGCACGGCACTGGGCTGAGCATCTTTTATTTATCTCATTTGATCCTTGCAGCAATCCTAGGAAGTATATATCCCCATTTTATGGATGAGGAAATTGAGGTGAATGATGTTTAAGTGACTCTCCCAGGGTCACACAGCTAGTAAGTCTGAGGCTGGATTTGAACTCAGACTTTCCGACTTTAGGTTCAGCACTCTATCCACTGTGCTACCTAATTGCCTGTAAAAAATAAAATTATCAAAAAATTAAGAAAAATATTCACAAACCTCTTGAAATCTTATAAGGGTTCATGGACCCCAGGTTAAAAAAAACCCAGTCTAGATGATCTCAAAAATCACTCGTGGCTCTGAGATTCTCTGCTTTGGCTTCAACTTAGGTGGTGGTTGAAGAAACTGATCACAACAGATTATTGTAAATGTCTTGGCCAATAGATCCCACATTGCTGGGAGTTAGAACTCTTGAGAATGTTATGATAAAAAATCATAATAGCACATTGAGAGTAAAGAGTTTAACTCAGTCTACTGAGAAAACTCTATAGCTCTTTATGGGAATTAGGAGCCTTAGGAATGTCTCTTCTTCCTCTTCCCCCTCCCCAATCACACTGAGCAAATTTCTGGAGCATATGCTAAATATACTGTTGGATTCAAACATAGTCCTCTCCACATAGGGTAAGCCACAGAGTTCCCATGATGAGTCCAGATGAAGAGGGAAGATTCAGGAAGGACAGGCCTCCTTCTGGTGACTGACAGTAAGTATTTGGGACAAACCAGGACATGAGAGTGACAGCTGCTTATTCATGAGCAGAAAAGAAAATGATTTTGTACACTGGATCTCTCAGCCTTGCAGCTCAAGAAGGATGAAAATTATTCCAAACTATGAAGTAGAGCCTCTCAAGAGGGCACAGTACCAACATTGTCTTTCTGGGCAAAATGTGGGTTGTGTGTGACAACAACAGCAAAATTATTCCTTCTGGGCCTGTCAGCAAACTGTTAGTTTTAAGGAATCCAAGGACTTGTGGAAGAAAGACTTAAAAAAAGTTTTCATAGTTAAATGCCTTTCAATCCTCCCTCTCCCCCACCCCAGCCCCTGTTATCACTGGCATCTATCTTGGTTTATTTGTCTTTCATCTCCAGAGGGTTACAATGGTAATCACCTGTATCACCTAGGGGAAACTGAGTGGTATATGAGAAATCTCAAATATGAAGATAAATTGTTGTTTTCATACCTGCGTGCTGCGTGCTGAGTTTTTCTGCAGAGATGAATCTTTGGTATCTATTATGTATGAAGCGATGAAAAGATAAGATGACCTGTAATGAATGAATAATTGATATTTGCTTACAAAATACAACATTTCAGGGCAAGGGTGAGACTAAAAATAAGCACTGGTTGCTTGGAAATGTTAAGAAGAAAGTTAAAAAGAATTGTGTCTTTAGAGCCAAGGATCATCATGTCTGATTCTCCATAGCTAAAAGAAACTATGTAGTTTGCCTCCCTCCCCCACAATCCCCCAGTCAATGCTGCTTAAAATGGCAGCAGATCTCAAAAATATATAGTCTATCTTTGGACTTTTAAAGTCTGATTCCTGAATTCCTATCCCAATTTGGAATTTCTGAGAGAGGCTCCATCATTTTATGTGTATTTAATAATTATTTTTCATTTCATGCTAAGTATTTATTTTTCAGTTTAGGTAGAACAGTAAAAATCATGTTACCACTTTCTAATATTTTGCCTCAAACAGAACAGATAGGTTACATTGAAGCCATGATTTTAATCTACCCGTCAGTGAAAGCTTGCCTTTGTACTTGGTGCCTTTAGTTTTCAAGAATTATTCCAACCATGATCTCCAGATTGGTGAGCCAGATTAGTTTTACATGTGCAGATAGCATCTGCCATTCTCAAATTTGTAATATGAATCCTCCAGACGATTTTCTTTCTCTCCTGGCCTCTGAATCCTTTCCCCAATGGCCCTGAGTCTACTCTGTTCTTCCTGATTCTTGTGCCTCATTTCTGAGAAAGCTAAATGACCTTAGTCAGATTGTTTAATTTGGTTTCTTTCCATTCCTCATCAAGGCTGCAAATCCATTCAGCTTTGTAGGGTTCTTAAAAATCTTTATGATGTTAGCACACTTATTTTGAAGTTGTGCCTTAAAAGGTAATGAATATTTTGTTTCTTTCATACTTTTGTCTTTTCAAAGGATTTTATTCACATCAGTCCACACTCTTTTCTGACAGTATACTCTGACATTCTTACAGCTAAGTGGCATTATGAACAGAGGGTTGGATTTGGAGTCAAGTAGATCTGAGTGTGAATTTTACCTGAGATGCACTAGCTGGAAGACCCTGGGCAAGCCACTAAACCTCTTCCAGCCTTAGTTTTCTCTTTTGTAAAACCCATCAGCAGGCATACCTTAAAACTGAGCATGAAATTAGGAGGACCAGGCTGCCTGCCGTGGTTCCAAAACGTGTGACTTCTACACATGACCACAATTTCTTTCCAGTAGCAACCAAATGAGAATCAATAGTTAATTCTCTGTTAGTGCTATGTAATTGGATGGGAAGAAAGAGCAGAAACTAGGTGAATGTTGTGTAGCAGATTTTGTCTCCTCATTTTACTAGGGTCTGTTTCTGGAGGGTAGTGAGTTCTCTGTCACTGGATAATGGATGACCATTTATCAAGAATTTATAAAAGGGGATTCCTGTTCATTCAATGGGACTAGTGAGCCTCCAGGGCACTTTCAACTCTGAGAATCTACCTCTGTCTCCATCTACCACATTTCTTTCCATTCTCTTTGGTACACTTACAATTTTAACTTGTTTGTGATCATGCTGTGCCTTGATTTGTAGACATACAGCATTACCAGGACAGAGCTTTATAAAAGATGAGTTCCTTCTATACAGAAGAGCTTAGGATCCTTGAAATAACTAAAGTTTCCCAAATATAATCCAGCCAATCAGCAAGCATTTATTAAATGGTGCTAGGATCTGAAGATACAAGACAAAAACAAAGTAGCTTCTGCCCTCAAGGGACTTATATTCCATCTTTCTACTTACCTCTTTGTATTAAATTCTCAGTCCATTTCATTATCTGTTAAGTCTATCCAAGATACATATCCTAATGGACTAAATCAGTGGGCTGCCCATCAACTGCACATCATAATTGGGCCAATATCCACTTTTCATCCACTTGGTTTTCACTAGGTGTATTACTGGGCTCATCTCTCTTGGATGGCCATTGATCTCACTAAAGAATCCTTATAGTGTTCTCAGGTCAGATTAATCAATTGATAAGTACTTATTAAATGCCTATTATGTACCAAGTATTGTACTAACGGTTGGGGATAAAAAGAAAATTAAAATATTGTCCTTACTTTCAAGGAGGAACTCATTGTAAAGGTGGAGACATCAAGATATATATATATATGTATATATATATATATATATATATATATATATATATATATATATATATATATATACATATATATATATAATAGTTGGAAGTTAATACCAGAGGTCACTATGGAGGAGGAGAAGTAGAAGAGGAAAAGGCTTCCTGAAGAAGATGGGATTTGAGTTAATCTTGAACGAAACCAAAGAAGCTAAGTGGTAGAGATGAAGAAGGAAAGCATTCATTAAAGGCAAGGCATAGGGGACAGCCAGTGCAAGGACAGAGTTGGGGGCACAGTGGTTATCACCAAACAGGAGACTGGAGAATCTCACCATCTGGAGTGTCTACTTGTACTCAAGTCAGTGGTGAATATTTTTGACCATAGTTAGCCATTAGGAGCACTAGTAACCTAACATGGTTTTTGCTCTTTTCCTGCTTCTACTCTTTAAAATAAATTAATAAGAAAATTTCCAAATCACTGTCTTTCATTTCCATTTTTTCTTTTCCTTTCTTTTCTCTCTCTCCCTTCTTTTTCTAGTACAGCGCAGCAAATGGATTTTTTAATGCACCCAATACATGTATAATTAGGCTACATTAGGTATTTCTTCAAGAGTAGGGATTGTCTTCTACCTTTCTTTGTATCACCAACACTTAGCGAAGTGCCTGTCACATGATAAGCGTTTAATAAATGCTTGTTGATGTGCTTAATAAATGCTTGTTGACTTGATTTAGTTCCATTTTATTGATGAGGAACCTGAAGTATCCAGAACTGTAGTGACTTGCTATCTGTCGTACCTGAGTACTCTTGTACCCAAAGCTCCCTCAGAACTCCTAGCCCCTCTATTTT
Source organism: Potorous gilbertii (assembly GCA_028658325.1). Lineage (NCBI taxonomy): Eukaryota > Metazoa > Chordata > Mammalia > Diprotodontia > Potoroidae > Potorous > Potorous gilbertii. The sequence continues at coordinate 497,055,593 of CM053771.1, read as the reverse complement.
TTCTGATGAACTTGTTGCTCATTCCCTAGCACCATGTAAATCATATAAGTGCTTGCATTCTCTGGGTTTCATCAACTTGTTTTTGTTTGTGTGGTTTCCTGCTAAATGAGTGTATCATCTGATCCCACATGGCAAAGTCAAGCTCCAAGACTATTTAATTCATTCCCAATGAGGACCCATGAAAAACTCACAAGACTCTATGCTTTTATTCCAAATATGAAATAGGAACGATGGGCAAATTGGATTGGCCCATCGGGCTCTGGTGGTGAAGGCTGGGAGCTTTTGGTATATAGTCTTCTAACACAATGCAACTTAAGGCTGTGGCTTTTCAGGGCCTTCAGCCTTAGGATTCCACAGCACCACTGATTTTTTAAAATATGAACAAGAAGAAAATACCCTGAAAAAACTGATCACTTTATTTTTACTGTTCACTGAAGTGACTACTACACTGTGAAAGCAACCCTGAGAAAAAGAAAAGAATAGAGCTAGGTGGTCCTATAGGTAAAGGAAAGGACTTGAGGAAGACCTAAGTTCCAATCCCACCTCAGACACTTGCTGGCTGCGTAACCCTGGGCTAATCATAACTCATTTTCAACGTCAGTTTCTTCATTTGTCACATGAAGGTAACAAGAACACTGCAAACCTCAAAGTACAAATATTTATTGCTGTTATGATTAGAATTATTATTTAAAAGTGATAGACTAGAATGAAGACTTAGAAGAGAAGGATCTGCCTTTAACCTTTTCCTTCACAAACGCACTTCAAGTGCTAAATTTGACTGCCATGAAAATTCTTAAATAGGAGATATCTGTTCTTGTATCAAACGAATTCAAGACAAAATACATTCTCAAGATTTTCGAAAGGTTCAAGACCTGATAGGAGTTAGGAAAACATTTGGGCAATGTTTTCCTAATTTCAGTGGCAAATTACTTAGACCTGAGTTTTGCTTTTTGTATTTTGAGTTTTGTTTTTTAAATCTTAGAACAAAACTAATCAAAAGGGAGAAAACCCTCTCTGCACAAATTGCTTTCACTCCACATCTCATGTAGCTGTAGATATTATTTTCTTACAGAAAATGAGGAATTGGCAAGCCCATCCTGCCACACTTAGAACAAAATTGAACTTAGTTTTCCAAGTGTAGCTGGCACAAAACAAAAAGGGACTAAAAAACCAAACAAAAGAAAAACTCTTCCTTGGCTTAAAATACTTAGGCTTACATGGTTCTGTCTTGAACATCATGCGGCTCTTCCAAAATGTCATTTTGATAAGTTAATATAAATGAATCAGAAACATCTGCACCCCAAATCTGCCAGAATACACAAGGGTTTAACAGTTAAGAAGAAGAATGTCTAGCTCAATATGTTTTTGGTTTTAGCGAATCCAAAATGTTTTGAAAAATAGTTAAGTTCTTAAGATTTCAAACTTAAAGGGCAAGTGGCTTCTCCCATCCATCCCCCAAACTGGGAGTCAGTTCTCTTCTTTGTTCTGTCTTCCATTCCCCTTGGTACTTCCCAGAGTGCTGGGCATAGTTGTAGATTAGGATTTGGCAATGGTGCCACAATTGAGCACCATCTCAAAACCCTTCCAGGGAGGAGGAGAATGACATAATTCATGATAACATTTATTTGTCCCGACAATGGGAAGTGATGATCCCAGAATCAGGCATCTTTAGGAGTGTAGGAATTGTAACTATTGTCTTTGGATGAGGTCAGAAATTCTGTCAATATAAAAAGACTACAACTAACTGCTCATAGTAAATAACATAGGAGAGACCTGTTAAATTCCCCTCGAGGCTCCCTCTTCTTGTTTGGTTACTGAATGAAGAATCTGGGCAAATGCTAACTAAGCAGATGAAACTGATTGACATTCAGTTTCCTTTCAGGTTCCATTATTCAAAGGAACTGTGCTTCCATTTTATTGACCTTCAGTCTAGCCATCTGAAATTTTAATCACCAAAGTACTGTGCAGACATCAGTTAGGTCACCCAAATTGTAATTCTATCCGGATTTTCAGATGAAAGAGGAAACCCTTTCGTGTTCTTGGGGCTTCTCATTCCCCCTTCAAGGGACACTGTCAATCTTTCTTAAACTTCCCAAGGCATCATAATTTCTTTTTCCTCATACATTGGAAAGTCTTTATTCTCTGAATTCTTTCTTCGACTGATAATTAAAAGTAACCTGGCAGATAGGCATAGGAGTTTGGGGAGGGATGTGTCTATTGCACCATTAGAAAAGCATTTATTATGCCTCCCTTCACGTCTGGAACTGCTAATTAATGTCATACTCTCACTATGTTTTGTTGAAGATTGGCCATAACAAAGGCATTCATGCCCAGTTTAAGGCCTAGAGCATTTATGTCATGTCAGAGCTAGCTTTATTGTGGTCTGTGCGCATCTTTGCACTCTTTAAAGCATGGAGGACTTTTCATGTTTAAAAAAAATATATCAATGTGTTTTTGTGATGTGGTGTAGTGGAATAGTAGAATGCTAGACTTGGAAGTCAGAAAGGCCTGAGTTCAAATGCTACCTCAGACACTTACTAGTTTTATGAACCTGGACAAATAAGTCTAACTTCTGCACCTCAGAATACTTCTAATTTTTTTTTTAATCCTAAGTGCCCGAAAAAGTTATCTGGCACATAGTAGGTGCTTCATAAGTGCTTATAGATTTGAATTGAACTTGTGTTTCCTCATTTCTAAAAGGATAATATAAATAAATGGATGACAGTAAAAATGCACTCATGTTCGCTTTCCGAATGCCCTGTCACAGTTGACCCCTTGAATTTGCAGTCCAAAACTTCTAGAAATGTTTTCTACAAGCTGTTGTCTAGCCGTATCAGTCAATTGGTCAACAAGCGTTTGTTAAATGCTCACTATAGGCTGTGTCTTCTTCATTTGCTATTTGTACAAATGATTTCTTGAATTCAAGTGCACAACTTTAATTAATTAGCAATTAGTTTTAATTTTTATTACTGATTATATTATAGTATATTATATTTATTATTAATTAATCATTTATTAAATGATATCTTGTGATATTTGACCAGTCATTCTAACCTGAGACCTTTCTGGCATCCCGGTTCTGTCACTGAGCGTGTTACCTATCTCTTCCTAGTTCACATAGTTTATTTATAATCGAATAGTTTTAAGAGCATTGTTTATATGTCTAATGCTTATATTTTTATGTATTGTGTTGGTCATGTAGTGATGGAGTGTTTTTGACAAACATATTCCATTGTTGTATCACTTACTTGACCTTTGACAATTTCTACTCCTATTGTAAATCTATAAAAATAAGAATGATGATATTGGCTGCTAATAGTACCAGATACCTTATCAAATGCTTTGAAATTTTTAAGATGGGAAAACTACTAGTACATTAGCCAAGTGATAACCATAAAGTAAAAAGAACCTTTGAGCTCATATGGGCCAACCCAACTCATTTTACAGAGAAGGAAACTAGGAGGCTGGAGGGTGAAGTGGCTTGTTCCAAAAGAACTTTCTTAGCAGAGATGGGGACTGGCATTCCTAGGTCAGTGTTCTTTCCCCCATACCATATTGCCTTTCCATGTTTACAATGTTTTTCTCAGTCCCTGGCAACATTTTTTAGTGTCAAAAAAAGTTGTTCCTCATCCAATCCACAAATGTTTTCACCAACAATCCTACTTTTATAATATTCCTGTGGCCCCTTGACAGCCTTCTTGAATCCTCTGGCAGTTCACATGCCCTATTTGGGAACCATTTCTGTACCCAAATACACACAGGTTGATCTGTGATTGCACCAGTGGATAGAGGACCTCACTGGCACTGCCCTCCACCAACGTTGCTTAGACGTAGGCAATGAGCACCAGAAGTGGGATCTGAACCTTGGTCCTTTTGGCTTCAAGCCCGACTACTTTATCCATTACACCACAGTGCTTCTGGCATTTCTGAAGTTATTGTTTCTAAATTTTTGATAGCTGTATTTCAGCATAACTTACTTCCTTTGTAATTCTATCAACTTGATGCTATACATTTAAAACATTCTGAGAGATTCACCAGACTGCCAAAGGAGTCCATGATACAAAGAAAGTCTAGATGAGACCTACCTATGTGAAGGCATAATAGGCTGCAAGATATTTCCTTTCATTGGTGGGTAAAAGGGTGGGAGAGTACTGCTTATTTCCAATACTGTTCTTTGTGTAAGAAGTAGCCTTCAGGAATTATGTGTTCATAAAAGAGGCTGGTCTTACAGTGAGAAAAAGGCATGACCCATCCTGGTGCCCCAATAGTAACCATGGAGTGTGAAAAATACATGGAGGAAGGCCACCAGCAAGTCAGAAAGATACTAACTGGAGTCATTTGAAGGAAAGAATTCTTCAGGATGACAAGGTCTGGATGGATTGCAACCTGAACCTATAGGAAGAAGCATCCACCCTGATGAAGTCACTTGGAGTTATTTTTAATTTCATCTTTGGCTTGACACGTAAGCTTCTGTTCTAGCCACAAAAGAATTAGCACTCTCAGTAAACTAAAGTAAAAAAAAAATTAAAAACATGGTGACAGGAACTAGTCAAAATGAAATATTCCTCTTAGGTTTTTTTTTCTAATTATTTAGAACAAAATACTGAATTTGGACTAGCGTTCCGGTCTGTGTGGCATTGGGAGGGTATCTGAACATCTGTGTCACATAGGAGAACCTGATTTCTCTGAGATAAAATAGAATCTGATAACGAGTTTGCCCAGAGCCAATTTTAGTGGGTGGCTGCACCTTATTAACTGCCCACTCTCATCTTGTCACCTCCCTCTCGCTCAGGACTGTGGTTCTGGATCTGAGCTGGAAGCATAGGTCAACCCAAGGGTGGGGCAGTTGGAACTTTTCCTAGGGTGGAGAATTTAGAGGCTACTGAGAGGCTCTTTCCTGAAGCTTTTCGTGCCCTGCCCCACCCACTACCTGACCTCCTTATTGCCTTTCTCCCCTGTTTAGCTCAGATCCCAGCTGGGGCTGTGACAATTTGTCCTCTATTGATTGGACCTTCTAGAGGGTGTCCCTGAGGCACACTGTACCCCAGATTATCATACCTGCCTTTTCTTCTTCCCCAAACCCTTGCTGCTTTCCTCAATGGGAAAATTCTGCTAATTAAGACTGTAACTGGAAGGAATGTTAGAACTTATGAAATAAAAGTAACATTTTTTCGTAGACTCAAGAAAGTGGTAATTGGCCAATCCAGGAGGCATCTTTCCTTGTATCTACTGGACAAGGCTAATAACCCTGATACCCAAGGCACCGAAAAGGGAATAATTTATTTGACTCAAGTTTAGGTCTACTTAATATGTATTTATCTTCTCTCTCCTCCAATCTAATCTTGCATTTTGCTTTTAGGACCTAAATACAATTAAAGATTTTCTTTTTTTAAGATTCTTGTCATTTTAGGGATTCTCTGTTTTAGGGAGACAAACAAGTCTGTATTTTTCAATCACTGTCTCTAATCCTATCTCTTTCAAATACTGCCATGACATTTTAGCCAACATGTAAACCTATATACTTTAATTTCTTATTTTAGCTTTTCCAACTTAATATGACTTTCTTATTAAGTCTATTAGTGAAGCAAAAACCAAGATAACAGAAACTGAGAGTATCTTTTCCACATCTAAATCACAAAACCATACTAGCATTCCCCCATTGGAAAAACAATGCCAAAAATACACACACATATGTTTGTATGTATACACATGCATACATATGTGCAGAGATATGTGTGCATACATGTGTACATAGGTGTATGCACTTACACACATGTATGTGTGCATACACATACTCCCTCCTCTGTTCTGTTATTTGGGCTTAACTTTATCTCTAAGTGAAATTGGATGCTAAACTAAACCCTTAGCCATTGAGAGAGGAGCACCAGAGACACTCACCTCTTTGGAACTTGGCCTTTTCTTAGAGTTTCATAAATGTAAAGACGTGAGACTTGAAACCTTCTCATATCTAAAATTCAGGAATGGGGCTTTGACTGGTGTAGCCCCATCTCTCTACAAGGTATTAGGGAGTAGGTTATGAGCATCCAAGTGTTAGCCTCTGAAGACTATACAGTCAGTAAGTAAAATCAGGGAAAGAAAGACAGAAGGGAGTGGGGAGAAAGGAAGGCATTGGACCTTTTCCATCCATTGCACTAAGGACTGGATAATTGAGGGAGAGGTTTACTAGATGCCATCATATGGCAAATTTTTACTGGTCTTGAAAAATTTTGCTACCAAAAATCCTTATGTCTTCAAATCTATAAATGTTAGAAACTGGTTTTTAGTAACTAGCGTTTACATAACGCTTCAAGGTTTGCAGAATACTTTTCCAATAGTGTCTCATTTGATCCTCGTAACAACCCTACGAGGTAGGTGCTATTATTGCCCCCTTCCAAGATAAGGAAAGTGAGGCCGACGGACGTTAAGTGATTTGACCAGAATCCCCAAATTAATACTTGTCAGAGGGTGGATATGAACTTGAGTCTTCCTGACACCAGATCTAGTGTGCTCCATTCACTATGCCATCTAGCTTTTGAAAGATAAAATGAATTATACCATAGAACAGAATGCTTAATTGGACAGGCCTCCACTTTCCATTTCTTGGGTTGAAGATGACAGTGATTGCGCACTGAAATAGGAGTTATCTGATTCTATATCTCTTGCTAATCAGCTAACAGTAGGTGATGGGATGTAGATTTTTTTTAATTGGTATCTCATAGTAACTTTAATTTTCATATTCTTGAATCTAAGTATTCATTTAGATAATATTGATCAATGTATTCTAAGGAAATATAAACTTTAAAATTGATGGGATGAAAATACAAAGGTCATCGTTTCGGTTTAGTCAAATGGATCTGTAATCTCATCAGTAGTCATAGTCTTTGGACCAAGATGCCTATTTATGCCTAACCAACTTGGACAACTCTTGTCCATGGTCTCCAATAGATTCACCAATGAATGTCCACCCAGTGTTGTAGAGTGGGGAAGGGGGAAAGGACTTTATCACTTTTTGTCTTGATATCAAAAACATACCAATGTAGTAGATAGGGATAGCCTTTCTTTATTCTTCCTTCTGGCCATGTAACTCCATGTCTCTGTCTATATGTTTCATTTTTTTTCATACATTTAGTTGAGGTCATTCTTAATTCTGATTCTCTTTTGTAATGAATTATGGCCTCCTCAACTCTACCATGGGCCTCTCCATGGCTCTCTGGGTGATAATTTGATTTTTAATACTTTGAAGACTTTATAACTGTTTGGATGACTTACAACCACACAACAATACTAGTAGATTACTTTAAAATGGATCTTTCATTTTGGAAGACATTTGTGGTCATTAAAAGTTCACAGTTTTCTAAAGGCAATCCAGCCTGTTCTCTTTCTGTATATATCTGGGTCTAGCTCATAGAACTCTCATAGTTATCTCCTGATGAATGATCTCTGTAGGTTATCCATCTAACTGCATATCAGACTCTGGAGAAAAGACCTTCTTCATCCATTCAGTTTTTCCTGTACTAATGGCTGGGTCAGATTCTTTTGAGTAGTTATAGATCTTTTTCAGGAGGCTCTTCAGTGTTCCAGCAACCAGCAAAATGTCATCTGCAAATGGAAACATCTAGAGGACATTACTATCTACTGGAACCTCTTATCAACTTGTTCTTTGCTGGAACTCCTCCATAACAGGGGCAAACACCTTTAGCCATCTCCCCATTTTACACATTGCCTGATATTAAGGATGGGAGGGTCAATCAATGTTATATCTTTTAAGAAATCATGTATAATTTTGAAGTATGCATGGGAGATACCTGGTTAGAGAAGAACCTTCAGGCAGCAATTTGCTCTACCACATCAAAAAAGCTTAGAGAAAAAAAATAGTCCACAAGCTTAGTGAACTCTTACATTCTTTATACCTTTCCATCAATTGTGTGGTGGTAAGACTGTGGTCTATGGTAGAATATCCTCGCAAAAAACCTTCTTGCTTCTTACTGATGGTTCCATCTAGGTGGGACTCGAAGAGTATGTAATTTATTGTCATAAAAATTTTATGTACGTGGGGAAATTGACATATATGTCATTTGCTTTTTTTTACTATGAATAAATCTGAAATTTTTCTAAGTCTCTTTTATCTTCTCCTTTAACAAATATTTAATTTGTTAACAAATTACCAATGTTAACAAATATTTAATTTTAATATTTAACAAATATTCTAATATTTGTGTTACTTTCAGCCCTTATTTCCCCTAAGTATATCTAGCATAGTTCAGCTGTTTTTCCCATCCTTTTTCTATTCACAGATGGGTCTGTTTTCCTCCATGAGCTCATTTGGGGATATGATGTTTGAGGCCAAGTGTGCTGGTTCCATTGTCCCTTATGGGGAACATTGTTACAAAAATCTTCGAAGGTCTTGCGCTTCTTTCTTTGTTGTCCTTCCAGACTCATTCCTAAAAGCCCTTGGGGTGTTTTACTTAGGACTGTTGCCAAATGTTTTTCAAACTGGTTTTACCCTTTTTTTACTGCTTCCTACTCTTTTAAGGTACGGATAGTACTTCTAAATATTCCACTATTCTCCCTAAAATTTTAAAAATGAGTTTATATTCTGAACAAGTGTTGCCTTTGGCTACCATCCCCTTTTCACAAGTAAGTCAAGTGTTTACAGACTAATGTGCTTTTTAAGTGTTTTTGGACTCCTGGTTATGATGATTGATTTGCATAGGCTAAATTTCGGTTATGAATCTTATTTAGTTGGACGTTGATGTCCTTTTTTCCATATGTGTCAGTAAATACTCGACTTTGCTTGGTTTAGTTAGTAAAATTCTGTATGGATTAAGTACTTCAAATTTGTCAGTACTTGATAACAAAAATAAAGCAGAACCCAATTTTTGTCTGAAAAGAAGAAAAGAGTTGGGTTTTGGTTTTGGTTTTTTTTGGGGGGAGGGAGGTTTGCTTCTAGGCACAAGGTCAATTTATCAAACAATTGGGTTTGTTGAACCTAGAGCTATGGAGTGTTTGTCAAGATCTTGATGAGTTATTACCATTTCAAGTATTTTGTCCAACAAAAGAATGAAAGCAGAGAATTTTCTTAGCATTTGAAGATAGAACACTAAGAATCAGATAGTTAACCGAATATTTTCCAAACAAATATTTTAATATTAAATTCCAACAGTTATCCTACCTATCAGTTGAAAAGTCATGCAGAAATCCTTTTGATGGTATTAAAAGTAAAGCTAGGTGTATGATCCTTTTTTAAATCTTTTATTCACATTTTAAAATTTCAAGCATAGGAAATGAATAAGGGGACTGATAATTATGTTGAATGAATAGAAATTCATATCATTATACGTTTTTCATAACATTTCTAATGTTCTAATGTTATTCCCATTTCTAATGGGAAGTCACAATTTTATCTTGGTGACAAAAGAAAAATGAAAATAAACCATGTTTTCATGTTTACTGAAGAATTTAGCATATATACATGTTACCTACCAGTATAATTTTAGGAGGCTGAGATAAATAGTTTTGTAATTTTATTGATCTTCAAGATAGTTTAAGCTAGGGAATACTGATTGAGGGAGTATTTTTCCAAATATTGGCAACCAGACCTTACAGGACAGAAGTAAAACCCTATTGAAATCTGGTTAATATTACAGAGTTCATCACTTCCTCTCTATCAAGCTGATACTGTTACTCTTCTGCAAAGATTAGATTAGGGAGACAACATAACTTTATTACACCTTGCTTAGTATCTTCCAGAGCTCAGTTATCCAGCTTAACCCCTAGATATTTGTACATTTTTTTATGATTTATGATAATGGTGTGTTTGTCCTTCGTTGCCGAAGAAGACCATGCCATCAGAGAAATAATACATGATTTGCACTTGACTTTGTTTTGAGTGAGGGAGGGCTGTGCAGTCACCAGCTTCACTTGTCCTCCAGAGCCATCTGAATCCAGTGACCAAATATTCATCAGAATGACTGGAGATGACTCAGGATGAGGCAATTGGGGTTAAGTGGCTTGCCCAAGGTCACACAGCTAGTGAGTGTCAAGTGTCTGAGGTGAGATATAAACTCAGGTCCTCCTGATTCCTGCACTGGTGCTCTATCCACTGCACTGCGTCCTAGCTGCCCCTATGATAATGGTAGGTGTACCCCAAGGATGTGTCCTGTGTCCCCTTCTTTTCTCCATTTACACTTTCTCATTTAGTGACATCAGCAGCTCCCATGAATTTAATTACTATCTCTTTTCATACAATTCCAAAATCTATATGCTCTAGTCTATTTCTAATTATATATAACCAGTTGTCTATTGAACATCTTAAACTGGATGTCCCATAGACATTTCAAAACAGAGATTATGATCTTTCCACCAAAACCTAGCTTTTTTCTGAATTTCTCTAATTCTGTCAAGGGTGCTACCATTCTTCTAGTCATCTAGGTTCACAGCGTCGGGTATCCTTACCAACTCTTTTCCCAGTCTGAGTATTTAAGAAGTTACCGTACCTTGTCATTTTCACCTCCATGATGTCCTTCATGCCCCTCTTCTTTTCTCCACTCAAAAAGCTGCTACCTTTTATCAGGTTTTCATCACTTGTTCCCTGGATTATTTGCAATAGTCTCTTAGATGGTCTCTCTGACCCAAATTTCTCTCTTCTCCAGTCCATTCTCCAAAACAGTATTCCTAAAGTGTAAATCTGGCTATGTCATTTCCCTTCTCCATAAACTCCAGTGTCTCCCAGTTACCTCTAGGATAATGCCTCTTTGCATTTAAAGTCTTTCCCATTGTACTCAATCCATCTTTCTAGCAACATTTCACATTATTCACTTTCATACTTCCTATAGTGCAGTGAAAGCACCCTCAGGATGTCGTTGGTCCCTTTTGAGAAGGAAAGGTGAACCACAGCATGATGCTCCATGTTTTGTCCCCATGCCACACCTCCTCACCTCTGCCTCCCAGAATTGCCTAACTTTGTCGAAAGCTTAACTCAAGTGCAGTATTCTGCACGAGAACTTTCCTGATTCCACTGCCCTTCACTCCTGTTGGCACCCCACCATCGCCCTATATCTATTTGATCTGTAACTGTATTTGTACATGTTGTTTCTTTCCCCATTCTCAAAACAGAAACTTCTTAGGCATGAAATGTTTGTTTTTTGTATCTTTGGTGCCTAGCATAGTGCCTGACACATAGAAGGAACATATTAAATAAATACATGTTGGTTGATTGATTTTTCTGGTATGGGAGTAAAAGTTTTAGGTCAGTAATTCCTGATTAATGTTTACAAATATGGATAATCTTACTCCTTTTCTCATTTTGGGGCATCTCTTCGTAACTGCACATACACATATATTTACATAAGTATATACACATATACCTAAAAATAAATAGCATATAGCCAATGATATTAGCAAGAATCCTATTATGTAAAGCCATTAGGACTTACAAATATAAGCATGTATAATTTAGTCTTCCACAACATCCTTCTTGTGTTAACTTTGGCTTTTTTTTTTTTTTGAGAGCATTAAAACTCTGTCTTTGGAGCTTTATTATCCAATAGGGGTAACCAAATAATTTGCCTTTTTTATCTCATTCTTATCTCATCTGATAGATATTTCCCATTTCTTTTCATATAAACTAAATATTTTTTAATCTTCTGAAACCCTTCACTATTTTATGTATTATCTCTTAGGATAAGAAAGGAAACCATAAGGGGAAAAATTAAGTATTTTTGTGAGTGTTGTTGCTTATTGATATTTCATATATGTATGTGTATATGTACTTGCAATCAATCTTCTAAGAACTCTGTGGGACTTTTTTTGAGGTTGGATGTATTGACACAAGAAGGAAAGTGTCATTTTAAGTATTGCAAAGAAATAAAATGCTAGCCTATAATGTAATAGAACATGGGATTTAAATCTATCACATTTACATGGAGTTTTACATGGTTCTTTCTTTCTCAGATGATACTAATATTTTAAACGTTCTTTAGTTTTCATGTTATCATAGCATTTCTTATTTTATCTGCTTATTTAATCCCATAAATGAGGACATCATCCATGTAGCTGAATAATAGATACTCAGTAGATTTTAAGTGATAATGATGGTGGTGAGTAATAGAGATGATAATGTAAAAAGATTCCCCCACTGCCTCCTATGTATCCTCAGAGAAGTCTGGGGCTTGGTAATTCAGGACTCTTTACTTTGGACAACGTCATTTAAAACATGTTATGAAATGATTTCCCCCAGTGAACTCACAAGACCTTTTCAAATTTTTTTCCAGCCGTATGCCCAGAAGTGTACACAGAAGTATACTGTGAAGAATTATTTCTACCACTATCTATTCAAGTTTTCAGCTGCTTTGGGTGAAGAAATTTTTTACATCACTTTCCTTCCATTCACTCATTGGAATATTGACCCTTATGTGTCCAGAAGGTTGATAATTATATGGGTTGTAAGTATAATCATCATCGTCTGTTGTTATTTATTATCCTAGTGGCTGTATGTTCCCTGAATCTAAGATACTGGTATTTTGTTCTCTAATTTTCTCTGGAAAAAAATGAGCTCAAACATACAACTTGATGTGTTTCATTAAAATTTTGTTGTTGTTGAGTAACTTGTGCCTCCTCATATGTGAACAGAAAAAGATAGTGGAAAGATAGAGGTGTGCCTAGAAAAGACAAATTGACTATTTTCTGTATGTACTAATAAGTAATAAGATTATTTTCTCTCCAAAAGTCCCAGTTAGCTTTTAAAATTATTTTCATCTTGTGTCTTTAATTCATTCAACAAATATCAATTGCCTACCATGTACTGTGTCCTGTGGAATACCAAGAACCACAGAATGTGTCCTTCCTCCTACTTTAGTCTTGGAGGGGCTTTCAGAGTGATTGGAAGATGGAAAAAAAGTTTAATACCGATATGGGTTTAGTAAAGGACCATTTTAGATCAATTTTGTTTGGGGGGCATATTCAACTTGGTGTTATGTGGGTTTTTCCAAGACTTTGACTTTTTCATGAGGGTAGAGTTGGATCCATGATTAGTCCATGCAAGAGAAGGGTTTGGGGAAAGGAACATTCCTAATAGTTGAAGAGCCAATAAAGAAAGGGGTTTACAGAATCAAGGATATTTGACTGATAACAGGAAAGATGCAAGTCCTTTGCCTGGACATAAGGCATTAGTTGAAAAGTACAAGATGGAAGACCACTGGGCTGTAAGTCAAGAGATGCAGGCTTTGTCAATAACCAATTGTGTTTTCTTGGGGAGGTCAATTGTTTCATTGTCTCATTCATGAGACATTTATACTGAATGATCTCTAAGATCCCTTTCCAGCTATAAAATCCTGCAAATCTATGAGTTTATTATGGAGGTAGAATGGAAAAGCTTTCATTTTAAATAATATATCACTTTAAGAGACTCCACAACACTGAAATCTCAACTTAAAAGTTTAGTTATATTGACTATTCTTCATTGTACAAATGAAATCTCTGCAGTATTGTCTTAACTAGTGAACTTTCCTAATTCTTTCTTCAAAATTCAATTGACATGCAAATTTCAAGGAAACTTTCTTATGTAAAAGTATGTAAATCTGTAAATTAGCTACTGCCCCTATTCAATTTGAGAGATGGTCTGGTACAATGGACAGTATGGTTTTAGAGTCAGAGGGCCTGGATTCAGATCCTGGTTCTGCCATTTTACTGCCTGTGGGACCTTGGACAAACCTCTTGTCTTCTCTTAATTTTAGTTTCTTCATCTGTAAAATGAAGGGATCCTACTCCAAGTCTTTCTAAATCCCCTCCAGCTCTAAATTTAGGATACTATGAACTTTCCTCTAATCCCCTGACCTTTAATCCATTCAGTGAGACTGCAAGATAAGCAGGTCCTGCTTATCTTGATGACCCTGACCAATCAGCCAAAGATAAATTAGAGCAGCTAGAGTCAGAACTCCCCCGCCATCTAGAGTAAACAGAAGGAAACCCTCGAGCTTCTGCCCCTCAAGAGAACAAAACTGATTGTTTTGCATGTCCAACAACAGAATCCAGCACAAGATGTGTCAGGGCAATTGCACAGACATTAATGAAGTGCTTTTTATGTGCCAATTACTTTGCAAAGCAGTATAAATACAGGCAAAAAGATAACTGCTACCCTCAAGGCGCTTATGTTTTAATGATTAAAAAAAACATATAAAAGAAAATGGATTAGAGGGAAGGCTGAAGGAACAAAGGAAGGAAGAGTGGCAGAAAGTCCATAGAACCTTGAGAAGAATGAAGACGCTTTCCTTAAAATGGTGATTCTGGTAGGAACTAGCCAATGAGAGGAAGGGGGCCATAGGGGTGGGATAAACTTCTAGGATGAAGAGCTCAGAGGGAGAGAGTGAACTTCTAGGGTGGAAAGGCTGTTGTAGTATGGTGGGGAAAGTCTTGAGAGTCAGGAGTGGAGGCTGGAGAGGAATGAAGAATGTTATGTGTGGGCACTTTATATATTAGGATGGTCTGGAAGCCAGGTCCAGACTTTGAGGCCAGCTCTCTGTCCAATATGCATTTCTGTTTCTCAAGTACCATATAGTACTGACTCAAGTTGACTTAGTAAAGACTATACTGAGACACCTAGGCAGAGCATTAGATAGAGTACAAGGCCTGGGGGCAGGAAGACTCATCTTACTGGGTTCAAATTTGGCCTCAGACACTTACTAGCTGTGTGACCTTTGACAAGTCATTTAACCCTGCTTGCCTCAGTTTCCTCATCTGTAAAATGAATCAGAGAAGGAAATGGCAAACCACTCCAAGATCTTTGCCAAGAAATCTCCTAAGGATGTCATGAAGAGTTGGATATGACTGAAATGACTCAACAATAACAACAAAAACTCCAACAATCTAGGCCAGTGACATCATTTTAATGATGATTACATTTTGATCTGGCAATATTGCAGCAGCAAAACAGAGAAGATGCTGATTCATAGAAACAGTTTCCCTACTTTGGAGCTCCCTATACCATTAAAATCACAGGGCCAGTTTCCCTCTCTCCGTTATTCCAATTTACAACTTCTAAAATGTAAATATATAAAAATGATAGCATATTTATGATCCTTTCTCAAGACCCTTCTAAAACTCTATGATTGTATCTTCATGTATAAGTACTCATTTAATACTTTTTAGCTAGTGGAGATAAATGCCCACTAACTTATCTAAAAACTTCAGGGGGAAGGAATGAGTGACTTTAGCTTCTTTTTTTGGGGGGGGGGGGTATTGGGAGAGGAGAAGCAATGATTCCCTCATCGTCACCCAAATGAGTTATCTCTGGACTAGATGACCTCTAAAGTCCCTTTCAACCCTAAAATTCTATAATTCTAGGAGTCTGTAACCCTAGAGAAATGTATTAGCTCTCCATCACCATCCCTTCTCTATTTCTGTCATTGCATCATGCCATGCCTTCTTTCGGTCACCCAAGCTTGCCACTCTCTGCAGTCCTACTCATTGCTCAAAGTGCAGTTAAAAAAATCTTCAAAAACACATGTAAACTGAGATGGTCCTATCTCCCCATCTAGATGACTGGAATGTCATGCTTTCCATGAGCTGTTTTGATATGACTGTGAAGTAGCGGCCCCTGCTGGAGCAATGCCTCCCAAGAAAGACACATACCTTCTGTTTCAAACTGGGAGGATCTCTCCTTTCATGGTGTGATACAAGGAGGAGGGTTGTGGAGTCCAAGTTTCTTTCCCATGGATATTCACTTTGAAAAATGATTCCCAGGGCTCTCATTGATTTCATTGTGTGCCAATTTGGTAATCTGGTTCCTTTTGTAACTTGGAGATATATTGTAGGTTTAATCTGAAAGCTGGTATGAACTGGTTCCTTGCTTCTAGAGGTTTGACCAGCTTGGGATTATGGGAACACTCTCTACCCCTGCTCTTATCCCTTCCTCCCCTACATTGACTGAGGGCTTTTATCGAGATGAAGGAGAAAATTTTTCTTCTTTTTTTCTTTTTTGGGTTGGTTGGGTGAGGGAGGGGGAGAAAAGCTCTAATAGTCACTATTTATGATACTTTTGATTCAAAAGCCAAAATATAAAATTGTCAAATTAAAAGGGCCCTGTCCATTTTCCCCCTTCCCATAAAGATATTGTGAAGGCAATCCTGGTGCAAAAACATAGCAGTTTTTCCGCAATAGCTCCAAATGTGTTGTAACTTTGGTCAAATGTTCCAGGCAGCATCTCCTGTAAGTTCATGGCTTTCCATCTATTCATCTTCTTGGAAGCAAATGGAGAATGCTATGGGCCAATGCTAAGCATTGCCTTGAGGTGAAAAAATAAAACTGCCAGCACATATCTCCTGCACTATTTCCCCTCTTTCAGCTTTTTTCGTGGCTTTTTAAGATGGCAGCAGTCTATATTAAACAATTTACTGGTGATACTAAGAACTTGCCTCTATATTCCCCTGACTATAACCAACTCATTGGAAAACAACAGATTCTGTCCGTCATGGTGACCCTGACATGTCAGCAGAAGGTGAGTTTGAGTTGCTAGAGCATCTAGAGTAAACATAAGGAAAACCAGAAACCTTTAGCATGTCAGCCTCTCAAAAGACCAGCACTACTTCTGTATTTCTTATATGGAGCTCAGCACAGGTATGTTTGTGTGTGTGTACTTATGCATACACATGAAAGAGAGAGACAGACAGAGAGGGGGATTGTTTGAGGGGTACTTGATAGAGATCTTCAGTCCATGATCTTTGGACCTCCCCTTAGGACCTGTGATTTGGATTGTTGTCCTTCCCCCCCATAAATAACGATTGATTTGATCAATATACTCATCTGTCAGCTGCTTCACATCAGGGGCTATATCCTATAGCTCTAGAAAGTAACTGGTCTTTGCCAGAATCTGATTGATTTGAACCACTTGGCTTCATCAGCCTGCAAAACAATGTAACTACCATGAATACCGAGTTCTATTCTGTGTTTCCCTGCAGGGCTTTGTACATACCAGAATAAACTATTTCTTGGCTTCCCAGATTCTGAAGCAGCAAGGTCCCCCAAGGGATAGACAGGAAGTGGCATGTGCCAGGCCAGTCAAACCATAGCTACTCCTTTGACCAATGTCTCCCCTTAGAATACAGCTGAGATAGTCCAGGACCTTGAACCAAAGATATCAGGCAGTAGCAGTGTCCCGAAGACCACCAGCTGTGCCTCAGCCAGGCCCCTGCTGACATACTGACCAGATGTGTTTCCAACTGGAGACTAGCAGCCAAGGGCCATTCTACCCTGGCTGTATTAGAGCAAACGAAAGCTCCTTGTTCAATGACTCACAGAAATTTCATTTCATCCAAACTTTTAACTTGAACTAAGAGGGTGCTGGCTTTGGAGAACTGCCTAGAAAACCACTGCACCTGAAAGACCATAGTATCCCTCCATCTGATTTGCAACTGAAATCTCTGTTTGTTGTCTCAGCCTACTGAGATAGGAGCACCTGGAGAGAAGGAGATGTCCTGCTTTGCTGTTTGTATCCCAGGATTCCATACACTTCGCTGTTTGTATCCCAGGATTCCATACACACTGCTTTGCATATAGTAAGCACTTAATACTTATTCATTCATTAACTGAGTGAATGAATCCATGATGAATGAATGAAAACAATAACTTTCCTAATATATGCTGTTGCAGTGGCTAACTGCTGGCTGGAATGAGTGAAGGGTAATCTTTGATTCTCACACTATTAGAGATGAGGGAAGAAAAAGGGAGAATCAGTTGCCTATGGTAACTCTCCCAATGGCCTGAAAACCATGGGAAATAGCCTGATTTGTGTAGATAATATAGACCTGTTTGGCAAGGGTTTCACTTTGGCCACACTGCTAAGTAACACATCGGTCCTGTGGAGTAGCATGGGACCCCAACCAATCAAGTTATTACTTGCTGTGCTTCTGCTACAGTCAAGAGGACCCCAGAGGGACAGAAAGATACCCCAACCCACTCACTGTCTCTTTGAGCAGCCCACCTAATTCCTCTTGAGGCCCAACTCATACTGGCTTGTGACACCTGACTATACCGTGGCCCAAGGCATGGTAGCTGCTGTTACAAGTCTCTGAGGAACTATGTTGGAGTTATCTTATTGGAAGGAAAATCTAACTTCCAGGCATAACATAATATGCAAAACCCATTGTTTAAATCCCTCTAAGAAAGGGAAACAACTCTTCAGGTTGTCTGTTAAGCCTTCTTTAAAAGATTCTGGTTATCTTGGGATTTGGTATCTTTTGAGAAGAGTTAAAGGATCGTGAAAGGGCCCCAGGGATGCTTGTAATGAAGGCCTCAGTCTAATCCTGGTGTGCTGTTTATGAAACCAAGCTCCCTCTATCTCTACTACTACTTACAGTAATAATACTGATGATATAATCATAGAAGATAATTATATAACACAAATGACAGCTAGCAATAACATCCATTAAACACCTACTATGTTCCAGATTCTGCACTAAGTACTTTACAAATATTATCTCATTTGGTCCTCAGCAACATGGGAGGTAGGTGATATTATTTTACAGTTGAGGTAACTGAGACAAAGAGAGGTTAAGTGACTTGCCCAGGGTCACACAACCAGTAAGTGTCGGAAGCCAGATTTAAGCTCAGCATTCTATTTACTGTCTTGTTACCATTTTCAGTCATTTCAGTCATGTGCTCTTCATGACCCCATTTGGGGTTTTCTTGCAGAGATACTCGAGTAGTTTACCATTTCTTTCTCCAGCTTATCTTACAAATGAGGAAACTGAGGCAAACAGGGGTAAGTGACTTGCTCAGGGTCATACAACTTGGAAATGTCTGAGACCAGATTTGAATTTAGGAAGATGAATCTTCCAGACTCCAGGTCTCTATCCACTGTGGTATCCCCTAGCCATGCATGGACCTGTAGTAATCATTTACATTTATCTAGTTCTTTAAGGTTGCTAAGGCGTTTTCTTAATGTTACCCTTTGAAAATTAGCAGTACAAGGAATATATTGTCTCTGTTTTAGAAATGAGAATACTGAATATGGTTGGAATTTGGCCATCATTGGCTGCCTCTTTGAACAGTTGAGAGCTGGAGCCTACAAAAGTCTAAATCTTTTCCTTGGATCATCATTCACTAACTCACCAGCTTGAAAAAAAAAATTCTAGTTAGCAATATTGCTCTCACCCCTTACTGGAAAAAAAAAGAAAAACAAAATCCTTGTAACACATACACATAGGTAAATAAAAGAAATTCCTACATAGGTCATGTCCAAAAATATGTCTCTTTCTATATGTTGCATCCATCACCTCTCTGTCTAGAAGTGGATGGCATTCATCTGTCCTCTGGCATTGTGGTCATTGTATTGATCAAAGTTCTTAAGTCCTTCAGAGTTGTTTGTTTTGACAGTGTTAGAGGCTCAAAGTATAAAAGGCTTAGCCTGGAGGTGAAAGGAATAACTGAGACTATTGCTGAATTTCACTACTTCCCAAACAAGTCCCTTGATTGGTTACTGAGCTTTTACTGTCTGAGGAATTGCTCTCCTAGATTAATAGACCTGGTGATCGAAGGCAGAGGAAAGTCATTTTTGTCCTTTCAAACACATATTCTTTTCATGTCACCTTAGTAAATTGGCTTTAATTGGACTTTCGAATACTTGTTGCATATTGAACTTAACTGCTTCTATGACTGGCTTGTTTTAAATATGGCCTAGGTCAGACACTAGGCTGAACTCAGCTTATGTTCAGAGATCATTTAGTCTGATCACTTCATTTAACAGTTGAAGAAACTGAAGCCCAAGAGGTAGTTTGGTGACTTCAAGTCCCACATCTTAAGCCAAGGGAAATCTGGGCATTCCTCCC
This sequence comes from Potorous gilbertii, assembly GCA_028658325.1. Lineage (NCBI taxonomy): Eukaryota > Metazoa > Chordata > Mammalia > Diprotodontia > Potoroidae > Potorous > Potorous gilbertii. The sequence goes on along the minus strand of CM053771.1, from coordinate 497,035,773 downwards.
AAGTCCTCTGAGTTCTGCTGGCATGTCTTGGGAGAGATATTGTTATTGTTATTAAGAGGGATGTTCATAATTCAAGGATTTACCACATGTGGTGAAAAAAAATTTAATTTTATAGTTAGTAAGGATAGTTGCAGAAATCATCTGACTTGAATAAATTTCCCCCTTCCTTCATATATATTTTGTGAGTGTATCTGTATCTATCTATCTATCTAATATATCCACAAACATACCCATGTGCACATACGTATATGTACACACATGTGCAATATATGCATTGTGTATATACATGTCATTCAAACACACCTGTACACACACACACACACACATATATATATATATATATGTGTGTGTGTGTGTGTATACACATACCAACACACTTATTTCATTTCACAAAGTAAGAGGCTCACCATTGATCCAGCCATGAAAGTTGATAAGGCTGCTACTGTGCCAAGACTGAAGAGATTTCTTTTGTTTTAAAATATTATTTAATTGTATTGCAGCGACTGGAATAGTCTAAATGCCTCATGGATATATCACTATTTTCTTCATCAAAGTAGCAACAACAACACAAAGTCAAACCAGAGATGTAATGCACTATTTGGAGTTAGAGAACAGATGTTCTGCTTTCATATGTATTCTCTCCCCCACTGGAATTTTTGCCCCATGAAGGCAAGAAATGTTTTAATTTTGTCTTTGCATCCCTGGACCCAATCACAATGGATGGTAATAGATAGTTAATAAGTACATATTGAGCCTCACAAAAAGATTAGACGGAGATGTAGACAAGAATGATAGTACTTAATACCCATTTTAGAGGCAGAAAAACTGAGACCCAGGGAAGTTAAGTGACTTCCACAAGGTCATACACTGAGTGCAATAAGGCTGGGATCTTTTTTTTTTTAAGTAAAGTTTTTATTGGAGTGGTTTTTTTTTTCATTTTCTAGAGTGGTGATAGAACTTTCTGTCCCTCTTCTCAGCACACTCCAGAAAGACAATGTTTTAGTGGAAGTGCAGGGAGAGGAGGCTTAGATTTTGATGAGAGGGTGGAATGGGAAGAAGAAAGAAATCCTCTCTGGAGTTAGGTTTAGAGGCTTAAGAAAGTCAAAAAGGCCCCATTTTGAGTCATATGTGAATTATGACCATTGAACAATTCACTGCTTAGGCAATGCCAGTGAACACGTTCATTTATACTTGAGGAATTACTGAATGTCCTTTGGGATCCCCATGTCTGTCACCAATCTATAACTGAGGAATATGGATTTTTTTTTTTAATGCTACTTAATTTTTTTTCTAGATCAAGAGAAATTCTTTGTATATTTTTCTTTCTAGTTTGAGAGAGGCTTTGCTTTTCTATTGAATTTAGTATATTTGAGAACATACTAGTGCATTTAAATTCACTTTTTTTTTTAAAAAAGGGAGGGGGACAAAGATATTATATTCCAGAGATTTTAATTGGTCCTATATTTAAGCCTATGCTAAATGAGTTGGGGAAAAAACATAGCAATATGTTTCTTTCTTCTATGTGGTATCTAGGTATTAAGCTTCTGAATCTTAACTGGCAACATATACTTAAGATGCCCCAGACTTAGGGAAAGAGGTCAGTGAATGGCCTCCCCTAATAGAATTCCAGAATACACAGAGATATTTTGGGCTGTGATTGAAAAGACGAAACACTGTCCAATTGAGAGATTATCTAATCTCTCCACTTCCACTTTGGCAGACTGTCTGCACTACAAGAGGAATTAACTTTAAAATAGCTTTGGTTGTTTTTTTTCCCTAGAGTCAGGGAAGATTTTCATAAAAATTGGAGGATGGCCAGCTTTAAAATATGAAGCAAAAGGCCTACTTTTCCTCTTTTTCCAGTAGATAGGCATTCTTTGTTTCTCAGGTTAGTAATGCAGATACAAAGCCTGCAGTTTCCAAGTGATGAGTTTCTGAAACTGAATTTTGGAAGCTTGTTTTCCTGTGTTATTTTGATTTCTTCAGAATCTTAATAACCTTTTATGCTGAATCTAGTGGGTAAAAAGCAGTTTTCAGTTTACTAATAAATTACCTATGTTCTATGCATGAATGATTGATTTTTAGCAATGATCCTACACCTAAAGGGGCTACCTTAAAAAAAATGGTAAATAGAAATCTAATATTTGGGATTAAACAGAATAAATGGAAGGTTTTTTTTTTTAATATATCCCTCTATGAACCTGTGGGATACCAGAAGATAAAAATCTTTCAGTATAAATTTTCTTTAAAATGTAAATTGAATCCACGATTAAAAATAAGGAATTTTACAATCCTTATGGCAACCTAACATACATAAGAGAATTTCAGCACCAATATAGCCTTTTTTTCAACTAAATCCTTCCATTACTTTTTCATATTCTGATATTGAAGCTTCATTAGGAGGTTTTAGCAGACTAAAACTTTGGGCGTTGGGTTTCATTCTCATTAATTTCTCCCAAAGTGATGATGACAAATCCCTTGATTTACAGAGATTGTCCTGTACTTTGTCTTGTGGATGCATTAAGTATCAGATGCTCTGCCAGGGGGAATAAAGTGCTAAGTATATAGGAGATTCACTGAACCATAGGCTGTTAGAGCTGGCAACAATCTCAGAGCCCATCCATCCCATTCTTCTCATTAGGTCTGCATCAGGATGGCATACCACATAAATTCATTCATCCAGTTATTTAGGTACACTGTGACGCATGGAAAGAGTTTAAAATAACCCTTCAAGCACCATTACCAAAAGGCTGTAACTGTACCATGAGTGCAGAAGAAGAAAGAGCTTGTTTTTATGGAATTATAAGTCAATTGCAGTAATAAAAGATACATTGAGGGGAGACGCCAGAGGTTGCCCCCAGCCCTCTTCTCCCTACTCTGCAGGGCTGGAATTTTGATTGTTCATCTCATCCAATCAGGCCTTGGAAAAATTGGCTCATGCTGCCCAACCTCACATAAGACTGATTTGTACCAGAAAGTCAGTTTAATCATTTACAACTGCCAAATGATTTTTCCTGTTGGCTAGCCATGCATTCCCTTCCTGGGGAAGGTAGCCTGTTTGGGAAAACCAATTACAGTCCCCAAACTGCTTGGTGAGGATGTGAATTCCACACAAGGAAAGTAGTTCTACTTTGGGGGCTTGTCCCAAAAGACCTTGTACACTCTCTCTCCTTGGAGTAACAGGGACACACCAGCCTTGTTTTTCTTCAAACTTTCACTTTTATTGGTTCCAGGGTGTTCCTTCTTAGTTGTATAAGGTTCTACATGCTGACAGTATTTGCCTCAGGGGGAGAGCTTCTGGTTGGCACTAAGCAAGCCTTTGGCTTCTCACTGTCTTCTTAATTGTCTCTGGTTACAATGCAGAATCTTTCTCAACCTACCACAGAAACTTACTGGATTTTATTTTGCAGCTTATTAAATGTAAACAGAAATCAGTCCAGCATATGTGTGTTAGTTTAACTTAAAAAATAAACCCAGTGATAAATGATTGATATGACAGATCGAGGGAATAGCTATTAAGGTGTTAGCCTTGGAGTCAGAAAGGTGTTCTACTGTATGACCCTGGGCAAGTCACTTAACCTCTATAGGCCTCTGGACTCAATGACCCTAAGGGTTCTTTCCATCTCTAAATCTATGATTCTATCATTTATTCTATTCGAATCTATGGGATCTTGGAGGCACTGGCCAATAGAGCTCCACTGAACCTTGTAAATAAAGACAAACTTTTGTTAGAAACTGAGAGAGTTTTTATGAAAATCATTAGGTGCATGGATGTGTTCCTTCTTACTAGGACCTTTCTGATTGTTTCACCTCTTCCGCAAGAAATTACTAAGAAGGAAGTATCCCCCGCAAATGTTCACACAGACTATCTGTGCCCAACCTGTAGTAGAGCATTCTGAGCTCGAATTAGTCTGATCAGCCACAGTGGGATACACTGAAATTTCACTTTATCATGGTGATGTCATTGGGTCCTCTTTGAGAACAAAGGCCAACAACCAGCCAACCAATTAAGAAGGAAGCAATATCTTGTCAACATTCCAAGATCTACCATCTCTGAAGGTTATTGGAGGGGCTGTTCCTTTACTAGCAAAGGAATCCACTTTTAATTAAGGAACTATTTCTCCTTCATTGAACAAAAAGTGACCCATCCCATCACTTCATGACCACACCTGCCTTGAGGAAGGTCCCATGAAGGAAGGAAAGGCAAGTTATTAAATCTCTTATCCAGTCCCCCACACCCCTAGTCAATTAAACTGGTAGATAGTGCCACCTGTTCCCTCTTGTCAAGGATGACTGAATTGGAAAAGCACTGTAAAAAAACTAAAAAGATCACAGACAGGGGGACAGATTTAGACCTGGAAGGACCGTGGAAGTCATATAGTACAATCATCCCTCTTTTCATAATTGAGGGTCCTGAGGCTCAGAAAGTTCAAGTGAGTTACCTAAGGTCACATAGGTAAGATGTGGCAGAACCCAAAATTGAAGTCAGATCTTCCAACTCCTAATACATCTCTCTTCCCACTGCTTATTAGGGATATAGACTATTTAAAATCACTACTTCTTCAAGTGAATACTTCATTCTTGACTAGGTGCCAAATGGCAGATTTGTCAACTGACCTTACTAGCATGCATGTCCATGCTGAATAAGACTGATAGGGATGGCTGCATCACATCAGCACAAGATTCAGTACTCTAGAAAGTGGTTTACAAAACCCTAAAGTGGTCTTGGCGAAGTTTCTCAGATAATTTTTGGAAGGAGCTGAATAGTGGTGATCTTTCCAAAACTTGAGTTATTCAGTCATCCTTGAAGCAAAATGTATTTGACTTCAGTTTCTGGCTTCAATCATCATCATCAATCACCAATATTCACTAGACTTCTAATATGTACAAAGTTCTGTGTTATGTATTCCAAGGAATACAAAGAAACATTAGACCAAGTCACTGCCCTCCTAAAGCTTCACTTCACCCAGGAAAAATCAGAAATATTCATACAAAAAAATCATTCTGAGATAGCTGTGAGCTGAAGATATTTTAAAAGTTTATGATTATTAGCTATAAAAATAAATTTAATTAGTTTTGTTGTTTAAGGTGAAGTTTATAAAATGCTTTTGTTATTACTGATAGAAATAATGTTAACATTTTGTATGTTATTAAAGTTTATAAAATATCTGGTTTTTAAATGGTCTCTTGGGTTGTCTCCTAAGAAGCAGAAAGTGAGAGCTAGGGGTCCTCTTTAGTGTTGTCTCATGGAATCTGTGTCCTTGTTGTTGCCTTTCCAACAGGGTAAATGATTTCTCTGCAGATCTGGTAGAACCAGGGGACAGACTTGAGTTAGAAAGTTAGAAAGTTAGTTAGGAGTTAGGAAGACCTGAGTTCAAATATGACCTCAGACACTTGTTAGCTGTGTGACCCTGGGCAAGTCACTTAACCCTGATTATCTAAAAGAAAAATCTGGTAGAACTAGGTGGGCTTCACAGAGACCAAGTGACTGGCAGTCAGGTTTTCTTGTTCATCCTTCTTCTAAGGTCCTTTCTATTGGACAAAAACATCCTTATCCAAAAATTGGTTAGATATTTAATAAGCTGAATGAAGAACTTGGGTCTAGCCTTGAAGGGGAGGACCAACCAATTAGCTTGTTTCTTTCTATGTCATTAAAATAATAATAAGAGCTAACATTTGCATAGTGTCTGTCTACTATGTTTGAGACACTGTGCTAAGTGTTTTCCAAATATCATCTCATTTGATCTACTAAGAGGAAATTTAGTCTTCTGACAGCAAACTAGGCTGAAATAAAGGGACTTTCTACCAATTTGGGGAAGTTTTTATTCTAAGATAAGGCTGTAAAGTAAATAAAGGAGATTTCTAATTAGAGCTGGGGGTCAAAACAGGCTTATATTGAGTTTATTGGATTTTTAATTATTGATTAATAAATTAGAGATTTCTAATAAAGGTGTCAAATTATACTTTTTTGTTTGTTTAAATTTTGTTTTAAATGCATCATAATTTAATATATTGTTCATTAAAGTTATGTTGAATTATTTTAAGAGTTTAAAAAATTTTTTTTAAATATAGTCTTCAAAATCAATGGTTCATCCATTTTGTAAATCTCAATTAACCATGTAGATGACCAGAGATTGGTAATAGAATTTAACCAATGTCAGGTCCAATTCTTGTCCATGGTGATAAAGCTTCTAAAAAGTTGAATCTTCAAGTCTCAGCAATAGAAAGTAATGGTAGATACACCATGTAAAATTGAAAGGTGAATATACTCTCCCTTCCAGCTCTAAATCTATTCTCTATTACTCAATCGATATTAAGAAATTTGGATTTCTATTGTGGCAAGTAATAGGCTATATACTTCTTAATTATGACTCAGTTGATGATCAACTCCAGAGCACTGGTCAAATTTTAAATTCTCATCAAATGGGGAGTTACTTTATTTTTCAACTCCTTTGTTTTTGTTGGCAAATCACCTCTTTAAAGAAAAAAAATCATTTTACACCAGGATACAATTTACAGCTGACAAGAAGCTAGAATGGAAAGAATTTTGAGGTAGTGTGCAATAGTAGAAAGAGCACTGGGCAGAGAATAAGAAAATCTGTCTTTGAGTCTAGACCTGGAGCTAGTGGTGGGAGATCAAAACAGGCTTCATGAAAAAAGTGCCATTCAAGTTTAGCTTTAAAGGATAAATTTTATTTCAACAGGAATAGATGAAAAGAGAGGATATTCTAGGAAGGGAAATAGGTGGAGAGAGAGGGCATCAGGAGGTGAAAAGAACCCAAAGTGTGATAGCGGAGGAAGAGAATGGTCCAGTCTGACTAGAACACAGACTATGAGTGAAGATGGGAAATGTAGTAGAGTGGTACTTGGTTGTAGAATTTAAATTTTAATGCTAGGTGGAGTTTACATTTTAATTACTAGACAATAGTGTCATTAAAGGTGTTCGATCATGGAAGTAGCATGGACACATCTCTTTGAAAGGAAGATTAATCCAGCAGTGGTATCAATTGGAGAAGGGAGAGAATGGAGGCAAAAAACCTGTTACGAGGCAATTGAAGTTGTATGAATGGAGAGTAATGAATGCCTGTCTTATGTAGTTGCAGTAGGAAAATCCAGAAAAGAATAAATAAGAGAGATATTAAAGATTTGTAATTTATAGGACTTAATGACTGGTGATGCAACAGAAATAATTGGTGCTATCACTCATATTTTAAACACAGAAGATTGAGTCATGGTAGCACCATTGATAGCAAAGGTGAAGTCAGAATGAGCAAATTTTAGAGAAAAGTCCATTTATGAACTTGACTCTGAGGTGTTGATGAGACATCCAACTGGAAAGAACTTGCACGGAGTTGGAGACCATTAGTTTGTCTCATGTGTTCATAGATTCCCAGGATGTCAAGACTGAGATTCATTTCATGACCATAGTACTTTGGCAACTTGACGAGTTGAAAATGTCATCAGTGCGGTATAGATGACAACACCTTCCTCTCCCCAACCTGCGGACCCGATTCCCCTCACTGTTTCTCTGGAGAGCTCCAGAGGAAACCCACCCCCTTACCAACCTTTTGATTTTTGCAATATCTGGTGTTTTACAGTCAAGCGATTTTGTATGGATTTCAAGTAAGTGGAAATAGCAGCTCTGCTACTTACCATGTTTTGACACTGGACAAATGGCTTAATCTCTCTGGACCTCAATTTTCTTACCTGTAAAATGAGGGGCTCTAAGGTCCTTTTCAACTCGAAGTCTTGTGATCCTCATAGGTAGTGTTTGTTTATAATGAAGACCATTTTTCATAATCATTGTACATAATGCAATAATGGAAGCAGACAAAGAGAATCATCTTTGATGATAATGGTTATATGGAACCATCAGATGTATTATTATGACTTGAAATAATAGTAAATACGAGCATTTGTATGACTCAGATTTGGGAAAAAACTTTAAAAATATCATCATGCCATTATACACTCACAGCAACCCTGGGAGTTAGATACTGTTGTTATCCCCATTCTTGCAGAAAAATAAACTGTGGCAAACAGAAGTCAAGTGACTTGCCTGGGTTACACAACTAGTAAATGTTTATGACCAGATTTGAACTCCAGGCTTCATGGAGACATATCATTAAAACCTCTGATAAGCCCTTTATCACTCGTCAATGCAAAACTAACCTGTAGGTCCTTGAATTGAAACAGACATTTGAAATTAAACCACAGATGAATCTACTTTCTAATTAGGCAGATGGATGGCACAATGGATGGAATCCTAAGTCTAGGTTCAAATCCAGCCTCAGATGCTTGCTAGCTATGTAACCCTGAGCAAGTCACTTAACTACTTTTTGATTCAGTTTCCCCAGCTATAAAATGGACATAAATAATAGCATCTGCCTTATAGAGTTGTTGTGAGAATCAAATGAGATAATTTGTAAAGTGCCTGACACATAGTAGGTGCCCTATATACATCGTTATTCTCTTCTTCCTCCAGATAGTGTCTTACTGAAGCAGAGTCTAAACAAATTGGAAGGTTTGTGTTTTGTCTTTTGTAATATCAAGAAGTTGATTTTAGTTGAATTAGACATAAAGATTGAGCAGTGGCATCTTTTAAATCATGGCATACACTTGCCAGGAGTTCTTAGCCATTTTTGTACCGCAGATCCTTGACAGGCTGGTAAAATCAATGGATCCTTTCTCATGATAATATTTTAATGAACAAAAAAAATACATAGGATGGTAATGGAAACTAATTATATTGAAATATAGTTTATAGGTATGTATGTATGTGTATATATACACACATATATGTGTATATATATATATATATATACACACACATATATATATATATATATATATATATATTTTTAAAGTTCACAGATGCAGATTGAATCCTTGTTACAGTAGAAAGAATTTTTGATTTAG
>CM053771.1:497003861-497026354 GCA_028658325.1 Potorous gilbertii | reverse complement strand
TAATAGGATTTATCAATTATTGTGTCAAGTTTTTAAATCTGTTCCATTGTCTACTTAAATTTTTTATGTTTTAGGAATTTGTTCTGTGTGGAGGAAATAAATAGCTGTCCCATACCTGATTATATTTTGAGTAACACTCTTGTCTCTCTTTTCCCTGAGCTGAAGCTGGATATATGAGCCTAACATAAACTTTGTTTAAAGGATTTTCCTTGGGGCTCTGGATTGGAGGATATAAAGAGCATGAGAGTACCAAAAAAGAACCTGGCCTCTTGTTTGAAGTCTAGGTTCTTCCAAGACTGGTGTTGGTCAGCCTGGAATTTGGGTCCCTTAGGAAAGGACATACTCTGAACTAATTGATTTTGTTGCTATAAGCATGTCTATTTTCCCCCAAGCCTTCTAGAATTGACAATTACTGATATATTTTTCATCTTTGCCAATTTTCAATGAGGTAAAACTTCAGAGTTGTTTTAACTTGCATTCCTCTTACACTTAGTGCTTTGGAACATAGTTTCAAGTGATCAGCTATAGTATGCCACTATTCATTTGATAACTGTTCGTAGCCTCTGACTGGGGTATAGTGGCAAGAGTGCTGATGTCACCTCATTCCAAGTCCCATGCTGGTTCATTCTTTTAGTTCCTAACAGAGAGTGAAAAGGACATGCTATATATATACCTTTGCATTGGGATGGGGGGAAGGAAAGTGAAACTGATTTTTTTCCTAACTCGTTTGATGTTTCTTTCTTTATATTGAATTTTTTGAAATGCCTCTGCATTTGAGTCTCTGGGAAAACAAGAGTCTCTCTGGTCCCCAGCAGCTTTGTGTGGGATGTTTTTTTAAACCTGGCTTTCTGCAGGAGACTTCTGAGAGAGATGGCACCCTTTCCTGTTTCCCTCTCAGCATTTAACAGCATGTGAATAAAAGAACCTTTGGGTTTTGGTTTGTTTTTAACAACCTAGTTTTAAAGTCATTGTGTTGTGACTTCTCTTCAAATACCAACAACAGAATCAGTAACAGCCATAGCTAGTAAATGGTTTACTAGGAGCCCTCATCTGTGGCAGGCATAGACCTACACAGAGGGTGTGCCAAGTGTTCAAGGGCTTTATAAATAGTCATTTATCTCAGTGATTTCTGTGACCCTGAGAAGAAGTGGAGGAACCAACTCAGTGGCTCAGAAATGTTATTTGAATTCAATAAGGGCTCCCTTGGGGAGTTTTTGCTCTACTAAAAAAAAAAAAAGAAACCAGATTATAGCATTTACTTTTAAGACAGAACATTGTGTCCTGTGTCTTACCTTTTTTTTGCAGCACCCCTTCAGGGTTACTTACTGCTTTTACTCACTGTCATGTTGGTGGGTTGGCTCCCCACAGGGCAATTACTATTACTCTCTCATGGTTCTAGGGATACCCCTAAGGGTATCTTGGTTTCAAATGCTGTCACTCATGAGACCCCCTGGTGTGATTCCCACTGATTATTGGCCAGACTTAATTAGCTTTTAGAAAAGGGTATTTTTGAAGCAGGTATAGCAAGTTCAGTTGCTAGAGAAACAATCATCCCCAAACTGGAGATACACTCTTTCCTTAAACACATAAAGTTCCCTAGGATCATAAGTGAATTCAAACTTAGAGAAAAGTGATAGTGAGGCACAGGCATAGAGAAGACATAGAGTAACTCACAGCTGCCATCTAGTAGAAAGTTCTTTCTTCCGTGGAGCTCTCATGATGTTCCCTTTAGGTATAGCTCTCCAGAGGATGCTGAGGGTCAGTACTTTTATAGAGTCCTGAAGCTCTTTCCCTAAGGAATCTGTTTATCTGTTGTTTCTTAGCTCCGGATACAAATTCTATCATTAGCTACCATGGCTCTGGTGAATATCTTTGTTGATGCTGGCACCTCCATATCTCCCAAACTTTTGAAATTTACAAGTCCATAACCTAATGAATTCTGACTTGATACTCAGCTGCCATTTTCTCAGGAGACTTTCTGTTTGCCAACTAGTCTAATCCCTCTGGTAAAATTGCCATTTGGGAGAGGGGGAAAAAAGAGTGGAAGGCACATTTTTCTTCCCCAGAAGTGATTCCAGAGGCATAGAATCCTCAGCCTTAGAATTTAGAGTTCTTTCCCATTCTACTGAGTGGCTCTGAATTAGCTTGCTGTTTTTATATGTATCCTAAGAGGTATAACTTGATTTTCTTGAACCAACACAGGGTATTTCCTGTGTGATGTTATCCAGTGGCCCAAAGCCCCTATGAACCTTTCAAATTAAGGATTTGGCTTTTGCTAAAGTCAATGACTTCACTAAATGACTTTTACTTTTGGTTGATTCAACTGAGATATTTTGCCTTCTTTATACCTCTGAGGATGCAGCTAGATGGTATCATAGATAGAATCCTGGACTTGGAATCAGGAAGACCTAAGTTCAAATCCTGGTTTATATACTTGGGAGTTGTATGACCCTGGGCAAACCACTTAACCATTGTCAGACTTAGTTTCTTCATTTGTAACATGGGGATAATGATAGCTCCTATCAAATGAGATAATTTATGCAGAGTGCTGTATAATTGTTAACTATCATCACCATCAAAGAGCTCATGTATTTTACAAAAAAAGAATTCATTTGGCTTATGATCAGTGACCTAGTATCTCTAGTTTTACAAAGCAATTAATAGGCACATGACACACATCTAGCAGGATTGGGAAGGACCTTATCAGATCTCTACTCTAATTTCTGGTTTTACAAATGAGGAAACTAGAATTAATAGAAATTAAATTCCTTTTTTAAAATGAGTAAGCATTATCTCCCCTTCCATAGAGTTTGAAAGAAGAAAAAGACCTTTGTAACAAATATTCATAGTCAAATCAAATTCCCAAATTGTCCTTGTAAAAAAAAAAAAGTCTCATTCTGCATCATGAATCCATTGTTCTACTGTCAGGAAATGGGTGGGATGCTTCATTATTCATCTTAGAGGAATTGTGGTTGGCCACTGCATTGATTATGGTTATTACATCTTTATTTGAAAATAGAGTGTCTTTTTGGTGTTGTTATTATATAAAATTGTTTGCCCTGCTTTAGCTCAATGTATTCTACATCAGTTCATACAAATCTTTCCAGGTTTCTCTAAAACTATCTCCTTTGTCATTTCTTCCTACTACACAATAGTATTCAATTGCATTCATATGTTATTATAATTTGTTCAGCCATTCCCCAATTGATGGGCACCCCTTAAGTTTTGAGTTCTTTGCTACTACAAAAAGAGCTCTTATGGACATTTTTTTTTTTTTGGTAAATGTTTCCCTTTCCTTTTGCCTTTTTCTCCTTAGGGTGCAGGCCTGGTAGTGGTAGAGCTAGGTCAAAGAATAGGCACCGTTTGGTGACTTTGAGGACATAACTGCACTTTGCCTTCCAAAATGGCTGAGCCACTTCACAGCTCCATTAACCATGCACTAATGTGCTTGTGTTCCCACAGCTCTGCCAATATTGGTCATTTTCTCTATCTGTCATCTTTAGTCTTATGCTTTAACTTTGGAGTTGCTTAAATTTTCATTTCCCTAAGAGTAATTTAGAGCATTTTTTTCATATGGTATCTCATTTTTTGAGGATTGCCTCATCTTATCCTTGGACTATTTACCAATTGGGCAATAGCTCTTTATTTCTTAAAATCATACCATGAGACAATGGCAAGGGTGGGATGAAACCAAAATCTTTTGTCTCATTATTTTTTTAGCAACTGTCACTTATACATTACTATGAAAACCTTAGAAATTTGTCTATTTACATAGATATGTAAATTCTTACTCCTTAACTCAATTGTACTACTTTATTTTCTAATCAAAATATGAATGAATGAAATATTAAATAAAATATCACTGGAAATGTGAAGTATATGAAAAACAGGGTGAAATCTGAAGATATTTAAATTTTCATTGCTAGGATTCTGACTCACTGGCAAAATTAAACAAATAGACATTAACCTAAGAGAGGAACTAAGGTCCATTCTAGAAAAGAATGCACTGATTTGGGATCTGCCTTATTACATGGACCCAAACTTTCGGATGGGATGGAAAACCAAAGCAAAACAAATGCATAGATATTCTGATCTGCCCTGAAGGTCTCAGACCATCCACCCTAAAATCTTCCCAGTTACACAGGGTCATGGGAAAGTCACCATCCAGCCTAGTTGATAACTATTATGTGTAATAAACAGTACCCCTCTAATATGGTTAGAGGTAATAACTCACTAGTGCAACTGAGAAAATCAATTGGGTTTTCCTTCTCCATCGCCCAGCACCCCACCTCCCTTTTCCATAGTGATAGCCAAATGCACTTACTTTGCAGCCCCCAATAAATGAATCAGGAAGGAGAAAGAGACTTTTTTTCCTCAAGAAACCCATCCCCTTAGGGCATTTGCTAGTTCCCAATAGAATGCTCCCCTTTCCTGAAGAGTGTCATTTAGCTTAGGGGAGGTGAAGCAGCTTTTGAAATGCCTTGTAATTAAGGCAACATTTTCCCAGAAGATGACTGGGAGGAAAGTAAGTAGAAGAAAGAAAAGTCCAGCATCTCACAGCTTCCTGAAGAAAGCATTTTGTAATTCTAAAATGAACTCATTCCTAAGGCAGGAGGCTCAGGAGGAAGATTGTTCAAAGTGATGGGGATAAAGAGTATTTGTCCATTATTATTTATGAGTTACAGTTCTAAGAAATTCATCACATTTTCAGTAGTCTTTAGACCACTCTTATGAAAGCAGGTGACCAGTAATAGTTTGTCATTTTTTCATTGATCTGAAAACTAACCCTTTCATCCTTTCCTGAATCAGGTAGTGAGGCTTCTGATGGCACAAAGCCCAAAGAATTAAGCAGTAATTCCTAGGTCATAGATGCAGTTTTCTTCCATCTTGAAGATTTTGGCCTGACTAGGGATATATTTGAGCCCCAAGCTGGTAGAAAACCAACTCCATTATTACAGGCAGAGTGTGGGGTGGGGGGAACCAGACCCCAGGGCATAGAGCAGCTATGAATTTCGGCAGATTTAGTTTCTTTGTCGCTCACCACCAGAGCTTATCTCCTCCTCAATAAAGAGAACTTTCATATCGACTCCAGTACTTAGATGCTTAAAAAAAATCATGAGGTTATTGACTACAGTCATGTAAATCAAAAGATGAAAAGGAAACCAAATAATTGGGGGAAAAAGGGGAGAGAGAAATAGTGCCAGTAGTCTCACAGAACAGATAATATATCATGCCTTCCTCTTCACAGCAAAGAGGTAGGGGACTGCCTGGGCAGAAAGCTGCATACACCATCAGATTTGGCCAGTGTATCTAATGTCTTTTGCTTGATTTTCCTTATTAAAAGGAAGGATTCATTCTGGAAGAGTAATAGAGGAAGATTCAAAAATTACTGTTGTAAACATAAAAGTCATCAATAAAAAAATACAGCCCTGACCTAAGATTTGGGGATCCCCTAGTCGCTTCTCAGTGGTTGTTGTACCAGATTAATGGTTTGGATTCCGTGTGAGGGAAAAAGGAAGAAAAGTATCTCTCAGTACTCATTACCATTCTTTTTCACACTTCTAAACTCATTGAATCATAGGTCTAGAGTGTGAGAAGTCATTAGGAGTCCTCTGGCCTAGTTCCCTCATTTTACAGATAAAGAAACTGAGACCCCAAGAAATAGACCCAAGTGACTTATTGAAGGTCTCATAGGTAGAAAAGGTAGAGTTTGAAATGCAATGCACTTTATATTGCAACATGCTGCATAGGCTTCCTCCCTCTCCCCTTAAATTAATTTTTAAAAAAATTTTCAGTTCCAAATTATCTCCCTCCCTCAACCTTCTCTACCACCCATTAAGAAGGCAAGAAATAGGATATATTATACCTATTACACATATGAAGTCATGCAAAACATATTCCCGTTTTAGCCATAGCCCCACTCCCTTCCCAGCTCTGCTTTATTCCTTGTTATTCCTCTATTAAAAAATAAGCTTAAGGACAGGACTATTTGTGCTGGTTTGTGTTTGTATCCCCAAGGCTTAGCCCAGTGCTTGGCACTCAGTAAATGCTTAATCAATGCTTTATCCAGCTAGTTAGGTAGCTACCTAGCCCGTAGGTACTGCTACAACTACCATTACTTTTGTCTAGAAGACTCAGGGCCAGTTGTTATAGGGAATTTTGTTGTTTAGTACTTTTTCAGTTGTATCTCACTCTCCGTGGCCCCTTTTGGGGTTTTCTTGGCATTTGCCATTTCCCTCTCCAATTCATTTTGTAGATGGGGATACAGAAACAAACAGGGGTAAGTGATTGGCCCAGAGATTTAGAGAGGAGAATTGATTTGTTCATGGTCCCATGCTAGTAAGTATCAAAAATAGGAGTGTGTGTCTAGCTCTAGATCATATCTTCCCTATTAGACTCTACCCTCCATTAGGGTAAAGTCCATGTCTAACTGATGACTGTATTCCCCACAGCAGGGCAGCTAGATGTCACAGTGAACAGAGGGCCAGATCTGGAGTCAGGAAGACTCATTTTTCTAAGGTCGTCTGTGGCCTCATTCACTGTGTGACCCTGGGCAAGTCACTGAAACTTTGCCTCAGCTTTCTTATCTGAGAAATGGAGCTTAGACTCCATGATCTCCAACTTTAAATCTACGATCCCGATAAATGTCTAAGGGGATGTTTAACCAAAGGCCAATAGATTCCTTTGGGGGCTTTTTAGAAGGGATTTATGTTTCACTAAGGGGTTGAACCAGATGTCCATTTTAATAACACCTTATTCCAAGATTCTGAGCTACATTAGGTTAGCATGAAAATGTTACAGAAAGAGATGGAAATAATAGCTAATTTTTATATGTAACATTCATTCCCCATGCCACCCTGCCTCCTAGAGTGGCTTGTTAAGCAAGTATGATTCAATATGTATTTCTGTCTGAGCAGAGAGAAACAGGGCTGCTTGAAAGCTGGTATAGTGTACTGTTATCCTAAATCTTCCCTACATTTTTTAATTACAGCTCCCTTAATTACATTAGTGTGTAGATTGAGTTTTAGTCATTACACATTTCCTTTGCCTTCCATTTCCTTCTAAGCCATCTGAACAGAAAATTGGGTTTGTTCAAGGAGCAGTAAACCAGAGCACCAAGTCATCACTTTATGGGCAGTTGATTGTGTGAGTGGAAGATTCGGGAAGGCCAGTCCATCCTGGTGAGGTTGTGCAATTGGACCTGAGGATTTGGAGCTGATCATCTGATATCCTTCTAGAGAGCCAATTAGCTTCGCTGATGATGCTATATGTGATGACGGAATGCTCCAGCATATAATCATGGTGGTATTTATTGATGGAGCTAAGCCCGAAGCCCCAGGATTCTTGGACTTTGTTATTTATACAAGTGGTAGATCAGGAGGCAGCTAGGTGGTGCAGTGGATAGGATGCCAGGCCTGGGGTCATCTTGCTATGTTCAGACATTTACTAGCTGTGTGGCCTGGGCAAGTTACTTAATGCTATTTGCCTTAGTTTTCTCATCTGTAAAATGAGCTGGAGAAGGAAATGGCAAACCTCTCCGGTATCTCTGCCAAGAAAACCCCAAATGGGGTCACAGAAGTCCGACATGACTGAAACAACTGAACAGCAACGACAGAAAGATCAGACTGAAGGATGAGATTTAAAGCTAGAGGTTCTAGATTCTGGCTCTGTCATTTTTTTTTTAGCTGTGTAACCCCATACTGTCCTCTCTGGGCCTCTGCTTCCTCATCTGTAAAATGAGATTGTGCAAAATTATGGGATCAGAGACCTTAGATGTCTTCAAGTCTATCTCTTTCATTTTTCAGAGGAGGAAAATGAGGTCCAGAGAGGGTAAAAGACCTAGTAAGGATCAAAGTCAGGATTTGAACTCAGATCCCATAATTCCTAGTTCATTGTTTTTCCATTATATGGGATGATCTCCATAAAGCTATGCAACCTACAAGAATCTTTGTTATTAGGAATATTTTTAGAAGTATTCATGCACCATCAAATGAGAACAGTGATTCTTAGTAATTTAGTTACTCCTACTGTGATTAAACCAGGAGGAAAATAAGATGGTGCCATAATTTCACCTCAGTCTTTCATGTTTTTTTCTTCTTCTGAGAATTAAACTTAATTTGTCAAATGGATAGCCAGTCATTTTAGCTCAGCTGACTTGAATCCAATCACTCCCCATACATTCATCTAGCTCATGATACTGTGCGCTTAGACAGAAATATGTTATTAACCAGACCTTGACAGTTTTCTGAGTCCTGTTTGAAAATGGAATTGACATTCAAGACTCTCCCTCAACAGACCCATAGTATAGCTAGTCATCAACACCAACAATTCAATGCATTGAGTCACTCCCTAACCTCAAAACCCATATCTCATTGAAGGCCAACTTCTAGGAAATCCAGCACTTTCCCAGTATCTAAGTGGAATCTTCAGTTGCCTAAAAGAAAAAATGTGTGTTCCATGTTAGCAATATTAAGTCTAAAACCAAACTTGTGGCTTTCCAGGAAGCCATGATCCTTACCAAACCACTTGTAATGCAAGCTAAACAGATACAGCCACAAAGTAGATAGAAAACTATAGCATTCAGGCCATTCATTTCTTTTCTTTGTAGTAAAAATTATTATTGACATTTTTATGGCATTTTGCAAAGCCAGCAGATGCGCTTATGACAAGAATACCGTGAGATTCATATTATACCTCTTCTTATCCCCATTTATCACACGAGAAAACTTTTAGGCTTGTTTTACATTTCAGACATTTAAGAAGGAAAAATTTTAGTAGTAACAATCCTTTGTATACTGCTTGAAGATGAACAAAGCATTTGTCTCATTTAATACTCACAGAAAACCTGTGAGGAAGGCTCATTCTTTAGATGAGAAAGCTGAGACAGATACAGTGCCTGATCTCAGGAAGCTCATGTATAATTGATTTTCTTCATGACACTACAAGTGTAAGTTAGAAGTGTAAGTGACTAGCTCAGAGAGTCACAACTCAGTCAGATTTCAAATTCAGGTCCTCTTGACTCCAAGTCTACTCACTACACCAGCCTGCTTTTAAAATTATCTTGGGATTGAATGCTTTTTGCATCTAGTGAATGCACTAGATTTATTCTAGCATGTATCTGGACAGAATCCAGACAGTATGGTACAATGACATTTACAATTAAATTTTTTCCCCCATCTAAATGTTTATTTTAGCAAGCTTCTTTGTATGTTCTAAAAGCCTTTCAAATGGTTTTGGGGTTTTCATTTGTTTGGTTTTGTTCTGTTGGTCAGCACTTTGGAAAGATTACTGGATTTGGAGTCAGAGATCCTGGGTTCAAGTTTTGGCTCAACCACTCATTCTTTATGTGTCCTTGTGCTACTCATTTAACTTCCCTGAATCTCAATATTCATTATTCAATATTACATTAACATAGAGTTTTCTATATTATGTACAATTCCAGGGTTGGACTAGATGATCTTATAAGGCAGAGATTCTTTAGCTTTTTATGTGTCTTGGACCTCTTTGACAGGCTAGTGAAACCTACAGACCCTTCTTGGAATAATGAATGTATAAGATAAAATACATAGTGTTACAGAGGAAACAAATTATATATGGATTCCTTGATAGCAGGGACTGATTTTTTTTTTGCCTTATTTATATTTCTAATGATTAGCACAATGCCTGGCACATAGTAGGTACTTAATAAAGGTTTTTTGACTTGCCTTGAAATAAAGATGTGGTTTATTTTTTTCCTTCAGGTACAGACTCCCCTCTTAAAAATCTATCCATGAATCCCTATGAGTTAAGACAGGTTAAGAACTGTGATGAAAGCTTTTTTCTAATTCCAGAATCTTATTTGAAAATAAGATACTGGTCTCTGTCTTTATGGAGAAATCAGCCTTTATTGGAGAGGAGAGCATTCAGAAGGCTAGGTGCCTTGGCAGATATTTCCATTGCTACTCATAATATGCCCACAAGCTTTCTCACTTTTTAAGGCTTCCCATGGAAGTGGCTGAGGCAGGATAACATGTATAAAACATTTATGTAAAAGGATCCCAAGTGTGCTACAAAATGTGCTTGGTATTAAAAAAATGAACTATTGAAAAAAGATGATGTAGCTGTTGAAAAAGTTTACAAGTCCCTGAATTGCTTTGTTTGCCAATATAAACCTGGCCATCCTGAAATGCTGCCAGGGAAGATAACACTATCTGTTTAATAATATACACTGTGAATATAATGGTTATTCTCAGTATTTATTTTTAATGTTTAAGGGGGCACTCGGAACACAAAGTGTATCTAAATAAGTGAGGCAGCTAGATAAATGCAGCCAGAACTCATTATTAATGCACTAGGCTGAGAATCTCTAGCCAGCTGTTGCTAAAGCCATGAATTCTGGGAAAACTAGAACTGGAGATTTGAGGTGTTGTTAATATCAGAAATGGCACCCATATTTTGAGAGAATGTATATCTTGCAGAAGTGAGCTTCAAGTTTAAGGCTTTGGAGGTAAAAGACAGTGTGGCTCAGTGGGGTGAGCACTGGAGTCAAGAGCCCTGGGTTCAAATCCTGACCCTGAGACCTACTGCTTATGGGGTTTAACATCACTAAACCTTAGTTTTCTCATCTACAGAATGGGGATAACACCTCAGCAATTTACTTCACAGGGTTATTTTGATCAAAGATATTTGTAAACTTTAAAGAGCTCTAAAAAATGTATATAACTGCTATTAGTATTTAGTCTGAAGCATTATCACATTTTAAAAAATAGCAATAGCTAGGGGAAGTTAGGCAACACAGTAGTAGAGCACTGGCCCCAGAGTTAGGAGGGACTGAGTTCAAATCCTGTCCCAGACATTAACTGTGTGACCCTGAGCAAGTCATTTGGATCCAATTACCTCCCCCCCAAAATTAGCAATAGCTAGCCATTTATAGAATACTTTCAGATTCACAGAGCACTGTATACATTATTTTATTCAGTCATAATAATTCTGTGAGATAAGTGCTGTTATTAACTTCATTTTGCAAATGAGGAAATTAGGGCACAGAGGAGCTCAGAATTATGCAGCTAGGAAGTGTCTGAGGCTGGATTTGAACTCCCTGGAGTCCTGACTCTTGGACCAGCATTCCATCCATTGCACCAACTAACTGCATTTCCTAGAAAATGGAATGGAAGAAAACATGCTTGCCATCTATACTTTAAATATTTGAAACTATTTTGTTCAAGAGCATATTTAGTTCCAGATCTAGGATTGCATTGATATTGGGAGCTCCCTGGTGAACAAACTCCCTCCCCTAATGCAGATGAACAATTGTGATGCAATTTATAGTTTAGAATTTTTTTTTGGGGGGGGGAGGTAGCAGAGTGAAGGTTAAGTGATTTCTCCAAGGCTACTTTATCAAGGCTTGCCTTCTTTCTCCTGGATTACAACTCCAGATCATATTCAATTATTTGTAAGTAACCTATTCATAGCCTTAAGAAGGAACCTCACTTCTAACTTCTGGTTTTCTCCAAATCATCAGCTAGACAAGACTGGGCTTTTCTAGAAGCTGTATGTAAATCCCAGGACTTAGCACAAGATCATGAAGGTGATCTTTGCAAAATTCTCTATTTTCCGAATAGAAAATAGAAGGGACCTTAGAGTTTGAGTCCTTATTTTATCTAAACAACAACTGAGACTTAGAGACTTAGACATAAGTGACTTGTCCACAGTTTCACAGCCAGAAAGCAGCCAATCTGGGCTTTGAATGCAGACCCTTCAGATTCACTGCTTTTAACAAGGTTATTTGAAAACTCAAATAAAATGGAAAGGTTGAGTCAGAGAAGCTAAATTACAAGCCAGAGTTACTGAGTTGGTAGTGAAAATCCAGCTTACATGTACAAGAATGCAAATCATTCCCCAATTGATAAATGGTCAAAGGATATGAACAGGCAGTTTTCAGAGGAAGAAATTAAAGCCATCTATAGTCATACGAAAATCCAACTTAATCAGGAAGAACTTCATCACAATAGGAATTGTAGAAAGAGATTTATGCTTCAGGTAGGGATTGTATTAAGTGACTTCTAAGGTTTTTTCCATTCTTAAAAGTTTGAGATTCTATAGTGGGACCAAATTGCCTTGAAACATAACTTTTATAAGAGCTTGAATGGCTATTGAAAATTCTTCAGTGGAAAAAAAATCATATTCCAAGAGCTGATTCTCTTTAGCAAAATGACATTGTAAATAGAATAGTGACTTACATCCAGGAAGACCTAAGTTAAAATTCTGCACAGATATACTAGCTGTGTGTCCCAGATCAAGTCAGTAAACTTCTATGGAACTCAATTTCTTCAACTGTAAAATGAGGGGATTGGACTCAATGGTCTCTGAGATTGCTTTCAATTCCTAATGGACACTATATAAATGTTAGCTATTGTTATAATAGGACTGCCTTCATCTTCAGGCTAATTGCCAGAATTGATAAATGTTCAAATGCATCCCAAAATAATATTGGATCTGGTTTTTTTTCCTATAAAGTAATACCTAAACCAAATCATTAGCAGAAGTTTGCTGTTGAAACAGTTTTTCCTTGATTATATTTAAATCACTGCCGAACTGCTTGAGAGCAGGGACTGTCTTTTGCCTTTCTTTGTATCCCCAGCACTTAACTAAATGCCTAGCACATATCTAGGAGCTTAAAGCATGCTTATCGAATTGAGTGAGTAAGTGGTGGTTGTAGACCTTGAGTCTTCTACTGTTTCAAACCTGATGCCACAAGGCTAAGATACTGCCTTTGTCCTAGAGAAGCTTGATTATAAGATTACATGGGGTGTGACCAGAAGGAGGAAAGCAGTTTTGAGAGCATAGGTACCAGGTTGCACACCTGGTGCTGATATAGGAATAGTATGAAACATCAGCCATGTTTAAAAATGGGGCTGTTGGTGTGAGCAGATTTCCTGAGAATATGAGCCAGATACCTCTTAGTATTTTATTCATGTTTCCTGGAATTTTATCTTCTCTCATTGAATTTCAGAATTTAGAATTAGACTTGAACAAAAACATCTATTTCCCCATTTCCCCCTACCTAGGGTATTGCTACTAAAATTTTAATAATGTGAAAAATAAGAGTTGGGGTGATTATAAAGAAAGGGGTTGTCTCATGAGCTTTGGGGGTCTACTTGTATGTCTGATTGAATTCTGATCTATATGTGGTGATAGAAAACATTGTCCTTGTCTTATGTTTCCTTTGGGTTTCTCTGATTGGAGAAGGGGGAGGGTGACATTATTTAGTCAAGTTTTATATAGTAATATGGAGAGGACAGTCCTGCCATTTCATCTCTCACAACAAATGAGATTATGCAAACCTTCAAAGGATAATAGATTTATAGGAAGGGAACTTAGAAGTCATTTAGTCCAATCCACTGACTTTACAGATGAAGAACAGAGGTCCAGAAAAGTGAGATCACTCATCTAGTAAGGGAAAGAACCAGAATCTAAACCCAGGTTCTGGCTCCAAAAACAGAATGTTTTTTAAACATTATCAGTGCAAGAATTTGTTTTGCTTAATTGTACATATCTGTAATGGGTTTTGTTTTTCTGCTTTCCTCATTGGAGGGGGGATTCAGGATTGAAAATAAAATAAAACTGAATTTTAAAAATACCCTAGCACTCTTTCAATTATGCAATTTATATGACAAAAATGTCATATAAATGTCAGGTGGCACAGCTGCAACAACGAACAACAACTGAAAATATACATGGTTTCAGGATGGATCAGTGTATCTCCTGCATCCCAGGAGCCCAGGTAGACAAATTCTGGAATTGGCTTTGCATGTTCTGAGGAGATGTGTTTCTTGTTTGAGGCAAGGTGCCTAAGGGATTTCCAGACTAGGGAGTATCTCAGCCCAGGTCTGTGCCTAGAGGTCTTTAGTGCTGAGGATTAGTTTAGAAAGCTTAGATGCCTTTAACATAGAGGAACTAAGGAAATTTATTTCATTCAGACATCCAATCATCTTACATAGAAATATCTTCTGATATTTCTGTATTCTCTTTCCCTTTGTTATCAAACCCCAGAAAATGCCTTCATAGGGGATTGGAGAACAGGGAGAATTTTTGGTTTTGTTTACAAAGTCTATGATTTCATAGGGAGTTTTCTCATGTGAAAGCCACTTGGGCCAGTGCTGATCTACACCTGCTAGGCCATTTGTAACCTCAGGGTACAGAGATAGGGTGTATGATAGAAATGAAAGCAGATACTGAGAACCGCTGCCTCAAATTAATGGCAGAGCTGGAGGCATTCATGAGTCATCAATCCCAAACCAAATCAGCTCCAGGGCCCAGGGGAAGTCAGAAGACTCAGTATCTCAAGGGCCAAAAACCATTGGGGGAATAAAATCTCTGGAGCAGATTTGAGGGAAAAAAACCTATATCCCAGAAAACTGGCTCAGTGAGACTGAAGGTCCAGGGCTGGATTTGACATTCTTCACAAGTTTTTAGATCCTTGTTTTCCTTTGGAGAGGTAATACAGCATGTCCCAAAAATCTTAGTGCAGTTTTCATCTTGAAAACTTGAATAGAGGATGTTTCCTTTAGACAAAAGAGGTGTGATTGTAATTTTAACTTTTAATAGTTTGAAAAATTGTGCTAAGACTTTTGGGATGGATGCCCTGTATAGGTTCTTGTTGGTCATATCTTGAGATTTTCCTTGTAGTGATGCTTGAAAATTGAAGTAGAGCAGGATGATTATCACCCACTTGGATGCAACCAACTCAGTCATCCACAAAAAGGCATCTGAAGGCCCTTACCATACACAGGAAATTCCTTGTCCACCCAGAAACTGTGCCACATCTATACATCCGTGAGTTCTTTTGGAAACTCATGATCCCTTTAATAAGCAATTGAAAGTAAAAGTCAAAAGGTTAAGGTGATACAAAGAAGCAAAAAACAAAGAACAAAATAAGCAATTCAACATCATCCAAAAACTTTGTTACACAGTCTTGAGACCAATTGAGTAATTACTGGAGAGGAATGTTGGAAGCAATTTGATTTGTGAGGAGTTACAAAGTGATATAAAGACACCTGGATCTTTGAAGATTACGTAGTCCAACACCTGATTAATCATTTTACAGATAAGGAAACCACGGCTCAGATAGGAAGGTGACTTACCCAAGACTAGACAGTTCAAACTGTACCCTGGTCAGAATGCATGTGGAGTGCTGCTTTCAGTTCTGGTTACAATGTATCAAGGAAGACATTGATGAATGGAAGAGTGTCCAGAGTGAGCCAAAGAGACTGTAAAGAGACTCAAGGAAATGCCATGTGAGTATGGTTTGAATGACTGCTAGGTGGCTTAGTGGATAGAAAAGACCTGAGTTCAAATCCAGCCCCAGATACTTATTAGCTGTGTAACCTTGGGCAAGTCACTTAATGTTTGTTTCAGTTTCCTCATCTGTGAAATGGGAATGATAGTAGAGCTATTGTATCAACTGTGATAATGATAACTACAAAGCATTTAATGCAATGTCTGGAACATAGTAGGTGCTATATACATGTTAGCTGTTATTATTAACTTGGAGAATTTATTTAGCTTTGAAAAGAAATGACTGAGGTGGGGGTGGGGGGAAAGGAATAATTGTCTTCACCTATTTGAAGGACTCTCATGTCATTACATCATCATAGAATGTAAGCTCTTTGGAGAGTAGAAATGCCTTTTTTTGTCTTTAGAAGTTCAGTGCCTTGCGCATAGTAATCACTTAATAAAATGCTGAATTGGTTGTAGTGTGGAAGAAAGATGAGATTTGTTCTGCTTGGCCCCAGAGGTCAGAACTAGCAGCAGTGGCATGGAAGTTACAAAGCAGATTGACATAAAGAAAAAAATTTCTAACAATTTGAGCTCTTCAAAATTGAAATAGTTTGCCCCCTGGAGGTAGCAGGGGCCCTTTGAGCAATGACTGAATGGCTTCTTGTTAGGGATGCTATAAAGGGCAATCCTTTTTTCAGGTATTGGTTGAGTCTGCTGGCCTCTGAAATCCTTTCGGTTTTTGAGATTCCAGGAAGTAGCCAACCCAGGAGCCAAAGTTCAGTCTTCCAACTGTGATTCCATTGTTTTACGATATATTATGTTGCTTCTTGCAGAATGTGAAATTGTGAGTAAAGTATTTAGGGAATAGCATGCAGAATCAAGTGATCCAAATGGAACCATATGGATTTTGACAAATGAGCTACATATGTGGGGTCTTCTGTCAACCAGTGATGAATGGTTTTAGGCTTTTCATCTTAAATGTTTAAAACTGAACATAAACTCATATATAATTTTCAACATATCAATTCAGTTTCAGCATTCAATATTTTCAACAACTATTACTGTTCTTGGTTACCTGTTTTGATTTTTGAACATTTTTAATCATGTGACCATCCAGAAAAGACATATGAACTTGGAGTTACAAGTTCTGAGTTCAAATCCTGCCCCTGTCACTTATCTTTGTGCCATTGGGTGACTAATTTAGCTTATCTGGGCCTCAGTTCTCTCATTTGTAAAATCCCACCAAATTCTAGATCTATGATGCTATGACTAAGAAAAGGACTGAAATTTAATGATTGTCTCCCATGCATGTTACTTCTGATGCCTAAAGTAATTCCATGAGGTCATTTTCTGAAGATGTTAGAAAATTTATGAGAAATTCCTGTTGCATGTATCTCACTATCCTTTCGATGGAGCCAGCCTAGGGTGAATGCAGGAGTAAATCAGCCCCCAGGTGTTAGTCCCTGTTCTGCACAGTGCCTGGAACATTTTGTTCAGTTGTTTCAATCTTGTCTGATTCTTTATGACACTGTCTGGGGCTTTCTTGCCAAACATACCAGAGTGGGTTTCCATTTCTTTCTACAGCTCATTTTGTAGATGAGGAAAGTGAGGCAGACAGGGTTAAGTGACTTGCCCAGGGTCACACAGCTTATAAGTGTCTGATGCTAGATTAGATCTCAGAAAGATGAGTCTTCCTGACTCCATTCTGTGCACTATGGCACCACCTAGTTGCCCCCATGCCTGACATATAGGTCTGACTAATAATATGTTTGATTGTGGTATTAAATAAGTCACATCCTCTTTCCAGGCTTCGGTTTTCCTCATGTGTCACATGAACTAGATGATATCAAAGGTCTCATCTAGCCCTAATATTCTAAGATTTTAGAACATTGAATAAAAGCATAGTGTGCTGGCATCAGGCCATCTGGGAAAAGATGATTGGCCAAATGTAGCAACTGTTTAAGGATTTATTAATATTACATTTGACTCACATTAACACATTTGGATATATAGTGAAAGGTTTTTATTACCAAGCTGTGAAAATATTCAAGTTGTTTTCACACATAGAAGGCAGCTTCTCCATTTCAGCCCTGGAATTGTAGTAAGTAAATAACTAAAGGGAATCTCTTTTATAGTTCCTTAATTCTTTACCAGGAAAAAACCAGTTGGGAGAACTGGACCCAAAGAGCTCAAGAATGAAGTTAGTGGTGAGGGCCTTGGTCAGACCAGCTTCTGAAAAGATCACATTGGGTTGTGAGCTTATGTATATCCAGCAAATTTTTACTTGTCAGCATGAACATTTATTAAATTAAACATTCATATTCTACATAAGCATTTATAAATAAAACATTTGTGAAGCATTTATTATTACAACATATATAGGGTACTTTAAAAACCTTAAAGTACTGTCTAAATGAGGATGATGATTGCCAGTCCCTTCCCCAAAGGACCCTGAATTTTAATTAATTTGAAAAACATATAAGAGGATGAAATAGCTTTTCACGCTGGTTAGGAGACACAAGGTAATCCCCTAACACAAAGCCAATTATGGACCAGTGGTCAAGGGGAGTGCAGCCCAAACAGGATTACAATGGAATTGGGTAATATTTAACAAGATAAATAAAAACACTAAAACATAGATAACATGACATTTTATAACTAAGTCAATATGCTGCTGGCAGGAATCTGTATGTATTGATTAGTGCCTACCTCCTCTCTAATGGAGTTGGATACCACTGCCCTAGTACTCTCACAAATTTAACTGGATTTAAGAACATCGTAAAAACAATCTCCTTGGATACCAGTAATATATCACCTGAGAACCGAATATGTTCCAAGGAGGAAAGAAACTGAATAAATAAATAAAGATACAGGCTAATGCTGCCAGAAGATATATATCCTTACCCAGTTTTGGAATTGAAAAACTCAGTATGGATTATGCTCTTTCACATTCTCTTTTGAGCTCCTATTTTGACTTACTCGGGTAAATTGTCCATTTCTTTGGTTTTTTTTAAAAACAAGTATCAGAGATAGACCCTTTAGTAATGGTGTAAGTACGGGATGAAGGGTAATAATATTAGTAGCTAACATTTTTATTGAACCTACTATGTGCCCAGGTGAAGCACATTATAAAAATTATCTCATTTTGTCCTCACAACAGCCTTGGTGTTGTGGTCCTCACAGCAACCTTGGTGTTGTGGTCCTCACAACAACCTAGGTGAGCACTATTATAATCCCCATTTTTCAGATGAAGAAATTGAGGCAGACAGAAGGTTAAGTGACTTGTCCAGGGTCACATAGATAATAAGTATCTAAGGCTAAATTTGAACTCAGGACTTCCTGACTGGTTCCATCTCTCTAACCAGCACACTAGCGGCCCCCATATCATATAGGTAATTTGTTTCTCTGTCTCCATTCCTCCTCTTTCTCTCTGGCATCCACGTTCCTGGATTCCTTGGCCCCAGCTCTGTGTAGGTACAAAAGTACAAGAGCAAAGCTGAGAGTAATTTTAAGATGGAAAAATCTTGAGAGTAGTGATCTGTGGTGTCATTGCCATCTCTCCCTGCCTTTGACTCCTGATCTAGCAAGTGAGGAGGTTTTCATTTCATGGCCTCAGTGACCATACTTCCCAAGTCTATGCTGGAGTGTAGGTAGGTGGTCATAGGAGAAGGATGAGTTTGTAGAAACCTTAGGATGGCTGTATAGGTTAAGGAATGGAAGGATGCAGGAAGTAAGCTACCTCCCTCACAATTTTGTTGTTTGTTATTCATTTGTTTCAGTTGTATTTGACTTTCAGGACCCCATTTGGGGTTTTCCTGGCAAGATACTGGAATGGTTTGCCAATTCCTTTTCCAGCTCATTTTACAGATGGGTAAACTGAGGCAAATAGGGTCAAGTGATTTGCCCAGGGTCACATAGCTAGGAAGTGTTTGAAGCCAGATTTGAAGTCAGGAAGATGAGTTTTCTTGACTTGTGAATTTGCAGATAAGATTTTATTCTTCTCTGTATTAGAGTATTTGAAAATAATTTGAAAAAGTCCTTACACTTTGAGGCAAACCTTTTAAATACTGAAAACTAGGTCCTATCCCTAGGCACTAGATTTTTATTATTGTGTCCCTCTGCCAAATCTTTCAAAGTACTTTTCCAATATCCCCCAAATTTTCACAACAGTACTAAAGAGAAAGCGGAGATGCAGACAACTTTCTTCTAACACAGTAAATTGGATTTTTAAACTTGAACATTTTAGGTTTACCCAGACACCTATTAGCTGTGGGAGCCTAGGCAAGACACCTTCTCTGAATCATAGTTTCATCATCTGTAAAATGGAGAAAATAATTGCATCTATGTAACAAGATTGCTGTGAGGATTAAACAAAAAATGGTATGAAAAGTACCTTATACTCTTAAAAGTGGTCTGTAAATATGAACTTCTATACCCCATTTCTTTTTGTTAATCATTTTTGGTTTGCATTTCTCAACTCGATCACTTAGAGAAAATAGCAGTGAGTTTTTGTGAAAGCTTGTTGTTTTGATCTCTATCCAATTAAACTTCTGTCATTATATATGTTCCTTTACTTGGACTGAGTTCAGTGAGAGCTCAAGACAAAATTCCTGGTAGTTAACGTATTATCCTGGTATAGCTGGACCCCTGGGATAAGAAAACATTCACAGAAAGGCAAATTATTGCCTGTGGTACATTAGGTCCTGTTCTTAAGGAAGCAGTTATCCTTTGTGATCTTGACCTTGTGACCTAAGAAGTCCTCAAGTGACTTGTCTCTCCTAATCACTGGCCATTCAGCCTGGGTTTAATTTGTTCCATGATTATTGAAAATGTTTTGAAATGTCTTGGCAGTACATGATCCCACTGAAATTTTCTATGACAGAAGTGTTGTCTTGTTTAGAATATGTGTTCATTTATTCCCAACAGTGATAGCCTTGATCTTTCCAATGAAAGAATTTTACAGTCATGGGGGAGGGCAGGGTGCAGAGGGAGGCTATCTGAACCTGGAAACACACTTGACACATTCAGAGGTTTGAAAATGATAGTCTTAAGTCAATTCAACCAGTGGCTGCTGTGTGCCAAGCACAAAGTTAAACAGCTGTTGTCCTCAAATAGCTTCCATTCTGCTGGGGAATATAGTATTATGCAGATGTGTATGTGAAAAACAGAGAATAAGGGTAATTAACATTCAACTATTCAAATGAACACCACCAGTTCTTCAACAATCAATGTGATTTCATTGGTGGGGGTACTTCTTTCACCAATTCAGAGTGAAACTCTATAACCTAGGAGATTTTCAAGAGTTGGTGCGAGGGAAAAATTCATACCCTTACAGCCACAAATGGTCATGAAACTCTCTGGATTTAGCTCATCTTGAGGTGACAGGTATACAACCTCCCACTAAATGCTTGTGAAGCTCCTTTCTAGCTTGGTCTTCTAGGACCTGCCAATAACCACACTTTGCTAGTACAGCCTTCTGATTTTACTTCTGTTCCACAATGAGTCATCAGTGTAGGACTTGAATGGAGTGAAAGAAATTGGGGTCAAGAAAACCTCAGAGCTGGAAGGGAGAGGAGGGGGTGGGGTTGTTGATGGAGCATTTAAGATTATTTGGTGTCATCCAAGAGCAAGGTATGATGAGTTGGAAAACTGATATGGTCTGACCTGCACCCTAGATTTCAGAGTATTCAAAGAAAGTTTGCATAGGATCCCATAGTCCAAAATTCTTCAAGCATTGGAGTGGGGGTGGTCAGCTTAGGATGGAAAGAGGTTAGGTTAATGCTAGAACTATAGTCTACCTTGATTTCAACAAAGCTGACAAAGTTTCTCATGTGTTCCTTGGACAAGATGGATAGAGGTGGACTAGATGATCATATAATTAAAGAAATGTGGAACCACTAGAATGACTGGACACAAGTTGATATAAACTTGTAGGAAGGTCAACTATAGATTACCCCAGGAATCTATGGGTTTTGTGTGTGTGTGAGTATTTCACATTTTTTCAATAACTGGGATGAAAGTATTATTGGTATACTTATCAACTGGGAGGCATAATTAACCCATTATAGGACAAAGTCAAGATTCAAAAATATATTGCAGACTAGAATATTGGGTCAAATCTAAAAAGATGATCTTTAATAGAAATAAATAGAAATTCGAGAAAAAGTTCCCTCATTCCAAAAAAAAAAATGAACTTTACAAGGACAAGATGCAGGTGGTGCTCATTTTTAAAAGATTTAGGAGTTTTAGTGGACTACCAGCTTATTACAAGGTATAAAGGGGAGAGGTTTCCTGTCTTTGTATTTCCAGCTAGATGATACAGTGGACAGAGCACTGGGCTTGGAGTCAGTAGGGCCTGAGTTCAAATTTGACCTCAGAAGGTTACTAATTGTTTGAGTGACTCTGGGCAAGTTATTTAACCTCTGCCTCAGTTTATCAACTACAAAGTATTGTTATAACAATAACACCTACTCCCTAAGGTTGTTATGAGGATCAAATGAGATAATATATGTAAAGCACTTAGCTTAGGAGCTGGAATATAGTATGTGCTTAATAAATGCATTGTTGACCAACAGACAAGTCAGTGTGATCCTGGGCTTCATTGAGAAAGATATGGTGTTCATGGTAAGGACAGGGAAATGATAGTTCTGCTGTATTCTATACTGGTTGGATAAATACTGTGTGATACTTTGTGTTATAGTTTGAAATCTCACAACACTATATCTCTTTCATTTTCATTTTTCCTCATTCCCCTGAGATTTTCAGAATTTTTTTTCTAAAGGAATATTATTTTGTATAATTCTAAAAAAAATTTCCTTGGTAATCTGATTAGAATAGCATTAAATCTATAAATTAATTTACATAGTATTTTTATTTTTGTTATACTGGCATACTGTATAGTCATAAGCAGTAAATAGCTCCCTAATAATTGAATCTCTCTTTTTTTTTTGCTGAGCATTTTGTAGTTGTATTTATATAAATCTCATATGTACCTTGATGAGTTAAATCCCAGATATTTTGTGCTCTTTGTTATTATTTTGAATAGAATTTTTCTTAAAATGTCTTTCTGATTTTTGTTAGCATTGTCCAGAAATGTAATTTTGTGGGTTTAGTTCATATACTGCACCCTTGTTGATACCATTAATCTTTTCATTTAGTTTCTCTGCTATTTTTATGAGGTTGTCCAAGTACATAATCATATCATCTGAAAATAGGGATGCTTTTTATCTTTTTTT
>CM053771.1:496986447-497003361 GCA_028658325.1 Potorous gilbertii | reverse complement strand
AAATTAGAAATATTGAAAACCAAAGGAGATACTAATAAAATTGAAATTAAGAAAACTATTGAATTAATAAATAATACTAAAAGTTGGTTTTATGAAAAAACCAATAAAATTGATAAACCTTTGGTCAATTTTATTTAAAAAAATAAAGTAAAAAACCAAATTACCAATATTAAAAATGAAAAGGGTGAACTCAGCTCCAATAAGGAGGAAATTAAAACAATAATTAGAAATTATTTTGCCTAACTGTATACCCATAAATTCAACAATCTAAATGAGATGGATGATTATTTTAAAAAAATATAAATTGCCTAGATTAACAGAACAGAAAGTTGAGTATTTAAATAACCCTATCTCAGAAAAAGAAATTTAACAAGAACCATAAATGAACTCCCTAGGAAAAAATTTTCAGGACCAGATGGATTTACAAGTGAATCCTATCAAACATTTAAAGAAGAGTTAATTCCAATACTATGTAAACTCTTTGGGGAAATTGCCAAAGAAGGAGTCCTACCAAATTCTTTTTATGATACAAATATGATTCTGATACCTAAACCAGGAAGAGCGAAAACAGAGAAAGAAAATTATAGACCAATTTCTCTAATGAATATAGATGCAAAAATTTTAAATAAGATATTAGCAAAAAGAATACAGCAACTTATCATAAGAATAATACATTATGACCAGATAGGATTTATACCAGGAATGCAGGGCTGGTTTAATATTAGAAAAACTATTAGTATTATTGATCAAATCAACAACAAAACTAACAGAAACCACATGATTGTCTCAATAGATGCAGAAAAAGTCTTTGACAAAATACAACACCCATTCCTATTGAAAATACTAGAAAGCATAGGAATAAATGGAACTTTCCATAAAATAATAAGCAGTATCTACCTAAAACCATCAGCAAGCATTATATGCAAAGGGGATAAGCTAGATGTATTTCAATAAGATCAGGGGTGAAACAAGGATGTCCATTATCACCACTGTTATTCAATATGGTATTAGAAATGCTAGCTGTAGCAATAAGAGAAGAAAAAAAAATTGAAGGAATTAGAACAGGCAAAGAAGAAACTAAGTTATTACTCTTTGCAGATGATTTAATGATATACTTAGAGAACTCCAGAGAATCAAGTAAAAAACTACTTGAAAGAATAAACAACTTTGGCAAAGTTTCAGGCTACAAAATAAACCCAGATAAATCATCTGCATTTCTATATTACTGACAAAGCCCAATAGCAAGAGATAGAAAGAGAAATCCCATTTAAAGCTAGGGTAGACATGATAAAATATCTGGGAGTCTACCTGCCAAAATAAACCCAGGAACTATATGAACAAAATTACAAAATACTTTTCACCCAAATAAAGTCAGATCTAAGTAAGTGGAAAAACATCAGCTGTTCATGGATAAACTAATATAATAAAAATGGCAATTCTACTTAAATTAATATACTTCTTTCATCCATGCTAATCAAACTACCAGATAATTATTTTCAAGAGCAAGAAAAAAGTTTTTTTCATCTAGATAAGTAAGAAATTAGAAAAAATTATAGTAAGTCCAAGAACTATTTTCCAGTGGATAAATGGTCAAAAGGACATAAAGAAAGTTTTCAAAAGTCATGGAAATTTTACTCCAAAACAATTAACAACATCTTTGCTAATTTTCTGGGTGTAGGATGAAATCTTAAAGTTATTTTGAATTATTGTAGATGACAAGAGATGGAAATAACCCAAATTGCAGGTTAAACAGGCAAACTAATTATACACTGTTGCAGAAGCTGAGAACTGTTCCAACTATCTTGGAAAGCAACTTGAAATTATGCTTTTAAAAGTGATTTAAAAGTGATTAAAATATCTATACTCTTTGATCTTCAGATCTATGTGCTAGGGCATCAAAATCTGAAAAGATCTTACATATGATAAAAAATTCAGTTTCCAAAAACATACATTGACCAAAAGAGGCCTCATTTTGCATGACATTAGATTTTTATGACACTGAAACCCAGGCAAGATGAGTACATGGAAGTGAATTCAACTCCTTAAAGTCTATTACCATCAAAGATTGAAGGAAATATTATGGGGGGGAGGGGAAGCCCACCAAGGAAGCTGGGTTCTGAATCATTATCAAAATAAACCTTGGGATCAGAAAATAGACAAAATATAACTTTTTTCCTTTTAGCAAACTGGCAGGAAATATCAGAGCAGAATGTTATCAACATTGTCAGATGAGATTTAAGCTTTTTTTTCCTACCTACCTTTGGCAGTCTTGAAGTCAATCAACTTCAACTCTGAATAATATTTTTAGTAGCATAGCACATGATTACTATACTCATTTGCTTCCATATATTGTGTACATAATCAGTTTCATTGATCAATCCCTATTACTCATTCTGTACAAAATTAGTTAGTTGACTGCAGCTTTATAATATGGTTTGACATCTGGTATTGCTAGTACTCCTTCCTTACCATTCCCCACTTACCCAATTCATTCCCTGGACATTCTTGCCTTTTTGTCTCCAGATGAAATGTTTTTTTACCTTTATAAAGTAATTCTTTGGTAATTTCATTGGTATGGTGCTGAATAAATAAATTAGTTTAAGAAGTATTGTCATTGATATTACATTGATTTGGTCTGTCCATGCAATTAATATTTCTCCAGTTCTTTAGATCTGTCTTTATTTGTGTGAAGAATGTTTTGTAACTGTGTTCATATAGTTCCTGGGTTTATCTTGGCAGGTAGATGCCCAAATATTTTATATTATCTGTGGTTATTTTAAAGAGCATTGCTTTTTCTATTTTTTCCTGCTGTGTTTTCTGGGCAATATATAAAAAATGTTGATAATTTGTTCAGGTTCATTTTACATCCTGCAACTTTGCTGAAGTTGCTGTTTCAGTTAGTTCTTAGTTGACTCTCTAGAGTTCTGTAAGTAAAGTATCATATATGCAAAGAATAATGGTTTCATTTCCTCATTGTTTATGCTAATTCCTTCAATATCTTTCTTCTTATCTTCTTGTTGTAATTCACATTTCTAGTAGAGTGCTGAGTAGTAATGATGATGATGGACATCCTTGCCTTACCTCTGATCTTATTGGAAAGGTTTCCAACTTATTCTCGTTACAGATAATACTTGCTCTTTGTTTTACATGGATACCACATCATTTTAAGGAAAGTTGCATTTTTTCTTGTCCTTTCTAATTTTTTTTTAACAGGGTTGAGTGTTGTATTTTGTCAGAAACCTTTTCTGCATCTATTGAAATAATCATATATTTTTTCTTATTGTTTTTGTTGTTAATATGGTCAATTATGCTGACAGTTTTCCTGATATTGAATCAGCCCTGCATTTTTGGTATAAGTCCAGCTTGTGGTATATTGCTACAATCTCCTTGCTAGTATTTAATTTAATTTATTTCACATTGGTATTTATTAGAGAAATTGCTCTGTAGTTTTTCTTTTTCTGCTTTGACTTTCCCCGTACCTTATAAACCTATTCATGCTCAAAGGCTATATGGCTTCCCAAGCTCCTGGATCTTAAGAATTTTTAAGGTCCTTCTTCATGCTCTAACAGCTGACTTCCTTGATTAGAAGTTGAGGAAAGAGGAGAACATGTGGGATTAAACTTAAAGGCTGTAAAGTTTTGGCAGTATAAAATTAAGAGACTTCACAAAATCCCAAACAAAGCCTCACTTGCTTCTAGCTAGCATGCAAAGTTTAGTGTTAAATGACCTGTTTTTTAATCTTGACTGATGCTTATCTCAAACTTTCAAATTTCTCTTTGTAGCAATCATTTTGGAAGAGTGGTCCACACTGGCCATGCACATTTCCTTGACTCCTCAGTCAATGCTTAGTCACTGTCTAACCATTCCACTACTCTTTTAAAGCAATTTTCACCAATGTCCTTAATGACCTTCTTATGATTAAGTTAATAAGTTTTTGTCCTTATCTGCCTTGACTTCTCTGCAGCTTTGGATGTTATGGACTACTTCCCTCTGAGTCTGTCACAGTGCACTGTCATGGCTCTCACCCTATTTCTTTTGTTTGTTTGTAGGTAATCAGGGTTGACTTGCCCATGGTCACACGGCTAGTGATTATCTAAGGTCACATTTGAACTCAGGTCCTCCTGACTCTAGGGCTGGTATTCTATCCATTAAAACATCTAGTTCCCCTATAGTGCTTTGGTACCCATATTTTAACAGAACTATGTTGAATTATGCATAAGGCTGTAATCACTGGAAAATTAAAAGTTAAATTAGAAAATAAATGACTTCAAATATGTTTCCTTGGGCAATATTCACAAGAAGAAAACAGGTGCTCAGTTTTCCCAAATGAATAATGCCATCTAAACATGCTACATTTATATAGAAGGCATATTGGCAATTTTTCAAAGAAAAATATTTACTTACTAAAAGGAGATAAAAAAAACTCTGTGTCCAATTAAATGGATACATTAAATGGGTACGGAGAGTGAGTAAGTACATACTCACAGAATTTATTTGAAAACATTGTTCAAATTCCTTTTCCTCTAAAATGTTATAATACATTTGGCAAGTGACTAACTTCTTGATATATGTTTTTGAGCCTTGACTCTATATAACAACTATATTTTTCTATTGAGAATAACTCAATTCTACTCTGTTTTGTTGTAGAACAACAATAAATTTCTATTATATCTGATAGGTTATTAATATTAAGTAATAATCTAATTTACTTGTGATAGAAAGAATATGGAACTAAGGATCATGAGTCTTAAGTTCTAGCTCCTAAGCTAGACTGTCACTATCTAGCTGATTAGCTTTCACTATGTATAAAACCTCAGTCAAATCAGTTGATTTTTTTAGACTTCAGTGTTCATATCTGTAAAATGAAGCTATACTAGATGATCCCTCAAATTCTTCCAGAAAGAATAATCTAGGAGTCTATGAAGGATTTCTCTCCCCACCAAATCCCCATCATATATGGAGTATAGGTTCCTTTTGGTACTAAAGAGATTTGGATTTTCATCTGAACCCTTCCAATAGTTTTTGGCTTTCCCTGAATCCTACATAATATGGGCATTTCAGGTCATAATAGGCTAGTTATCTGAACCACCAGTCTCTTTGCTTTCCCCTCAGTGTAACACTTGTGTTTTAAACAAATTACTTTCAAGCATTAGGAAAGAAAAGATATGGCCATAGATTCAAGTCTCTGAAAACTACGAGGACCTTGTAAAAAAGGCAAAACTAACAGCAGGTACCTCTTGTAACTTGATCTGATAGGTAGAGGTTTCTAGCTCCTCCTGTTGGTCATTTGTGATGTGATAACATTTGCACCAACTTAGATGTTAAAATGTGACATGAAGTGTATATAAAGTATATTCTCCTGAATATAGTGGTGCAAGTATGATATCGTTTGTTTTTTCTGTTTGATTAAAATAACATGTGCATATTAGCTAACCTGTAAAATACAACCGCTGACCATTGATCACTAGACTAAGGCACAAGCCCTTTGGTGCTTCTAAAATAATGGTGATAGGTTTGCATGGAACCACTCATGGAATGGCTTACTTTCTCCCTATTGTGACTAATAACAAACATTTTCTAGATGGTTTTCTATAATTAGGCATAAGACCTATGGGCAAAATGAACTGAATTATTCATAACTGGGGTAGAAGCTATGATGTAATTGTTGAATTGGAAGGGAGGCTACAAGACTCTTTGGTTGGGATAGAGCTTATAGTCTTCTTGCCATGAATGTTTTCTCTGTTCCTTCCCCCACACCCAAGGTAGTACTTTGCTAGGATTGAGCGTGGGTGGTTGGCAAATGGCCCTGGAAGATTATTTCCAATGGCAGGCAATGAGAGAGGACCATTGAAAAAGGGATGGGGGGTGCCTATAATAATGTTTGTATTGGTACTTCAGGCTCTCCCCTGCGTGTCATTAGCACCACAGTCTGAACAAACAACAGTAATTTAAAAGCTTATAACTGTCTCAGTAAATTACCAAACAGTGATTGGGTACTTTTCTAAAGCACTGACTATAGAACAAGTGATAGAGATAAGGAAGAGGAAAAATTGAGAATTAAAGATGGAGAGAATATAAAACATAACCTGAGAAGGGATGGATCATGTATCTCCAATGTTGTAAACCTGAGAGACTAAGGGACCTGTCATACAGCAACAAGGGGGATGTAGGGTGAGAGTGGCATCTAATATTCCAACTCCACAATTTCAGTCAGTGAATAAAGGGGAATGAGTGAAAGTGCAGCCAGTGTTAGAAACAGTGGTCAGGGATGCTGCGTCATGAGGAGGGAGCCAGGTTGCAGTGAGAAAATGAAGATGAAAGGAGTGGGAAAAGAAAAGAGTTAATATGAAAACAAGTTTGTTGTCTATGGAGCAGGCATTCCAGAGAGCACATTTAAAAGAATGAGACATTGAAGGGGTACTGGAGGTTTGAGTGGAATTGACATAAAGGATCTGGGGATGTAGGGAGCAGAAATTGGGGTTTAAATGATGACAGAGTTTCAGAATGGCTGAGATGGGGAGGGAGTAACTGACATCAGTTAAGTAATTTCTTAATCGTGCCAGACTCTTTGTGACTCCATTTGGAGTATTCTTGGCAAAGATACCAGAGTGGTTTATCATTTCCTTCTCCAGCTCATTTTATTGAGAACTGAGGCAAACAGGTTTAAGTGACTTGTTCAGGGCCACACAGTAAGTAAGTATTCTTAGGTCATATTTGAATTCATAAAAATGAGTCTTCCTGACTCCAGGCCTGGCACTTTACCCACTGCACCACCTAGCTGTGGTAAGAGCTTGTTTATCATTGAATTAGGGACCTTTCCTCTAGTCTTAGATGTCCTTAGGGTATATGCCAAATAATGGAATCTCTGGGTGAATAGATGTGGACATTTTAAAGGCACAATTCCAAATTGCCTTTGAGGATGCCTTCGACCAACCCTTTATGTTGACCTATTTTCATGAATCCTCCATAGTGTATCTTCCCAGTGTCACAGAGGTATTTTTTTTTTAAGTGGTGGATCTTTTTGTTGTTTAATTAAATTATTTCTTACAAACAATATTGGGCATTGAAATAAATGAACTTTCTTAGCAAGTATATGCAGGTAAATTAATTTCAACATATAGTCCTCAGAATTTTTTGATGTATTACACAATGTTAACTAAATAAAACTGAACTTGGTGTTTGATGACTAAGTGATAGGTCATTTGATGAAATAGTCCACATAGATTAGTTTCCATCAAGAATTTTTCTTACTACAGCCTATCCTTTTAACTTTTCAAAATAAATTTATGGGTAAGATTCAATGTAGAGGTAGATATTTTCTTTTCTATGTCATTTTATAAAAGGGAGCTATTTATTACTACTGTATGACAACAAGCATACATGTTTGGATCAATGCACGACCAATCCTTTATGGTTTGCATTTTTTTCAACACTAGTAGTATTTCTATCATTGAAACAGTTAAGCAGGTAAATGAACCCAGAAAACATACCAGACCTCATTTGTGATTTCATTTCATGGCGGTGAGAAAACAAGTCAGGGTACTCTCCTTAAGAGAGATACTCTATTGTCATGATGAGCTTTTCCCCATTAACATTCAAGTCCTATGAACATTTCTTGGGGGTACCATCCCAAACTCCTCTGTAACTTTCCTTTATATGAATCACCATAATATGAATCACTATTGCCTTAATATAAATCAACCAGTTATTTCACTGTTCCAAAGATAAATCACAATTAGCAAAGTCTATACCAAATGAATCCCAATGTGCTTTACTCACAAATGATTCTTTAATCTCACAAATGTATGATTCCTCCAAACATGACAAATAACAACTCATCCTTGCCTGAACATCCTCTTGTCTGTTTCCTCCACCTCAGGGAGTTCACTCAATATGCTGGAGGCTTTCCTTCCTTGATTTCTCCTGATAGCAAAAGGATCTATGGGCTGTTTGCTTGTTCCCCTCACTTTTGCCACATAAACAGCCTATCTTTTTTCAATCTTTTTATATTCTCTGAAGACATCTTTTACTCCAGTTTAGCCAGTTCCTTATTTGTTATATACTGCAATCTACCTTGTGTATATATTTATAAATATATGTATATATTGATAAATTAACTTTACAGATCATCCCTGCATGTCATAATCTGGATAATTGTATTCTTCCTTAGATGTTCAAGTTTTCATTTCCTCTTCTAAAATAAAGTGAGCTCATAAATTGCGATTTCATTGCATGTGAAGTATTTTCCCTCCTTGCCACTAAAACTGTGTTTAAACTAAACTAAATAATTTAATTATTTGATTAGACTTTAATGGATAAGTTGAATAGGGAGTGCTTTATATTCTACAGAGTAATAAACACACTTTTTTTGAAGAACAGGAACTGGAAAATGGAACATACTATTAACATGGGAAAAAAGAACTTTAGGAAGTCAAAATTTAGTTTTTCAAGATTTTAATTCTCTATTTTCAGACAAAAGTCCAATGTGGATGTCAAGGAGAAACAGTCAAAATAATCACATTAAGTAGGAAAGGAGGTAACAAAATTCTAGAACAGCCTCAGAACAATTAAATGACTGCTGACTACAATTATAATCTTTAGGTAGCCCTAATTTTTAATGTATAAAAGTAATCTGAGAGGTCATCCTAAAGTGGCTAGTCTCAAGGCCATCTCTACCTTGAAAAGATTTCTGTCCAGAATCAGGAGAATAATTTGTACAAAACCCACAATTTTATAAATGAAAACAGCTTGGAAAAACTTAAGGTTGATGTGGTCACTTGTCATAATTCAAGAAGATTAGATTAATGTTGAAGCACAAGACTGATGATAAAGCTTGCTTCCCATCTTTTGGCTGAGAAGTGATTTACTGTAGGTACAGAAAGAGACATACATGTTCAGATGAGATGTTAGTTACAACGAAAGGCTTTTATTTGTGTGTGAGAGGTGTCAATTTATAAGCATGCAGACAGGATAATGATAAGAAAGAAAAAGAGAAAGAAAGAGATAGAGAAAGAAAAAAGAAAGGAAAGAAGGAGGGGAGGAGGGAAGGGAGTGAGAGGAGGGAAGGGAGTGAGAGAGTGAGGAAGTAAGGGAAGGAACAAAGGAAGGTTGGAAGGAATGAAGGAACAAAGAAATGGAAAGAAAGAAAGGAAAAAATGAAAGAAAAGTTAATAAAACATGTTCAAAACGCAGAAAAGAGCAGAAGGAAAGTCAAAAGAGTATTCAGAAAAGAGAGGCAAATTTGATACTACCATGTTAAGTTTAATATGTATGTAACACTAGTTGCACTAAACTTTCCCCTTGAGATTATAGATATTGTTACTATAGCTTTAAAGATCAAATGGGATGTTACAGAAAAGAAAATTTGGAAGGTTTATTTCAACTCCTGGCTATGAGCTGCTCTCCCTAGGGAGACAGTGTGATGGAACTAATTTCAATCTATGAGGAATCTGTAGAGAAGACAGAGACCAAAAGGGAGAAGAAACACCTTTGTTTATAACATTTTATTGACCGAGCTTATAGATATAAAACACTTTTTAAAAATCCTATTAAGGTTTTGGAGGAGCTGGCAGTGCATTCTAGATAGTTTTCTGTGATGGTTGAAGAAAGAATAAAGAAAAAAGGATTCTTGAGAGACTTTGAATAGGATCTGGAAGTCACCTGTCTGGTATTTTACAGAAATGAAGAAAAATCATTTGCTGCCAAGCAAAGGTTTTAGGTGACTAGAGTAATATTTCTCATCACCAAAATGTTATATATAATTATCTTTGTTTTATTATTGATTGCATTTGTCAACAAATTGTATATTCAGTAAATTTATTGTTCAATTAAACAAAGGAAATTAAGGGTTTTAATAGAGAAATATAAATAATGGCTATTGGATAAGAACATTCTCATTTTAAATAATATTTTATTAATTTGTATTAATAATATTAAAAATATTTAATGAGTTCAAACCAATTGATTAATTTAAAAGAAATTGCAGTTCTTTATTCAGTATCAAGAAAATAATGAAAAACAACCTTAGGTTATTTAGAGGTTTAAGTAATAAGATTATATATAAGAACAAGTTGTAGGGTGATCTACAAGTATGGGCCAACCCTAGGTTTTTCTTGTTCAGTTGTTTCAGTTGTGTCCAACTCTGTATGACCTCTTTTGGGGTTTTCTCAGCAAAGACACTAGACTGGTCCTTCTCCAGCTCATTTTACAGATAGGGAAAACAGGGCTAAGTGACTTGCTAAGGGTCACACAGCTGCTAAGTATCTAAGGGCAGACATGAACTCAGGAAGTTGAATTTTCCTGACTGCAGGCCCAAATTCTTTCTGTTACGTCATGTAGTTGCTCTAGGTTTACCTAGATACACATTCTGTTAAAAAAAAAAAAACATTCCATACTAAAGAGTGATTTACAGTTTCAAATACAAGTGACTTTTTCTATTCTTTCTATACAGAAGTATCTGTGGAAATTTGTTCAAATTAAGATTTTTTAAAATATAATTTAAATTTAATTAAGATTAAAATTAAATTTAAATTCTATTTTCAATTAAGATTTTAAGAAAGATGCCTGTCCATTCAC
Source organism: Potorous gilbertii (assembly GCA_028658325.1). NCBI lineage: Eukaryota > Metazoa > Chordata > Mammalia > Diprotodontia > Potoroidae > Potorous > Potorous gilbertii. The sequence goes on along the minus strand of CM053771.1, from coordinate 496,992,786 downwards.
TCCTCCCCCAGCTATAGAAAGATGACAGAAAATAGTACTTTGACCATTTCCAAACTACCTGTCATCTATTTTCTTTACTCTCTAGAGAAGATGCTGCTGCAACATGAAAAACTGCTGTGTCCCATAAAGCTGGGGTGAACACCATGTGAATATTGTATTCTTTGCTTCAGGTTGGCAGTCCTCTTAGTACACTTTATGGGGCTAAAAATGAGCAATTATTCTTGTGGAATTTTCATGGAGGAGATACTGTTTCTCTTACCTCTTTATCAAAATATTTTGTTACAACTGTGACCTTCTCAATGTGGATATATCTTCCAAAGATGTAGATGACAAACCATCCACATTTTTGTTCTCTGTAGGACTCTTTCAATTAAGTATCATAGGATCATGTCTGTAGAACTGAGAGATTTAAAATAGCTGACCTAGTCTAGTAAGTTCAAATCAAAAAGGGGCCATTAAACACAACCATTCCTGTAGGCTGACATCAACTTAGAAAAACACACATTAACGTTGCCTATGTTTTGTTGTATTTTTATATATTTCGCTAAGTATTTACCAATTAAATTTTAATCCACTTTCAAGTTTTGTGGGTCACATGCATTCTCCCACTGTGTGTGTGAGAGCTCTGGCGTAGTCTAACTCTCTCATTTACAGATAAAGAAACTGAGGCTGGGGGAGGATAAATGACTTATCCAAGGTCATCTGGCAATTGTCAGTGACAGGATTCAAAACCAAGTTTGTCAGGCTCCAAGTTCTAGACTCTATCCACTGCACCATGCTGCCTCTCTCTATCCATGCTATTATTCAGGTGATGCTATAGGGATGAGAATCATCAATCATCAAAAATGAGTGGTGCAGTGGAAAGTCATAGGTGTGAACAGGTTGCCATATATTACTAAAAATGAATTAGAAAGTGAAGCAAAAAGGATGCCATCGAAGACTTGATTCCTGGAAAAGATTGGCTAGTCATGTATCTAAAACAAAGAATAACCGATGTCCTAAATCTGTATCTAATCTGATGTCCTAATTTGTATTTCTGTAATGTCAAGAGATCTTTAAAAAAAAAAAAATCCCCTGGTGCACTGGATAGAATCCCTTTGGAAAAGTTACAGAAACTATTGAAAAATAGTAAATTAATTTCAGCATTTTAAAATAAATATCAAAGATATGTTTAAAAAGGTTGTCTTGAATTTTTGAGAGATTGCCCTGTGATAGTATAAAGGACATGCAGGAGATAATACTTAAGGACAAAGTGGTCTCTGGTTAAAGTCCAAGCCTCATCATGGTATGGAAGTGAACTTGGGTTCTTAAGGGCTATGCTGGTTAAATACAAGTTCTGGAGAGTCAGAAAAAAAATCATCTGGAAAGACTTTGTGCACAAACTCATGAAGGAGAAAACACTGCTGAAGGCCAGTCTAGCTAAGTATTTAGAAAGGTTCATCTTTTCTAAAGCTGGCCTCATAGTTATGAATTATTCAAACATACCAACTCACTAAGTCATGAAGTCATAGAGAATAAAAGTTCCAAGAGGGCAGGGATGCTTTCATTTTCATCTTTTCTCATTTTTTTCTTTGCCTGGAAGCAGCTAGGTAGCAAAGTGGATTGACTGTTGAGCCTGAAGTCAGGAAGACCTGAGTTTAAATCTGGCCTCAGACACTCAACTGTGTGACCTTGGACAAGTTACCTAACTACTCTCTGGCTCAGTTTCCTCAACTGTAAAATGGGAATAGCAATAGCAACTACCTCCCAGGATGAGTACTTAGCACAACAGTGCATGATACCTTATAGACATTATGTTGCTGTTCAGTCACTTCAGTAGTCTGATTCTTCATGACCCTATTTGGGGTTTTCTTGGCAAAAGTAATGGAGTGGTTTGCCATTTCCTTCTCCAGTTCATTTTATAGATGAGGAAACTGAGGCAAAAAGACGAAGTTAAACGACTTGCGCGGGGTCACAAAAAATAGTATCTGAGGCCAGATTTGAACTCAGATTTGCCTGTGATTTAACCACTGCATCACTGAACTGCTTTATAGACACTATATAAATGCTTATTTCCTTTCCTCTCTTCCTGCATAGCGCCAGTACCTACCATAGTGCCTGGCATATAATATGCACTAAATAAATCCTTCCTGATTGTCAGTAGAGGGACTTGGAGTGAAAAGACAAACATAACTAGAAAGAGGTAGGTGACCTCATTAAAAAACCTCAATGATTTTAGACCTAGGGTTTCAGTGTGGGAGATAGATGAATATTATGAGGAGTAAGAAATGTCCTAAATCCCAATAGCTGTTCCTCTTGTGCTTCCCTTTCCCCAAATAAATGCTTTCTTCTTTATGCTGGTTTTACTTCCCCTCCTGCACAAGGGAATGCTAAACCTGAAGGAGTAAAAGAACAAAGTAAAAGACTGCAATGTTTAAGCTCTGCAAAAGGATACAACTGAGAGAGCACAAATGACAGGAATATGTATTCCTATCATTTAGAACATATGGGGGGGGCACAAGACTAGGTCTTATGATCATTTTTTTTAATATTCCCAAGCTCCAAAAACGCACCATCTAAAATTTCACAGTCACTGAGTAGTCCATCTTAAAATATTGGGGCATTAACCCAAAGGATGACTTCTATAATGAAAAAATTGGAAAAGAGCTTTCTAATTGATGTTTAAAAGTACCTTGGTTCAAGACTTTTGGGGGCAGTGAGGAGATAATATTCTATCTAATCTAGTAATTTCTGTTCACATAATAAAGTAAAGATAATGTACAAGGTGATTAATTAGAAAAAAAGAAAATTTTAGAAAAATAAAAATTTTAGGAATATTAGAAAATGTACAAAAAACGTTTCAATGACTGTTGGGAGTTTTTCTTTTTCCTGGTGTCCTGTATATATCCAATGATTTCCTGGTTTTTCTTATTAGCTTGGGCTTGCCCTCAATTTCAGGTCTGCTGCCTTGCCTTTTTCTTGCCCCTGATTGGCTCCCTTTCATTGGCTAAGACCTTTCTCTAGGGTTTTATTCAGATTAACCAGAAAGATGACGGAAAAGATTTCCTGGTCAGTAATAAATATAATTACCTACATAATACACAAACTGACTAGCTATTGCTACAAAATATTCTTTCTAAAACACCCCAAATGTTCAAAAATGCAAAATTAAGCGAAAAACTCATGGGCCAAAGTTGAGGCCAGAATCTTAAATTTGGAGGTGAAAGGCACCCAAACTTGGTCAAAGGTTGCTTCTTTTGCCTCTCACTGCAGTGCAATATGAAAGAAAAAAAAGACTTAGAAGAAGAATACGTCAATCTATATACCTCTGGTGTGCTCACTCAAAATCACAAAACACACATCTATGTGCTCAGGAGTGTCTTAAATCTGAAGAAGCTATTGAAACCTAAAAATAGATACTGCAGAACACCAACATTTATTTAAAATATGGTTCCAGTATTCTTCTCCTGCTCTTACTCTGTGAGAAAGGACAGAATTGGTAAAGTGGAGAACTCGGTCTTGGCTCACCTAATTAAAATATAAAGGCTAACTTGCCTTGTGATCACTGGCTTTCGCCCTTGAACACAGAAATGAGATCACAGATTTTCACGAAGTCCAGGAGCGGCGGCTGGGGCTGCTATTGCTTCTGTCTCTCCCTCGCTCGAGCCTGAGTCCTGCATTACATCACTGGCGGCCAGCTCCCGCTGGGGTGGGAAGAGGAAGCGTCCAGGAGCGATTCCTAGACTGATTAGGATAAAGAAGGAAGAAGAAAAAGCTGGAGCAGGTTCGCGAAATTGGGGAGGGTGTGCCAGAGCGGAAAATAGGTAGCCCCATCCCCTGTGCCACTGGGGCGACTCCTCCTCCCGCACTCCAAAGCCCCCTAAACAAAATCCAAACAAGCCGTCACAATCCGAGTGAGAGATGCATTAGGAAGGAGGGTTCACGAAAGGAAAGGGGGGGACGGCGAAGAGGTAGAGATCTCCTCCTCCCCTCACCCTCCCAGCAGTGCATCCACAGAAAGGCGACAGCAGCCAAAGGGAGAGATTTATTTTTTTTTTTATTTTTGTAAGGGGGGAAAAGCATCTCTTCGGTACCAAGAGGTACATCAGCCAGCGGTGTTGGAGGAGCCAGGAGAAGGGGGAGGAAGGATCTCTCACCTTCTCCCCAGATGAGAAGATCATGCCATGGCAGAATTGGCGACGGCGGCCAGCAGCAGCAGGGGCGGCACCGGGAGCGGCAGCGGGAGGCACGAGAGCAGCAGCAGCAGCGGCGGCAGTAGCAATAGCAGCAACCACCCTGCAGCAGGGGCGGCGGCGGCGGCAGCAGAGGGAGAAGGAGGAGATGGGGAAGAAGGAGGAGGAAAAAGAGGGGAAGGGGCAGCGGCAGCCGTGGCCTGCCAGGAGGAGGACTACGAGTGCAAGATCTGCTACAACTATTTCGACCTGGACCGGCGGGCCCCCAAGCTTCTGGAATGCCTGCACACCTTCTGCCAGGAGTGCCTGAGCCAGCTGCAAGTCCGCGGAGCTGCCCAGCAGGAGCGGGAGCAGCTGCAGCTGCAGCAGCAGCAGCAGCAGCAGCAGCGGCCGCCCCCCGCCCCTCCGCCCTGGCGCCCCGGACCAGCCGAGGCTACTGACGCGGGGGCTGGGCCCGAGAGTCCGGGTCCCAGCTCCTCGGGCCTCGGGGGCATTGCGTGCCCGGTGTGCCGCCACCGCACCGCCCTGCCCGACAGTCGCGTGCACAGCCTGCCCAACAACACCAAGTTCTCCGAGGCCTTCCCGCTCTACCTGCGCGCTGCGCAGGATCCGCTGCCCCAGGACAGCCTCCCGCCGCTGCCCGCATCCCGGCTCCAGGGCGGCGCTCAACCGCCCCAAGCCCCGCACGATCCCCGCCACGGCCACCACCACCATCCCCACCACGCCCATCCCCACCCGGCCCCACCGCCCCGGCAGCGGGAGGAGCCTGCCGGCGGGGCGGCCGCAGCTCCGGCGTCCGGCGCGGCCCCGGCCCCGGCCCCGGCCCCGGCCCCGGTGCCCCTCGGCGGCGGCGGCCTCGGTTCCTCTTCGGGGCCAGCGGGAGGGGGCGGGTACGAGAGCTGCCAGAACTGCAAGCGGGCGGCGCTGACCGCGGGCTGCGTGTGCGTGGTCTTCTCCTTCCTTTCCATGGTAGTACTGCTCTTCACCGGCCTCATCTTTGTGAACCACTACGGCGGGGGCGGGGGCGGCGTGTCCGGGGCAGCCTCCGGCACCACCCCGGGCGGCTCGCCGGCGCCCTCACCCGTGGGGCCCATCTGCCTCTCGGTGGCCAGCATCCTGGCCTTGTTCTCGGTCGTCGTCACTTGGGTGATCTGCTGGCTCAAGTACCGGCCCGAAGGGGCGGCCGGGGGCTCGGCTGCAGCCGCCTCGGCCGGAGGCGGGGGCAGCGGCGGAGCTGGGGGAGGAGGAGGAGGAGGTGGAGGAGGCGGTATCCCCCGGGGCCGGGCTACGGCCACTGCTGGTAGCCGGAGGAACAACACGTAACTAACCAGCTGCTCGCTTCTTAGAACCCCCGGCATAGTCCTGGGGGGTTCTCAAACCCCTACCCATCCTCCTAGCGGCCCCCCAAGGTTCAGAAGAAAACTGTTTTCCCATCTGCTCTTTTCATTTCCCTCACCTTTCCATCTCCTCTGAAGTAAGTCCACTGTCCAGGTGGGCGATGCTGGCATGCATAGCTCCCTCCCCTCCTTTTTACTACCTCTGCCCTCCCCTTCTGTCTACCATCTTCAGCCTAGCTGGTGTATTTACATCACGTCTACTCCAGGTGCCCCGCTACCTTACAGTCCTTTTGGATGGGAACTTAATAAAAGAACGAAGAACAGAATGGCAGAAATCAAGGATGCCTTTGGGAAATTCCCTAGACTGTGTACAAGGAACCCAGGCATACAAGAGTCCCCTGTCTACCCCATACACTCAGACACACACGGGCACGCACTAAACCCTTCCTCATTTCCCCTCTGGCATCAGAGGGGTTAGAAAGAAGGAAGGAAAGTGACGCTTCAGGGCCATTTTTCCAGCTCCTGTGTGGGTGGGCGGGGGTGGTGGTTCAATCGAAGAGATGGAGGGAGTGAATGAGGATGAAATCCAGAAAAAAAGGTGAGGGTCAGACCTTTCTACTCTTGGCCCTACTGGAATGTGAGCATGCCACGCAATGTATGTATACGGCACTTGTATGTATGTGATTTATAAAGGACGTGGGAATGAGATTTTAGCTGGGGCAGGTAATCTCCTCAGTACTTTCTCAGGGGCTCAGACCAGGCGTAGTGATTGGGTGGGTGGGCAGTGCGTGCGCATGCACATAGGATCATCTAAGAAAGACAACGTAGGC
>CM053771.1:496937563-496986347 GCA_028658325.1 Potorous gilbertii | reverse complement strand
TTTAAAAATTTAAACAGTCATTTTAAAGATATTAATATGAAGTTGCTTTATGTACTGAATTTCTCAAAAGTGTGTTAAGTAATGAGATTCCTCTTCATTTCCCATATTCCTAATCTAACCAAACCACCTTTGAGGGGGGCAAAAAAGGAAATTTAGTCAATGTGTTATACTGGAAAATAGGCTCCCAGATCATAATAGTTCAATTACGTAATAAAAGTAGGAATTTGCATAGTGCCAATATTCAAACGGTACTATTTTCCATTACTATGACAATTTTTTCCCTTATCAAGGGGTATGTATTATGTTTCTCAGAAAGAACACTAGAAACTTGTGTTTCATTGATTGATACGTTTGTTGTAATTAGTGATAAACTTCATATGTGAAGAGAGAGAAAAACAGACAAATAGCTTTGCACATATTCCTGATTTTATAAGAACTTACGAAAACGAATTCCCACTATATGGGGGGAGGGAGGGGCTGAGGTACCTTGGAACCTGATGTCCTTTAAAAAAATGCAAAAAAAACCCCAAAACCTTGAAAGGAACAATGAGTCATTATAATACATATTATGTAGGAAAAGAGTATTTATTCCATGTTTCAGTATTTTGGAATGAGATGAGTCTTAATGCTTAGCGATCTGAAGCTACAGATGGTAGTATGTTATTCTCTATGTATTTATGCAAGATGTCTGCATGATATCCTGACCAGTATTCTATTAACAGACTTTTGAACATTGACATTTATCATAAGGATGCAATAATATAATCATTTGTAGGAGGGGCAGAATAGGAATTGAAGACAGAGTACAAATGTATTTAATGACACAGATGTGTGCATTGTCCAGATTATCAACACCCTATAATATATTTATACTAAGATTCATTTTAATGAAACTTATTTGTTGGAAATGTTGCTCAAAGCTCTTTGTATGGAACTTCTGTATCTAAAAAAGTCCACATTTATTTTTAATCTGATAGTTTCTATGCTACCAAAAGGAAAAGAGTTCACAAATATCATAGTGGAGATTTTGTAGAATTTCCTTCTAACCCTTAGGAAGAAAATTGAAAAACAGTTTGGTTCTATCTGATTCTTAGATGAAGTTCAGCTCACTCATTTACCATCCTTAAATTCAGTATCTTGAATACAATCATGTGAGGTCTGTTTATCTCTAGGTTCTTTGTTTCTTCTAAATGCTTACTTGGAGATCTAAATTTCATAGACTTTTTTTTTGCATTGTTTCCACATAAAATTATGTGACAACACTTCTGTATTTATTTACATTTTGTTCTTTTATTTATTTATACATGTACCACTATTGCTCAGATTCTGGGTGCATTTATATATATTTATGCTCATCTATACCTGAATTTGCTTTTATGTAGCTTTACATATATGTAAGGACATGTGTGTATGTAAACACACTGGAAAAGTTTATACTTGTTATCCCACTTCCTTAAATCAACAACTTAGAGGTCTATCGAAAGCTATTCTGAGATTGACTTCCCAGTTCATTTGTACCTGTTGCATCACATCAAACTTGATTCATGTCAGACAGAAGGCCAAGGAGGCTAAAATAGGTTATTTCAAAAATATTATACACATATGTTCCAATGAATCTTCAAAATGGCTTTACATGTTTAGCAATATTTGGCTTTTTTCATGAACTGACCAGGACTCATATATTTCATGTAATGGGGAATTTTAGTTCAAATCTTTAATAACTTTAAATGCTCAAACTCATTAGATTAGAATCCCCAACATTTTAGAAGACATTGCATCTAGGCATCCTTGCTTGATTAGTGAGACACTAATTTCCACTTACCCTTCAGTAACAGAATGATGTGATGAGGAACATTCATTTTTATTTCCTGTTAGTTCTATGATGTTTGGGGGCCCTTCTGGTCAGAAGAATATTGTAATATATACTGATTAATTATAGAGCCCTGTGAGGCTACTATGACTTAGGTTGTCACTGAGCTATAACTCACAAGTGACCCAGTGCCTAATACAGTGCCTTGCCTATAGTAGTAACTCAATAAACAGCTTTTAAGGAATGAATGGTGTGGAGGATTCCAAGTGAATGTGAATTGATTTTCTTCCTTTCTTTTGGAGAAAGGATCTACCTGGAAAGAATTTTCAGGAATCCATTTGAATTCTGGATCCCTTGATAGCAGCTGAGTCAGCACTTCCAATAAGTCTCTGGAAACAAACTGAGATCCACACTCCCTTGACAGTCCCAAAGTTCTCTTGTGATCTTGGAAATGGCCAGGAATTGGAGGTTTCAAATTAGGGATAGTAGTATGCACTGAATCAGTCTAGACTTTGCCTGAACAAAAATCACCAGGATATATTGAGCACACCATATAGGAAGCTGGCATAACCTATGGAAAGAGTATTTGCCCAGATGTTAGGTGACTTAGATTTTTGTTCTAACTCTGCCTCTATCTAACCTTGTGACCTTGAGCAAGCAACTTAAACATCCTCTGCCTCAATTTCCTCATTTTTTTAAATGAAGAAAATAAGTACTAGCTTGTCCCTACCTCAGAAGAATGTTAAAGGTTTACACATAAAAATAACCATGGAGAACCTGTCGATTTTTTTTTAAAGAGAGGCACAATAAAAATCAAAGATATTGTTATTGCATTACATAAAAGGACCGGGGCCACTATAGAGAAGAAAAAAAGGACCTTTCCATTTCTTCCTTTCAGACAAAGGAATTTCAAGAAGTTTAACAATTTCAGCTCCATGATTTCTAAGAACTGCAGGACTTAAGAACCCAATTTAATATAGTATTTGTCTAGTTGTTACTTTGTTTCATATACAGCATTTCTGCACATCCATCAACATTTGCTGTTAGAAATTTCATTAGATTTCCTCTATCAGTCACTGCCATCTCCACTTCATCATCTAATGATGAAACTACTAGCATTATACCATTAATTCCGTAGTACATAGAAAGAAGGATTTAGTGTTTGAAAGCTACTTTAGAAATCAGTTTGCATGAACAAACGCATCTAGCACTTGGTTTCTAGTCATATCTTCGACATCATTTCATTCTTTTAATGTATATTTCAAATTTTCAATATTATCTAAAGACAGTTCAGTTCGAAACATTTGACATAGCAATGTATCTTCTGCTGAATATGCATTAATAGTTAATCTTTGAAACCAAGCTTTTTTTTTTTTTTATTTGGATTTTTTTTTAGGACATGTTTTGTTTCCAAGACACATATATATTGATGTAACCTTAAAGCCAATTTTAGATTTGCATCTAAAATATGTTAGGGTAAATACTTGTGCATCTTTCTGGTGTTATATTTGTCATTTTATTGTGTCTAAGCAATGCATGAGTATTTAAAGATCCCATTGCTTGATCACAGATATGCTTGAATTATGAAATTTTTTCTCCTCACTATTACTATTTAAATGACCCAAAAAGAAACTCATTTATTTCTGAGTTGTTGTTGAGTCTTGTCCAACTCTTTGCAATCCTAAAGACCTCTGTCCTTAGTGTTTTCTTGGCAAAGATACTGGAATGGTTTGCCATTTCCTTCTCCAGTGGAAAACAGAGGTTAAGTGACTTGCCCAAGATCACACAGCTCGGAAGTTTCTGAGGCTGGATTTGAACTCAGGTCTTCCTGACTACAAAGCCAGTACTTTATCACTTCAAGTACCACCTCATTAATAATCATTTCAGCCTAGAAAAAGTGATAGTTCAAATTTCAAGAATATTCCTGAGAACAGAGGGACTATGTCTACAAATCTCTTAGAACTTAGTTGTTATTGCAAATAAAAAGTTTGTTGTTTTGAAGTACTGGGTGGGGTTGGAAGTGGAGGAGAAAAGTGCTATGGATTTTGGAAATGCAGGTTGAAATAAATGATGGAGAGCAAAGGAGAGGCAATGATAGAGAGTATAAAAAAGGAGGACATGTAGAAAACATTCTGGCTACTTGTTTCATCATTTATGCAAATTCCAACTGTCCTATTTCATAAAACTTGCAAGCAAGCTGCCAAATTTTAAAAAAAGGCCACATTTGATCCCCCAGAAAAACGGGGGTAAAATTCTCTTTGGTTTCAACAACTATGAGTATAAGAATTTCATTCATCATAGCATGTGCTTCCTTAATAAATTTATCTTTTTGCCTTCTGGCAACAATGAATAGTCTTTATTTCATGTAAAGTATAAATAACCATAGTTTATGTTCACAAATTTAAGTATATATTTTAAAATAATGTTGAGTAAAATTTAAGTAATGAAAACATAATGACAGGACTCATAATATGAGATGCTGGAATCTCTTTGAGTAGAACCAATCATTACTGCCACCACCACCACCACCACTATCGCCACCACCACCACCATTACCACCGCCACCACATCACCGCCACCACCACCGCCACCACCACCGCCACCACCATCGCCACCACCACCGCCACCACCATCGCCACCACCACCACCACCACCACTATCGCCACCACCACCACCACCACCACCACTATCGCCACCACTATCGCCACCACCACCACCATTACCACTGCCACCACATCACCGCCACCACCACCACCACCACCACCACCGCCACCACAGAGGCCAAGGCAAAGTCTCTACTGAGGAAATGAAAAATTTCTAGTTATTTTTGAACTCATACATAGAAGACCACTCTCTCCAAAGTTAGCCTTAAACATTTTCTGGACTGAAGGTTCATTCCTTTTCATCCAGTGGTGACTTCTGGTGTGTCTCCCAATTCTTATAGAATCTGGTTAAATATGATAATCTTTCTTAAGAAACTGATTGAGATATTTCAGTGAGAACTTTGGATTTGTTTGGTTCGCTTTACTTTTAATTGGCACAACATGGCTAAATGAAGATAAAATGTATCAATAGTATTAAATATATGACCAAATATTATAATAAAAAGGCATTGGTTTTGTCTCCTAGTTAAAACAATGCACACTATTTGTGAGAAATGGATCTTGTACTGTTTCTTTGAGGAATTGTTGCTTGGGTATTTCATTCTTGATGTCTTGTTGGTTCAACAGTGATACCTCTCTGTGATAGAGTGAAAGGGTTCTGCATTTGGACTTGGAGACCTACATTCGAATCACCCCTTCCAGCTTTATATCTATGATCCTTAAAAAAGTTAATTTACTGCTTACCTGATCCCTGACCAAATAAGTGCTTTCAAGATGCCTTGTTTATCCCCTTGACCAGGTACTCAGTGATCTTACATTTCTCTTTGTCTCTATATCACAAATAATTCTGTAACATGCATGTGTTTGCATATTTACCTTTCATGATATGATTAGTTAATGTATTAAAAATAGGTGGTCTCCATGAAAGGTATTAAATTCTTTTTTAAAAGTTCCCTTCCCCCCCAACCCTGCCTTAGTAATTAATTACTATTAATTACATGCTATTGTTCTAAGTATAAATAGATTTACACTCGGTCATGTCTGCCGGCAATCCATAGAGGATTTCATTAGCATGGAAGTGAACACCTTTGATCACTTTCTATTTTGATTCCTAAGTCCTTTGCTATCTTGTTAATGAACTCAGAAAGAAGTGTGCCTTTATATATTGTAGGGTTGCAAGGTAAACAGGAAAGTGAAGTGAGAAGTGGAGAAGAGTGGAAGGGAAAGGGATAGAGAATGCTACATACTTTTAAATCAGGATTGTAATCTATAAAAGCAGCTTTCTCTAAACTAGGGCTCCAGAACTTAGTGGTTTGGAAACCTAGGGGCTGGGGAGAGACCTCAAACCTGTCCACCCTCTGCCATGGGTCCAAATCTAATCCTAGATTCTCAGGGATACTTCACTTGGGAAAAGAGCTGGTTTACCAATCCCCCTGAGTCTTTCAGAGTAGATACAAAAGCATTAAATTAGGTTACCAAATTTTAGGTCCCCAAGGGTAGGGAACCTGAGGCCACCTCCATCCCTTTTGGTCCTCAAGTATAGCCTTTTGACTGAATCTAAACTTCACAGAACAGTTCTGGCTACATTTGAGGACCTAGAGGGCCACAGGTGGACTCAAGGCTGCAAGTTCCCCATCCCTGGTCCTCACCCCATCTAGTGAAGCCAATGGTTCCCAAAGGTAATCAAAAATGTTTTTTAATTAATTGAAAGTGATTGTAATTTTACTTAGAAGTTAGTTCAAATAAAGATATAAGGGTTTTTTTCCTCATTCAAGTTTATGAACCCCTGGAAATCTATCCATAAAACCCCTCAGAGTCTATGAAGTCCAGATTAAGACTCCTTGAATGGAATTTTAGAGATTTTTGGTCCAACCATTTTATCAATTGTTCAGTCAACCAACAATTATTTATCAGGTTCCCATCATGTCCTAAACACTAAGGACACAAAGACAAAGTGAAATCACTTCTGCTTCCAAGGAGCTCACATTCTTTAGGGGAAACATGCACGTGTGCACATGTAGTCATAAATACATACATACATATATATACATATATATATATATGATACAAGGTGTATGGGGATCACTAACATATGGGAGGAATCAGGAAAAGCCTCTTGTAGGAGATATCACTTCATGTGAGTTTTGGAGGAATTATGGGATTTTAACAGAGGCAGGTAAGGAAACTGATATCCAGAAAAGGGTAGTAATTTGTGCTGAAGTGGTAGATAGGCTTTTGAAATCTGGTATCAGAGTCTGAGCTCTATCCACTACACTAAATTGTCTTTCTTTTAAGGGATAGATGTTTACCTTGCTCTGGAAATGAATTCCTCCTTTTTTCCTCTAAGAAGAAAGCCAAAAGGAAGAAGACAGTGCCAGAAATTGTACTGTCAGAGACTTTAAAGAATCAGATCATAGTGAGGCTAGTGGTTCAAGATAAAACTGAAAAAGGAGGATCAACAGAGAGAGAAAAGAGGGAGCTGAAACCTAATTGCTACTGATAACAACTGACATATACATTTAAAGTTAACAAATTGCTTTACCTAAATTATCTCGTTTCAAATGAAAGGACATTTGTCATACGCGTGAGTTATTTTTTTAACACTGTGTCTTATAAATCAGAAAGAGTGAAGCAGAAGATAGTGAACCACTGTAGGATGTAGAAAATCTGAAACATAGTATCATAGTTGAAAATGCCTGATACATAGTAATTGTGTGTCCCTGGTTGAGTCATTCTCAGTGCTCTAGGAAACTAAGACTTTAAGCTGAAGTTGTAAAAGGTCTTCATTGGTAGGGGGAATTTTCTCATTCTGGAATTCCTTATACCAATGAAATCATGATTCCTATCCCCTGTTTTATAAATACATGTAGCTTTTCCCTTGAATTCTAATTGTTCAGAGCTCAGGTTCTTAAAGGGTGAAGTCTGATAATGCCTCAAGGAAAGCAGACCAGTTAGCCACAAGCAAGTTGAATGTGTCAGAATGGGCCTAATTTCTCCTTGTCTGTCATTTAGAACTCTCTGGATATTTGCATTTGAAGGTATATTTTTCTACCATAAAGTTTAGTTAACCATGAGGTGATCTTTCTTAGATGTTATTAGATCTTTAGAGAAGTTTTGGTGGAAATGTGTTTTGAGTTACTCCCTTATCTTCAGGAATGATCTTGGTCAATGCCTTTGTTTTTATTTTCGCTCTATTTTGGCAAAAACATGGCACATGTATACATGTGTGGGTATGATATCCACATATCTATGTTATACACACACATTTTATATATATATGTATACACACACACACACACACACACACACACACATATATGTAGAGAGAGGAGAAAGACATTCCCCCTCCCACCAAAAAATACAGTAAAATAAGTGACAGAAACTAGTTTATGTATTTCACACACACACAGAGAGGCAGAGAGACAGGGACACACACAGAGAAAGAGATATATACAAAGAGAAAGAGACAGAGACACATTCATGGTGGGGGGAGGGGGGAGAACCAAGAGAGATTGAGGCAATGTTTGAAGAATCAAATACTTTAATTAACACCATCAGCAAATCTGTCCTTTTCAGTTTTAATCCCTGTGAAATCCAGTAGACAGCCCTCTAGACCAAGCACCCACCCAGTTTTACACAATTTTAGTCTATTTCTAGTGATTTCCCTTTCAGGCCGAAGGCAGAAGGTGTGTCATCTGACATGTTGTAGTTAGACTTGTGTTTAGCAAGCACTTGAAGGAATTTGCCTCATTGAATTTCAATGTTGCTTTTCTTCAAAATCAGCAGAAAAGGACAAATGGGCCTTGATTTTCCACTTGGAGAGGCCAGGGTGCTTTGCTCATCCCTTGTCTACTGCATCGTTAATACATTATCCAGCACTCTATCCACCTTCCTCTCTTTTAAAGACTTAAAACAACTCCAGTTCCTTTAAATACTTTGGATAGAGCACCGAGGGTTTTGTTCACCAATAGGTGGAAACAGATTGCTATGTGCATAGTGTGCCCTGATGAATTCATGTTAGTTGACTGATTTAAAGACAATCCTTGCTTAATACAACCAAGATCCAATACTCCTATAAGTAGACATCTATTCATATCCCAGAAGCACAGAATGGACCTGTAAAAATGGCAAAGACCTTAAATATTATGTAGTCCATTTACAGATAAAGTAGAAAAATAAATGAGAGTTCAAAGACAAACTCTAACCTACATTTAAAAAGAAAGAAATAAAATTGATATTGAAGGGAAGAAATAGCAGTTTTCAAGAAAGGTGCTCTTGAATTAGATTGCTAAAGCATTGCATAGAGATCTAACCTCATCCTCATAAGCCAAGATCTGGGAGGTTCTCTACTTAAGTGTTGCCCCTGACACAGACTGGCTCTGTACAAAAGATGCTGGAGGACCTTGGAGTAGTGGCAAAGGAATTCAAGACAGTGAACTTTTTACCCTGCCATAGCTTTAATTCAAGCATAGCTAATTAAAAACAAAGGAAATTTGAATGCTGAGATTTTGCTAAGATTTTATCCTTGTCTTTGTATTCTGGACACCAAATACCTGTAACAGGAGTACTTCCCTTTGCCAGACACAGTGAATAGATTACTGGGTCTGGAATCAGGAAGATTCCTCTTCTAGAGTTCAAAGCCAGCCTCAGACACTAGCTGTGTGTGAACCTGGACAAGTCACTTAACCCTGGTTGCTTCAGTTTCCTCATCTATAAAATGAGCTGGAGAAGGAAGCGACAAAACATTCTAGTATTTTTGCCAAGAAAATTTCAAATAGGAAGAGTTAGACAAGAGTCAAAAATGTTATGTTCAGGTCTGGGGGATGAGGAGTTTTAATCTGGATATTTTAGCAATAATCTTCTTTGACTAAGAACAGTATAAATACTGGGTGCATAGATTTTGTTTTCCAATGGCAACCCAGAAATAGTCTACCCAGTCAGCCAGACCATAGTTACAAAGAAAGGTATGCACATAGGCACACCTCAGTGACTGAATACCCAAAGGTTGAACAATGTGGGGTATATATACTGACACATAGCTATGTGAGAGGAAGAGGCTGCTGCTGCTGCTACACATTCCCTGCTAATTACTTTCTCCCTCTTTAAGTTATTTGTGTGGGGCTAATTTTCATTCACCCTTTTAAGATGCTGGACCAGACACTTGTGGAACCAGGGCAAACTTTGAAAATCATTGGGTCAACTGTCCCCCTCAGATTTGAATTTGACTTAAAAACAAAATTCATATCTATATTCAGTTTGCAAATTGACTTAAATGTCAACATCAGTACATATCTATATACCAGGAAGAGGAGTATTTTTCTGGCATGGAAAATATTTGTGTTTATGGATGCAAAAAAAAAGTGTTCCATTTATCCCACTCCCTTGATGTTGTATACCCTCCCTCCCTGGTCCCATCTTGCTTTACATTCCACTTATTTTCTCTTTATTCATTTAGTATCAGACCTGTGTAGCCATCGTTTGGATAGGTTTCTTTCTGGTTTTCCATTTTATTTCCACCAAAGCTTTTATTTATTTATTTTTTAAACTAAATCACCACCCTGTGTTCTCGGACCCTGTTTTTTGCCTTTCTTTGAATCCTGAGCACTTAAGTCAATGCCTGGCACAGGGTAGGTGCTTAATAAAATACTTGTTTGCTGACTGTTGCTACTCCTTTCTGCTGAGTTTGAATTGGCCAAGATTCCAACTTCTGGTTCATTAAAAAAAAAAAGATGCCGATCATCATTTAAATTCCGTTGAATTCTGACCCAGTTTCCTGCTCTGATAAAGAGTAGGGCTGGATTCTGTATGTGGCCTCTTGATTACTTCAAGTCCAAGAACAACTTTGAAGAAGCAGTAAGTAGGATTGTTTCCTGAAGCTCAGGGATGAATGCTTACCTAAAATGTGCCCCATAAATATTTGTCCTTTGAGAAAGCTGTGGAGCATTGTTTAATTGATGCAAAGAAACCTGCTTGCCTACCTGTTCTTTTACCAGCCTACCTGTCAATAATGTTGTTTCTCAGCACATTTCCTCCCACTCCTCTCCAAACATTGCCTTGATCTTCCTTTCTCTACTTTACCCCTTCACCCAGTGAGGCATCTCTCTAATCTCAAAATGAGATTAGAGTTTCCTGAGGAAACCTTGGCTCAAATCAGAAAGGAAGGGGGCTCTTGAAGAAAGAGCCCTGTCTGAGATGAAAGTCCGAAGAGATAGGTTTGGAATCCTATCTTTGCCAGGTGTGATCATTGAGCAAATTATTTATATTCCCAGAGCTTCAATTATGTCGTCTGCAAAATAAGGATGATAGTGATTATGCCCTCTAGCAAAGTTGTTCAAATTAACATGCAAATCAACATTTAAACATGATCCATTATTACTAATGCTAACAACTCACTTAAGTATTTATCTACCTTAATAACTGGGCAACGAAATTATTGCCTGAGCATTACCCATATCATCACAGTTAAGGAGAGGTGGTTTCTAGGATCTGAACTTGTAATTCTTTTGGTGTATGGAAATCCTAATATGGAGACTCCTCTTACCAATGTAGATCCACAACTGTTCTGTAACTTAAAGACTCAGAGAATAAATGATTTCCCGAAAGTCACACACAGCCAATACGTGTGGCCAGCATGTCTCAGAGGAGACACTGGAACATAGATCTCTCCCTCTTCCTCTCCCTTTCCTTCTCTCTTTCTCTCTCTTTTCCTCTCTCTCCCTCCCTCCCTCCATTTTCACAAATGCTTTCCACATAATGTTTTTCCTAGTAGAATCTCCTACCCTTTCCATTTCCTACCCAGCTTTTTTCTTTATAGAGATTTCCTCTATAGTTTGTCACATTGTCCACTCTGAGTACCAACTCCTGCTCTTTGAACATAAAAAAATCTTGTTTTCTTCTCTTTCTAAACATGTTTGCTTATCACAGATGCCGCGATTTTACACCAACAGTTCTCTTTGTCGAGCCAGGCAGCACTGATTGCCTTCCTTAAACCTACTCCCTGAATCTGACCAACATTATCGTTTTCTGAGAATTGAAGTATATCCCATGTGAATTATGAGATGAAGTTTTTCTGAGTAAATACAGATGTTATTGTCATCATGAAGGTTAATCCAGTGCAGGGGTCATTAACCTAAGGTCCATGAGCTTCTTTTAAAATATTTTGATAACTGCATTTCAGTGTAATTGCCATTGTAAAGGTTTCCTTTGTAATCCTGTGTAGTTTATCATCTGCATTTAAAATATGATTCTAAGAAGTCCACCAGCTTCACCTGACAGACAAAAGGATCAAAAAAGGACACAAAAAAGACTAAGAATCTCATGGTGGTGTTGGCACTTTAGAATGTTAGTGCCCTATTGATCAGTTACCTTAAATTGACCTCTTCTTGGACGTCAGAAATCTTCCTGTGATATGACACACCTAGTCTAATAAATGCTGGTCTGGGAACCAGGGGTTATTATCAACATGCCTCATGGTGTAATTCACAACAACTAAGGTGGCATATTTTATGATAAATTTACGTATTATTGCTAACAATTTTATATCCATTTATTGACATAAATACTGATGGCCCTAATAATATTCCATGTTTGCTTTATATTAAAAGGCACAAGAGGAGAGGACAATGCTTTTATTAAGACATGAAGTTTTCAAAAAGCAAGAGATTTTATTGATATATTTAAGATTCTCTTAAAGGAGAGGTGGTGCTGTAGAAATGCAAACTGCAGTGGATGACCTATGATGTAAAGAGCAGCTGAAGGACAAACCACAGGAGATGTTGCTGTAGAACGCTCCCTGCTGGCCGGCAAGTAAAATGGACTTCCTTTTCATTTCCTGTTAGCTATGAAGTTGTTTTCCTGATCTTTCATACTTTTTGGATTCCAGGATGGAGTAGGGGGAAGGGAAGGGGAGGAAGAAGGAAAGTGATTGGGCATAGTTTTCTTCCAAAGGTAATGAAGCCAGAAAAAAGAGAGACCATCCTTGGTACATAGGATCAGAGGAGGACTTTACAGAGGTCATCGAGACTTATCAGCTAATTTTTTACCAATGAAGAACCTGAGTTTAAAAGAGATTTAGTGATTTGTACTGGGTCATAAAGGTAGAGTAATAAATTATACCCAGATCCTCAGGCTTCACTATGTTAAAGATTCTCTAGATACACCAGTCTTTCACTCAGGAATCAAGGTGATACCAAGGCTATGAAACAGGCAGGTACTCATTGATGATGGTCTGAACTTTTGAAGTGGCATAAATCAGACACATAAAAGAAATGATTCTAGGAAAGACCCCCTACTTGCTCATGTCATAGTTGACAAGTAGACAGAATCCATCTTGCAAACTGAAGTATGAAAGGTTGTGATATATGAAAAAAATGAATGGATGAGCATTTATTAAGCACTTACTGTGTGTAAAACACTGGGCTAAGTTCTGGGGAGGAGGGGATAAAAATTTAAAAATAATACAGTTCTTGTTCTCAAGGAGTTCACATTTTAATTTGGAAGATGACATTTATAGAAAGTTTCAGTTCTACAAGTCAGATAGGAAAGTCCCATAATCCTTAGGATATAGTGGGAGAGCAGATATTAATGCCTCTTCATCTCAGTATTTGTTTGACAAATCACTTCCTATCTAAGTTTTAGTTTTGTAATCCATACAATGAGGAGTTGGATTAGGTAATGACTAAGGTCTCTGCTATGGCTAAATCCCATGATTCTCCTTGGAATCTGATAAGCAAAGTTATTTCCAAAGCAAAGAACCAATAAGACATCTTCTTACCTCACCATAGTCTTCAATAGTCAACATAGGCATTGTATTAGGGGAAAACTCTTATTTGGAGGAATATTGTGTGTAACAGAACTGAAGACTTAAAACTATAAATGACTCATAATTTTCTCCATCCCCTTTTTTTTTATAGCTGAGAAAACTGAGGCCCAGAGAGACTGTAACTTTTCTGAAGTAAATGGCATAGATCATAACATGAAGTCTAATTTTTTTCTAAAACACGTTCTTTGTTCCTTCTGCCTAGTCAAGTTCAATTTGTCTACTAAAAAAGGAAGAGGTATAAGACCACCATGTTTGTACATTGGAACCTTGTTTCAATACTTCATATCTTACCCAACTACATATATCGATATCTATCCCAGAGGAATCTCTGCAAAACAAAACAAAACAGATTAATAAACTGAGCTACCTTACTGCTCTGTCCTTGAGCCACCTGGGAAAAAAGTATAAGCAAAGAGCAAGATAAATCAGGAGACCAGAATCTAGGAGACTTTCTGGTTCTCAGGCTTGAAATTCTGAGGGGGAGGGGTCTTGTGTTGTGGCAATCTTTGTATAGTCCTTCACTCATAATAGGTGCTTAATATATGTCTGTTGAACTAAGTTCTATTGAACTCATAATGCTAGAGATGACTTAGGCTTCAGATTATATGTTATGTGTGTTTCCCTGTGCTTTTTTTTTTTTTGTGGGTTATGTAGCTAACACAGTAATGTTTCTTTAAAGACTCCCAAGGTCTTTCTGGGCTGCCTCATTCTGGCACAGTTGGGTCCTACTACCTTAATAAGTCTTTGAATATGAGCATTGCACACAGTGTGTTTGTTATCCAAGAACCTGCTGGGCTGTCTTTGGAGAAACTTACCACGTTTGTAACTCACGAAGAACTTTTACTAAATGAGTTATAATCTGTTTGGGTGTAGATCTTCAAAAAAAACCTGAGTATCAAGTAGTTTTGGACCCTTTTCCCTCCCTCCATTCCTTTTCTCTTTTTTTCTTTCTTTCTTGTTTGCCTGCTATCTACAAGGTTCAGGTTGAGAAATCAATGGGATGTTAATACTTTTAATGTTTCCAGTTATTTCCTCTTACGTATCATGGTTCCGAAGAAACTGCCTAATCCCGCTTCCCACAGGAGCTTGTCTGCATGTGCTCCTGGCATTTCTGGGCCCTGATTTGTGAGCCTCATAGTCCCTGCAGGGCAGAGTCCCGCCTTTCCTGTAGGGGTTGTGTCTTGGGTTGTCATAATGTTTAGTGAGCAAATCCAGTAGCTCAAATACAGACACTGACCCACGGAAAATCTGCCTCCCAAGTTTAATTGCCGGATTCGATTTCTTGAGGAATCGCTTTTGATGTCGGGAAAATCTCTTTAGAGGTTGTTTGTCGGAGCTTCAACCCCAAAGGCAGAGATGGGGAATGGGGGAAGAAAAGCTAGATAGGGGTGGGGTGGAGCTCGAGAGAAGGGGTTGTGTATATGGTGAAGGGAACGTCTGGAAGGGAAATAGGGGATTCTACGTAAAGGCCTGGGGATCAAACTAGCTTCTTTTTGGTTTGAGCCTACCCCTGAGGGATTCATTCCTTCTCTGGACCAAGATCCCGATCCCAGACTTCGGAATTTCCTTCAGGAGAAAGGCAATATACGCGCTCCATAACCCTGCACCCAAACTTTTCTCCCAACCAGCTCAATAAAATGAAGAATTCCACACTTAACTCCTTACAGGAAACTCCATGCATTTGCGCAAATTATGCGGAGCATCTGGACTTGTGGAGAAGCAATTCTTGATTAAGGATCTGGGAAATGTACAAAGGTATACAGCATCCAAGCTGCCCTTGGCTTACAGAACGAAGAAAAGGAAATCAGTTCTTATCTTAGCTGGTAGCTAAGGTGGATTAAGAAAAGTGCAATCGTTCTCCCTTCTCAGTTCCGAGGGGAGTTCAATGCGTTCTAAACTACGCAGCCAAATGCGCACACGCACACACACTACACACACGCACACACGCACGCACACATAGACGCTAGATTTTGGTCTTCTTGAGACTCAGAGAAAACTTTCATTTCAGTGAGTATAATTACACTAACTTAACAAAATTTCTACTCACCTCCTGGGAGTGTAATAAAACTACTGACAATACTAATATTTTTCGGAGGGCAGAGTTTTCCTGGGGCCAGCTGTCTTGTCCTCTCGCCATCGATTTCCCCAACTTGGTTTTGGAAGGAATTGGGGATGAAGTCCTCTGCGGGGGTGGGGCAGAAGGCACACTGGAAGACCTCCAATTTGGGGCCAGAAAGACCCTTTCCCTCTCCCAGCTGTGTTCTGCTTCTCCCAAATCTGAGTTCCTTGGGAACGGAGGGAAGAAGGAAGAGAGAGTGACTCTCTCCAGGCAAGTAAATGGAAAAGCTAGTGTGTTGGGACAGAGCTTCAGCATGGTTGTGGACATAACGCCCTCACAACTCACCTCACACCCCGTCCCCCCGCACTCCCCGCCCCCACACAAACACGCACTCT
Source organism: Potorous gilbertii (assembly GCA_028658325.1). Classification (NCBI taxonomy): domain Eukaryota; kingdom Metazoa; phylum Chordata; class Mammalia; order Diprotodontia; family Potoroidae; genus Potorous; species Potorous gilbertii. Next base: position 496,970,659 of record CM053771.1, on the reverse strand, counting down.
GTCGCTTGAGAACTGTTAGAAACTTAGCAAAACCGTCTACATGGTAGAGTAGAATGTAAGTTCTCTGAGGGCAGATATTGTTATGGTTTTTATTTGGGCATTCTCTGAGTCTGCATAATGTGACTCAGTGACAATTTAATAAATGCTTGAATAAATGAATGCATACATGAATAAATGAATGGAAAAGCCCTAATCCTAAACCTTTGCTGGTTCCATAACTACAGAATTAAAATAATGCTCAAATGAAGGAAGAAAAAAGCCTGCTTTTTACTAAAGATAATAATGCCCCTGGAAATCCTGGGGTTAGCAAGCCAGAGCCTGACGTGGAATCTCAGTGGATGGCCATAGAACTTTCCCTTTTAGCATGATTGATGCTATCGTCGCCATTAAGGGCTATCATAGCCATTAAGAGCTACATAATTAATAAAGATTACACCCATTATAGTTAAACTTCACCCTTCATTAATTTGGCGGATGGGTGAAGGGATTTATGAGATATCCGAGACTCATTTGCATTTGGAAAATTCCACCAGAGTCAACTGCATTGGTGTCACAGGAGTCATAGCCAGGTGTCAGGACTCCAGATTAATTGACTTAAATTGAGTCTTGGGCAAGTGTCTCTCCTTCGAGTCTCTACGTCTGTCCCCCTCTTCTCAGCTTGTATTCCTTCCTCCGGGAAACTAGGAGAGCGCCTCCCATTGCTGTTCTCCACTGGTTTCTTGCAGTTTCTTGCAAAAATCTCCCTTGCTAAGTTCTGCCACTCTTTGATACCCAGTCAGCTGATCCTAGGATCTTGCTGTAGGAAGAAAAACGGATCTCTTCTCTTGTCCCAGAAAATTTCAAATCCTTTAGGGCCTCGGCTAGCGTGAATAGGCAGGCTGAAGTCCCTTGGCAGTAGCACACGAGACCTGGGAAGCAAAAAATCCCTAAGGACTGCCTAACCTTAGCGTGTTTATGCTCCTTCTCCCTCCCCCCCCCCTCCGAAACTACCCCCATTCTCTACGAAGGCGGGAGGCCCGTTTGTAACCTAATTTTGCTCTACCTGAGAGAGATCAAGCCTTAGATTTATTTAGGAGCTAAAATTTAGAGCGAAGGTCAAAGTCTTCAGAAAACCTCACAATCATTTTACTGCTGGCTTGGGTTAAGTTAACGAAAAGGGGAAAATATTGCCTTGAAACGGTTTCTCTGATTGGGATTAACCATAGAAGTGGAGAGGAGACAATAAAGTGCCTCAGCTTTGCTGAGTACAAGACCTATTTTGGGAGCTTTAGTCCAGTAATTTGATGGAGAGGGAGGGTAATTCCAAAGCTAATGGTATATATACCTCGAGTGTTCAAAATTCCATTGATGAGGAGACGGCATTAGCCCATGACCTTGCCAGTGTCCAGCCAAGCTCCCTGCTATTTTAGCAGCAAGAGAGAGGAGAATATGCGAACAGGAAACCAACACTCTAATCTTGCCTCCATCTAAAGAGGAGCTGCCTCAGTACCCTCAGCTCCTAGAGTGCCGAGAAGATAAGCCCTGAACCTGCTTTTCTCCTTTCCCCCAGTCTTCCCTCCCTCCTTCCCTTCCTCTTCTGTTGAAGAGATGGTCACTTAAAGTTGCCACCCTACAGGCGACACCAAATCTTCCCTTGTTTCCCAAGTCTGGTGAAATTCACTTTTGTCCGGCGTCACACACATGTTTCTTGCTACCCGAAACAGCAATGAAATCCGATAATGAAATCAGCTCACCGAAGGGATCACAAATTCAAAATCCCTCACGACTTATTATTCCTTGCTCTTTGAAACACACACACACACACACACACACACACACACACACGCACACGCACGCACGCACGGTAGGGGGCAACGAAGGTAAAGGCTGTGTCAAATAAAACCATCCTAACCCAAGTTCTTTGGAAGGGAAAGCAAGCAAAATATGACTGAAATTATCCCTCTGCTTTCCAAAATAGCCCCATTGATGACCACTTAAATATCAGGCTTCAGGCAAATGAGCGAAACGATCCTAGCTAGACTCGAAGCTCTTGCTGTTATAACAGATATTAACAAGAGGGCAAAAATGTGGTTGCACATGTTCCGGACAGCCGCTGCTGCCCCTGCAACTCTTGTTATTTCGTTTGCACTACTGAACCACACCTCCTTCACTCAAGTCCCACATGCAAGGACTACGGCTCGGTTTAGCAAAGTTGAAAAAAATTTCTTTCTTTCCTTTTTTAAGAGGAAAAGGGAAGAAAGAGAGGGAGAGAAAAGGGAGAGAGGAAAGGAGAAGGAGGAAAGGAAGGAAAAAGAAAGGGTCAACCCCTAAGAGATGAGGAATAATGGGGAGGGAGTGGTGATTAAAATGTCCTGTCATCTTCTCGCCTTCCCTTTTGCCATCCACCTGCCACGCACAACGCAGAGAAAGGTATTTGCTCCTCTATCCCCTAAGTGATACCCTGTTTAAATACCCAGCTTTACATACCTTTTTTCTCCTCTTCCTTTTCTAGGTCTGAAGAAGGCAAGTAATTGAAAAACAGCACGAGAGCGAGGAGACGTGTGGACTTGTGGATGGAGCATGAAAGCGATGGGAGAGACTTCAAAGGTTTCAGTAACGACTTTTCAACCTTTATTTATGTGCCTATTAATACAATATCCATCATGTAGATATATATCTTTATCCTTTAAACTGATATGCTGGGAATCAATTAGCTATGCAGATTACATTTCATAAGTTTCCAAATGTTAATCTTCCGGACTCTAGGCTAACATATATATGTATATAATACGCACATACATTACCCACACATATATATCCAAATGGTATTATATTTCGTGAGGGAAAAGGATTCTTTTAAAACAGTTAATCTCGGAGCTACTTGTCTTAACTGCTTCCTAAGGCTGTGGCTAAGGACTCCTCTGGAGATTGGTCTCTAAATTTTAGGGGTTCAGTTCCACTGCAGACAAGACAAAACAGCAATGACTGTTGGGTATCTGAGGAAACTAATCTTTATAGGACTGGTAATTTGGGAAGCTTGTTTGTGGAGTCTCTGTAGTCGTGAAAAAAAAATTCTGAAAGAGTGACAACTTCAAGGAAGTTTCGTCATTCTCTTGGTCTGCCTGAGATGATCAATTTTTTTTAACTTCTTTTTTTTTTTATTAAAAGTAGCTTTTCGTCGTAACTTCTTGGATGGATTTATTCTTCTTTTACTTAACCTCATCCTTCGTCATGCAAATGCAGATTTTTAAAGATTCTTCTAGAAAATGAAAAAGGAAACCTTTTTTTTTTTAATGTTGAGATTTTTTTTTAAGGAAGTCGGAAGGAGAAGAATTGAACTTATTGTATTCACAGAGGTTCGAACCTATTCCTGTTTTAGTTGTGTTTTTCCTTTGAAAGGACTATAGGGTAAGGAGAAAATTTATCCAAAACCTTTAATTGGATCTTTCCTTTTGGTCACAGATTTGCCACGGAAATAGCCTGCTGCTGGATAGGGGAGGCTCAAGGGAAGCCCAATTTCAGGACTGCTGTTTCTGCTGGGTAATCATTCCCTCCTGTCCCACGGCAACCCGTTCTTCTTGAAGAGAGAGTGCGGCAGAGGGCCTGCCTATAATTTTTTATCTCTGTTTCTCTTTACCACTTGTTGTTTCCACACGCTTCCAGGAGATGATAATATATTTTTTAGAATTATAATTAAAATTATAATTACGACTTCACGGACATTCTTGGAGAAGAAAATACTCCGAATAGGTGCATTCCCTGAGTATGCAGGCGCGGAGGCTAGCTAACCACCTCCTACCACCACCTCTATCCAACTTCATACATCCTTGTATTTCTAGAACTGTCACCCTGACTTGGCGGTTGCCATAGAACGGAAAGGATCCGAGGGTGAAGAAATGCTAAAGACTCCTACCCGCTCAACCTCGACAACCTGAGCTGTGTGGTAAATTCAGCCTCTGCAAGAATTTCCCTAAATGACAAAGGTGTCAGCTGGAACAATGCCGTGTTTGTTTAACTAAACCTAACTAGTTTTTGTTCTACAACCACACTTCAAAAGCAGTCACTACCTTTGACTTTAAATGGGTCCATAACTTTGCCAATAAGCATTAACATCCCCTACATTTTCCCCTAGTCTCTCCCCCGCCCTCCCAGATTTTTGACCAAAATCTAGCTTCTTGAATTGACAAATAGGAATCAGTGAGGTCAAAGAAGGAAGTGATTCTCCCTCTTCTTTCAACAGGTTGTAAATTTCCAAATCAGTTTGTGTTTTTAGTTACCTGAAAATACCTATGGATACCAAGTCCCTATTGTCACAGAGCACTAAGAAAAACACCAGTTCCTCCTAGGAACCCAACCCCGTTCTCACTCCTGTCATCTCCTCCTGCCTTCAAAGGGAAAGAAAACACTTTCCCCCAGCTCAGTTCCGTAGAAGCACGCAAGAGCAGGGCACATTGTGTAGACATTTTGTTCTCAGGACAGAGACTCCTTCACCACTATCATCACTCCCCGCTTCCAGTGCCAAAAAACTTTCTCCTGTTGCTCTCCAACAGCTAAGCAAGAGCACCCCTGCTGTTTCTCACCACCATACCTCTGAATCCTCCCAAAACCTTAAATATCTTAGTTTTCGCTTTGAGATTTCAAATCTCTCCGTGGCCCCAAATGGGTGGCCTCTTAGATTTAGTTAGAATGTACTTTCATTAAATAGGATTGTTAAGTTTCTGTGATGACCCTTTTTTTTCCAGGCCTAATTTTCCACTGAATGAAGTTTTAGGAACGTTCTTCTCCTTGTTTTGGATTAAGAGTATTAAAATACACACATAACTAATAGCTGCAGTTCAGGAAAATATGTAGACTTTGAGGACTCTTGTCTTCTTTTCCTCTCCTTTTATCTCTCACTTCTCACTCTCCTGTTCTAATCCTTGTCTTCTCCTTCCTTCCTTATTTCCTTCCTTCCTTCCTTCCTTCCTTCCATCCTTTCCTTTCCCCCTTCTTTTCTTTCAGAAATGTTCTACCTAATAGAGACCTTTTCCATAGCTCATGTAGGAAAATCATAAATTTTACTTTTGGAAACAAATCCTGGAAGTAATAGTATCTTTACCCTCCTTAGCAGTTTCCTTTTCTCTATCATTGTCTACATCTTCATCATCATTACCATCCATTACTTATTTGGAGAAACCTGAATACATCATAACTGACTTTTTGATAGAGTGAGGAAATGGTGACATTTCTATTTTCAAATACTTGTGTCTACTGCTAATAACTATAGATTCACTGTTCTTGTGATTAGGTTTACTATAGAGCATTTACTAATCCAATTAAAAGCACACCTGGCCTGGAAAAGCTTTGTAATTATCAGGGGTGTTTTATCTGCTCCCACTAGAAACCGTGAAATCCCTTCTACAGAACTAAAGGACTCTAATATAGGAGTCTTGGCTTATGTGTTGAATCACTCTTCTGGAATTTTAACAGGTTTTATGTCCTGGGATGGTGTACAGGTATCCTTTCAGATCCCTCCCTTCTTGACAAATATCCATTTAGTCTTGGGAAAAATGGAGACGTATTTACACCAAAGGACAAAGACTCACTCCTTTTGGGGGCCAATCCCATAACCTAGTTGAAACAAAAAATTAAAGAAGAAAAGATGGTTGGAGAAATGAGTATTCTCCTACTGAGTCAACCAGTAAGCAGAGTAAAAGCTCCACACTGGAAAGAAGGAATAAGAAATGTCCTTTGTGTCTGAGGTTTATGACTTCTCTTCCTTGCCAGAAACTGGCAGCAAATAGAATCTACCAGAGAGGTGAGGTGAGTCGTGATCATCTTAAGACAAGCTTTCCTGTTTTTCATAAGGATAAGAGTTTAAGTTGTTTGGAGGGATGAAGACTTGTTCAGTGCAATTAACAGAGAAATTCCAGCCTACCACAAGCCAGAGCCAGAACAAAGCGATCTGTATGTATACATATTAAATCAAGTAGGTCATTGAGGCAATTAGCCTCTTAATTCGGGGCCAAAACCACTTTCGCCTGGAAAAGTACTAGAAGTGTTTATCAGATGATAGATGTCTAGCATAGTTCCTTGTAGGTACTTAATAAATGCTTGATAAGTGTTTGTGAATATGCTTAATCCCCTGGATGTTTCTTCTAATTCTTCCGATCACTTTTCTTGTTCAGATTCCCTAGCTGCAAAAGGCATTAAAAACAAAAAAACAAAAAATCCCAAACCATTATTCCTTGGCTAGAAAATCTGAAAGTCTAGGAAAATACTAATGGGACATTAAACATTACGCGGGCGCACACATAGACCCACTACCATCACTACTACTACTACCACCACCACTACCACCACGATCCAATTCTAAACGCATTTTATAAACACAGGTTTCGGGCATTGATGCCTAAGCAAAGTTCCAGTTCTCAATCCAAGAGCCCTCAGGAGGAGCAATCGTTTTCCAATTAGTAACTTGTATTCCAGCCAGATTCTGGTTTTCGTCAGAATGAAAAATCTTGGACTGAAACAATTAGCTTAATGGTGACTAAGGAAAAGGTTACAGGCATAAGGTGTCCAGTTCGACTGTTGGCTGCTTGGGAGGGCAGAGGAGAGTGGAAGTGACCGATCTCCCCTTTTTAGAGTAGCACAGAAGAGAAAGAATCTAAGGCCTAAAGTGGGAGAAGGAAGCTACAGTACACTTAAGGGAAAAAGTGATATACTAAGGGAAAGAAAAATTAAGGTGGCCAGGGAGACTGAGTGAAAATCAGATATAATTTCAGATTTGCCGACTTGTTGATTCCTTCATCAGGGGATAGGTGCACTTGCCCTTGATTTGAAAAGAAGATCGAAGAACTTTAGACACTTTGGCTACAAAAAGCAAGCTGACTGTGTTGAGAGAACCCTGCTAGGTCAGATGACTTCTGGACCAGAAACCGGATTGCCTGCGCCCGCCCCTAACTTGGGCTCCGCTCCTCTGGGGACGTGGAAGCTTTGGTATCCCAGTGTAGCTTTTGACTCTCTTTAAGATAGGGTTGTCCACCCTCTTTAATATAGGCAGAATATTTAGAATATTGAATCTTTGGGGTTCTTGAAAACTCACACACGCACCCACACATCACAACACAGATGACCGAAGGGTCTCGAACCCATAGGGAAAGTAAAATTGCCCAGTCCCTGCTCTCAACATTTCATCTCTTCCTTTTGCGCTCTGGGTCAGGCGAGAAAGGAGTGGGAGAAAGGAACTACGTAAGCTAAACGCCCTAGACTTAAGTGACCTCGATTTATAAATTAATTTTAGTCTGTGAGAAATTAACTGAGGACCCAGGTTTCCTTCTGGTAAAGGAGCTATAATCTCCTCAGGTATCAAATTCAGAGATCCGTCCTCCAGATCGGAGCGAGAGAGAGAAAAAAAAAAAAAACAACTCCTTACTGCACCAATCTGCCTCCTCTTGGGGACACAGAAAGCCCCATTCTTCCCCCCTACTCTGCACACACGATTTTTTCTTGTTGAAGATTTGTCCAGAATTTTTTTTTAAATCTATAAAATAACTATAAAGAATGATTCTGTGGTTCCCTTTCTTAACAAAGAGTTTTGAAATCTTTTTTAAAAATCGTAAAGGTATGGAGACACCCCTATACATACAATGATTAACTTCAGTAAGCTCTAGCATCTCTCCTTCCTAAACCAGAGCAACTGGTTAAAACCTAATCTTCGACATTTTGGGTTGATGCTCTACTTTTCTTCTGTTCAGGGCTATATAAAAATAAGATCATTATATCCACCGTAGCCCCAAGAGCCTGAAAAAAAACGGGGCGGGGGGAGATAGGAGAAATTTTCCTTGTTTAGAAACTTTTACCTAGTGCTTTTTTTTCTTTGAAAATGGTATCTTCTCTGAGTATGAATGATTTCGGTGGTCCTCGGAGATTCTTCTTCTTCTTCTTTTTTTTTTTTTTTTAATATGATGCCAGAGTGGAAATGAGGAAAACTTTATCTCTTTCTTGCTACCCTCCTCCCCATGTTTTAGGTTCTTGATGATGTCATTAGCTGGGGATAGACCTTTGAATATCTCCAGAGAAAGATCACTCAAAATTATAGTTATGCCTCTTCTGATCCAAGTGTAAGCTGAGTCTTTTTATGATGCTGTCCTTTTCTCCACATTTTTTTTAAAGGGCCAAATCGCTCCCACTAAGCAGATTCCCCAGATCCTTGGTTGATTTTTATCTCGCCTTATGGTTTTGCCTTAATTAGGGGGTGGAGAAACTAGAACTAACGTTTAAAAAAACTGTCAAAGGAGGGGGGGGAGAGAAGGGGTAGGGGAACGGAGCAAAGGAGGTGAAGGGGGGAGAGTGGGGGTGGGGAAGATGGAGCAAAGGAAAAAATTCAAAAATCGTAAAAGGAAAGGGAGAAGTTTAAGCCCAGAACTCATTGTTTCCTTTATTTCAAAGGGGAAAACCTGAACGATTCTCATCCTTTTGATTGATTAAGGCCTTGAATAACTTGAGGCTCGGGAGTGACAGTTTCTGAATAGACTTTTGCAAATAAAGCGCACTGTGGAGCGCGGGGTTGGCACTTCAGAGTGTAAAGGAGGCGAGTTTGCTGGCACTTACCAAGTTATAAATAAAAGGACATGCACAATAGTACCTTCTTTAAGGACAGACAGTCTTTACAACACTCCTGGCGTCATATCCTGCTGTGGTCACTTCAGCTCCTAGCCAAGACTTAACTCCTTTTCTTTTTCCCCCGCGGTTTAGTTTGAATACTACAATAAATTCCTGAGAACAAATGCTCATGAGCAAAACTTTAACATATAAGATGCATCTCTCCAATCTTATTTTATAACTATACATCTAGATTTAGAGTCTGTCCTTGCCTCAAATTTTAGCAGAGAGAGAGAGAGAGAGAGAGAGAGAGAGAGAGAGAGAGAGAGAGAGAGAAGAAACTGTTTTATCTCCATCTCCTCCTCCTTCTCCCAGCCCCCCCTCAACCCCCCGGTCCTCGGACTTCATCACTGCCCTCGGCCTCCTCCCTCCCACCCCTAGTCGGAGGAAACAAAAGAACTTTATCAGCACACAGACTGAACTTTTCCTTTGGTTTGTCCCACACTCTTTGACTAGGACATCACACAAACAGCTGCACGTTTACAACTCCAGTCTAAAGAAAAGGTGACTAGAGGGAACTGACTTGAAGGAATTGTGAAGGTTGGGGATGCCTCCTTATTGTAATGGCCCCCCTTAAGTGGCACGGTGCCAAAAGAGGAGAAAGAGAAAGAAAGAGAGAATGAGAGAGAGAGAGAGAGAGACTGAGAGACAGAGACAGAGAGTCAGAGACAGTCAGAGACAGAGAGACACAGAGAGAGAGACAGAGACAGAGAGCAGAGACTGAGAGACAGAAACAGAGAGAGATAGAGACAGAGACAAAGACGGAGACAGGCAGAGACAGAGACCCACAGAGAGACACACAGAGAAGAGGAAAAGAGGAGAAGAGAGGAAAGGAGAGGAAAGGAGAAGAGAGGAGGAGAGGTGAGAGAGAAAAGGGAGAGGAGAGGAGAGAGAGAGAGAGAGGGAGGGAGGGAGGGAGGGAGGGAGGGAGAGAGAGAGAGAGAGACTGCCTGAGCAACTAGCTTTCCAAGCCATTCTCCTTGCCCCCTTCTTTGCATTTTCTCCTGTCCACTTGTTTCCATGAAAAGACATTTTATCAAGGGAAGAAGCAATGGACTGGGTCACCCTCCTCTACTGAGGCCTCGATTGTAATGATGAGAAGAGAAAGTTGCGGATTTCACCCAATCAGCTCCTGTATCCTCTAGACGGGACAGTCTCCGTGTTGGCCAATCGCAGCTCAGGGCTCCTGATCGAGCTTTGGGTGAAAGAACTAATAAATACTCCAGAGCAGAGTTCCTTTCACTCTGTATCAACAACAGGAAGAAAATCATTCCTGCCACCATCACTTCCCCCTCCCCATACCCCCTCCCCCATTTCATATCAAAGTGTGCCAATCCCTACACCGTGACCGAAGTCTCCTCACACCGGCTTGTGCAACGTACCCAGACTTGCACAAAACTTTGTTGTCGTGGGTTTGGTTTTTCTTTTGTTCCCTCACCCATCCTTTTCTCTTTTTTGCATTTCGATCGGAAAAGATCGCATCTTACCGACAAAACGAGAGGGAGATTTCCCTTCTTTTATTCTTATTTTTCTGAGGGGGAGGGGCTTGCTTGATTCGGCGGAGTTCTAGATCGCCAGAGCTGTTCCCTACTCTTTTTTTTAGCCTTCACCTGGATACAATTTTAAAGTGAAGCTGTCTTCAAAATGACAACTCTGGCTGGAGCTGTCCCCAGAATGATGCGACCAGCTCCCGGACAAAACTACCCTCGCAGCGGATTCCCATTAGAAGGTAAGTTTGGCCCCTTCCTCCTCTGGCCCGAACTTAGGACTGGACGCCTCAGAGCTTAAGAGGGAGACTTTGCAAAGATCTCCAAGCCTACGTGTGTTTCCTCCGGCACTTCTTGCTTTCAGTTCTGCATCGTTCTCATTAACAAACAAAACTCAATCTTGGAACTAAATAGTACTGGAAGGAAGCAAGGTCATAATTTGTCTTTCGATTTGAAAATGGAGGTGTTTGCTCCTAGCCTACACACACTTTAATTAGTTCAAATGAATTGCTCTCGTTTCCTATCCACTTTTTATAGTTTCTGTTGTTTGGGAATTCTTGGATCAGGAAGGCAGACAGCACTTCTGCAGCTCTGAAGTGAGTAGGAATGGATCGCCTTCCTCGTTCTCAGAATCTTGTGTCAAAGCTGTAGTCCTAAGGCAATATTTTAGTTTTCATCATTTCCATCTCAGCTGTAGTTCTGGTCATTTTAAATCCACCCCAAGACTCAAATATTTTACATCGGTTTAAGAAATCAGATCCACCTAATATTTCTGGGAAAGTCACCAGGGATGAACTATAGTAAATATTCTTAAGAGTTAGTTTCCATAAGACTTGATTTGTAAGAAGTGTAGTGTAGTGTAATTTTGAAGGAAGTGTCATTCGCATAATTGACTAACATAATATGAGGTAACAATTTAAAAGGAGAGAATATAAGGCAATGGTAGTATATGGTGAGGTATGATATAATACAAAATACACTGGTCCTCTAGTCTCATATGCCCTTTCCAAGTCGTTTCTAATTCGTTGTGAGTTTCTTTAATTTCAGAACTCCCAAGTGAACATAAAGAAGTGTAACAGGTGAAAACTATAGAATGATTTGGTCTTTCACTGGGCTATTTTGTACTTCCAGTGGTCCAGTCGTTATCCAGAACCCCTAAGGACTGTCAGGCAGTCCAAACCCCTGGTAAATGGGACAACTGAAACAGAAGGTTTATTTTTTTAGAGAAGTGGGTTGCCTTCATTTGTGGGGTGTCTTCTCTATGAAGTGCTGATCTGGAAACCCAAACATTCAGCAACTCTTTTCCAAAACTCTTTCCCAACTTTTTCAAAGTTACTAATCTCCCAACTCCTCAATCACTGGAGGAAAAGTAGCTCTTTTTTGGTTATGTTTTGTTTTTGACAAGCGGTTTACCCCCTTTCATGCTAACTTGATACAAGGCCTTTTTGAAGTGTTCTTTTCCTCCTCTTCGGTTTTAATCACCCAGGAGAAAGTCTAGGATCAAAATAGTCCAATGCTATGAAGGCAAATACATTGACACTGATATCAGCTTCAAATTGTTGTAAAATGCTGGTCCTATAATGCTGTACTTGTTAGACGTTTTTGTGTCCGAGTCTGTTTTTTTTTTAACTCATTTAAAGTAACATTTCTCCTTTCCCTTCCCTCCCTTCTTTTTCTAAGTGTCCACTCCTTTAGGACAGGGTAGAGTCAACCAGCTTGGTGGCGTTTTTATCAATGGTAGGCCCCTGCCCAACCACATCCGTCACAAGATAGTGGAGATGGCCCACCACGGCATCCGGCCCTGTGTCATCTCTCGGCAGCTCCGGGTGTCCCACGGCTGCGTCTCCAAAATCCTGTGCAGGTATCAGGAGACCGGTTCCATTCGACCAGGGGCCATCGGGGGCAGTAAACCCAAGGTGAGGATTCGAGCCCAGCTAAAGTTTGCTGCCATCTCGGCCTGATTCTCTTTGGTTGGGTGTTGGGTAGGGACTTGGGTGGGGTGGGGTGTTTTGTGATCCTCCGTGAGAGTTTCAATGCAAATGTTTCTATACCCAGAGAAGTGCTTGTTGCCATCGGGTCTGTTTCTCTCCTATACCTACTGCATTAAATCTTGAGAGAACAGCAGTTACCCCTATAGACAAGAAATGAATTTGGATTTTGATTGAGAACTCAATGTTAAAGTTACTTTACTAAACACACACACCCCTCCTCAAACTGCGCAAGCTATGTAGGCCTACCTGTTGAAGGCCTTTCTCTGACTCCTTATCTCACCACCTATTTTCCTTTGCCACCCTTTCACTCCCCCTCCTTCTCCGGGCTGTTTTCACTTTATGGTGTCTGGCAGTTGGAGTCTATTCTTACAACAAACTTATATTGTCCAGCGATGGAGAAAGGCAGAAAATCCAGGTGACTTTGAAACAAGCAGATGAAAGCTTGACAAGCAGTTTCCAGCTACAACTTTAGAGCACTTTCTCGGTTTTCCTTTAAGGAATCTCCTCCCCTTCCTTTTTTTCTCACTGAAACTTTTCTCATTTTTTCTTTTTTGTGTGGGGAATGATATAGACAATCTTCATTTGTTTTTCCTCAGATAAAGCCAAGGTCCAGGGACATTTGGGTTATATATAATATACACAATCAAGAGGAGAAATAAGACAACTTCAAGTAACATAAACTTTAGGGATATTTGGAGGAAAATGAAGATTCTGTGTATCTGCTTCCTCCAATGATCCATTGATTTTTTTTAAAAAATCAATTAGTATTTTAAAACATCAGAAAAAGAGTTTCTCAGTTATGTAGCCACTTTGCTTACTATTCCTCGGTCAGTTAAGGAGGCGGCAGCTTGTAGGAGTACTATTTCCCTAGGCTATCTCTCTAGGGTTCACTTATTTAGTTTCGGGTTCCCGCAGATTCAGCTGAGAAGCCCTCCGCCCTCCCCATATAGTGGCAATAAAGATGGATCGCAGTCAGGAGTGACTCAGAATTATTACTGCTAGTTTATAGCCCGATCCTTTCATTAAGCCTAGTGGACAACACTCTGAAAGACTGGTTTACCGTTCTTTGCCTCTGTCTCGCTTGCTTTCCTTGAAAACACACTCAATAAGTTGGTCGTTTTTGCTGCTAAGAGCGAACTTTGCGAGGGAATTAGAGCAGATAAAGGGGACTAGAGTTGGAGGGGCCATTTATGAAGATAGAAGTAGTAGTCCTTCGACCCTTTCTGCGGCCAACCGAATCAACTTTATGGCTCGTCTGTTTGCTCTATTAAAGCAGGTGACAACTCCTGACGTTGAGAAGAAAATCGAGGAATACAAAAGAGAGAATCCGGGCATGTTCAGCTGGGAAATTCGAGATAAGCTGCTCAAAGACGCCGTCTGTGATCGCAACACCGTTCCCTCAGGTACTGAAAGTCATTCACATCTCCCCCAAGCCCAGCTTTCAGTCCTTGTTTCTCCTAGTCCACTGGTTCAATCAGTAAGCGCCTAGTACAGGATAATTGGGCAAAGCGATGGGGAGGGAACATCTAATAAGAAGCCGGCTCCCCGGGCCAGGAAATATTTAGGAAACCTGGATATTAATAACTTTTGTCTCGTGAAGCCTAGTTGCTCCTCGAAGCCGCAGGGAGAAGTTACTAAGCAGTTACCAAATAGACTGCCTGCAGGCTAGGCACAGGAGGAGAGAGACCCGGGAGGCAAAGTGTTTATTAATATTGATGGTCTGTTTTAAAAAGAAACAAATGTTTTCGTAACCCCATCATAAAGGAAATAGAGGACATGCCACCGGAGACTTTTCAATGTCTAGGAAGGAAGAAGTAGAGCAACCATCCCATAGCTGAGGCGTCTCCACTGGTTGTGGGGGAGGGAGGTGAAAGAGGAGCAGAGGGGAGGAGAGAAAGAGAGAGTTTGTTTTTAATTAAATGGAAACTACTTTTCCCCCTTCTCCCAGCGAGAAGAGATATTTCAGAGCATGGATTTGTTTACCAGACTGGAATCTGGAAAAAATAAATGAAGGAGAATGCATTTTCTTTTGATTTTACAATGGCAAACTATTCTGAAGTTGAAATCGAAACCCTTCATGCCCTCAAAAAAAAAAAGTTTACTTTTTGTGAAGAGAACTTGGTTGTGGTACTCTCTGAAAACGAACACGGTAGTTCAAAACTTTCTGCTCCGCAGAGTTCTCTGGTTGAAAGGTTGTTTCTTGGCCTGGACACTTTGACCGTGGTCTTTAAGGCTGAGGGAAATGCTTTCCCAGTCAAAAGAACGGGATATATGGCGTCCTCAACTCGGCGCTACACTATTTCCGTGGGTCATAATACACTCCATCTAAATCGGTTCTAGGGATGGGAGAGACAGGTGATTCTGTACATTTCTTTGAGGGCTAGGAACGTCCCAAGAGATGAGGTTGGGAGATTTTGAAGGTTGTTTTCATATTGCCTGGGGAAGCACTTGGGGGATATTTCCCTTTAGGAACAACCCCTTCAGGGCTCCAACTTTTCCATTTCCCCCCTTGAAGTGAGCTCCATCAGTCGTATCCTGAGGAGTAAGTTTGGAAAAGGAGAGGAGGAAGATGCAGAAATTGAAAGAAAGGAAGTGGAAGAGAACGAAAGAAAGACCAAACACAGCATTGACGGGATCTTGAGCGAAAGAGGTAAAAGAGCGAATTGCTTTGCTGTTGAACTCTGGCCGCTCTCGGAGAACCTGGGGATTCGTGGTTTTCTGTTTGTTTGCCTGCCCGCTTTTTTTCCCCCTTCAATTGCTTCTCTGCGTACTTCGCGCGGTTTTGGGAGGAAGGTCAAGGAAATATTGCTTGTCATTATTTGCTACAGTACAAGTATGGATAAATTCAAAAGCAAAGAGAAAGGTGTACTGCGACCGCCTTTCCTTTCTTCCCTCCTCAGCATCTCTTCTGACTTCCACACTCTCTTTATGGCATTTCATTGTCCAGAAAATGATAAGGACATTGATGATGAGAGGTGATGGTGGTTCTCTGGAGGAGCTACGCCCTTCTACTTGTTTTGACTTCGGATGTAGAGTGTCTGGAGTTCGCTGTGGTAGATCTTTCTTGAGGTGTTTTAGGGGACCTGGTTGTCCAGTAGTAAAGATTCACGTGAGTCTAGAGTTGTTGGAATATTTTTGTACATTGAAGTAAGACCAAAGAGGGCCCATTTTCACATCTCAATATATTTTTAGCTTCAAGACAGTAAGTGGGGGGGAAGGAGAGGAAAAAAGAGGGGAGAGAATGAGAGTAAGAGTGAGAGTGAGAGAGAGAGAGAGAGAGAGAGAGAGAGAGAGAGAGAGAAAGGAGAAAAGTACTTTTGTAGAGTATTCACTAGCAGGAAGAAAGAAAAGCAAGGGAATGAGGAAAAATCACTTTTTGAAGTATCTCTAAAGTGGTAAGGAGCAGCATAAATCCAAATGAATTTTAGACATATCCACCCTATAGATTTGATATTTAAATTATTCTATTTCATTTGTTCACTTTTTATTTTGTTACACATACAGTGTGTGTATAGAGTATATATGTGGCATATAATTTTCATCTCTTCCACATCCTTTGATTTCTAGTTCCATAGGAGGGTTCATAATGTTGCACATGATATAGAGAAGTAGAAACCAAATGGAGAAACAGCCTAATTTTCTTATTCATGGTATTTTTGCAAAAATCAAAGGGGAAGGGATACTTTTCTAGATGTGCCTAAATTCTGTAATATTGAACTTTACCTAATACTGACTTTTAAAATATGCATTTCTCTAAGACCACTAATACACTAAGAAAAAGAAAATTAATCACATTAAAATTGGGGGAGGGGGAAGGAGAGGGGCTCTTCACAGTGGGTGAAATTAGGTGAACTAGAAGATTTTTTTACTTTTGACTTAAGATTTGTCAGAATACTTTCTAATAATGAGCCCATCACCCAAGATATTGTCCCCCCCACCTTCCTTTTCCACAAGACAGTTTACTTACAAGAGAGTTGAATGGTGGAAAGGAATGTTTGTGTTGCTTGGAGTTCTCATTTGCCTGCCTGTCACTTGGTTTTTCCTCAGTTTGCAAGTTAGGCTGGGAGGTATGGACTGGGGTCTCCTTCATTGATGAAACTTTGTGTGATGCCTACATTTGATTAGAATCACCAAATGCTCAGTTAGTTTTTCTGTGACCCTGCTTGAGGTAGCTGGGTTTTAACCTCCCATTCAGATCATTCTTTCAGGGTGATACTTATCACATGGAAGCTTAAAAGATCTTTTTCTGTCTTTTTCAAGTTCCTTGTCAGACAGCATTTCCTTTCAGACCAACCTCCATGTGAACTAATGGAATTTTTTATTTTAAAAAACAACCTAAAGTACATTTAGATTGACTACAAATCAGGGCCAATATCTGGAATAAATGGGGAGGCTACATGCTCAGAAATCACTATAAAAATAATCAAAGAGTAAATTAAATTAAACCTCAGGCTGAGAGAGAAAGATATGTTTTTGCAGTTTGCTTCTTTTTCTTGCTAAGATGAATTTGATGAGCCGTCTTAAATATGCTTCATTTCCAATTTCTATATTACCTGTCTTCCAAAGGTTTTACTGGTTACTGAGAAGGGTGACCAAGTTTTATTACTTTCATACAGTGGGGGGTGGGGGAAGAGGTGGAAAGCAAAGAAAACAAAACCAAAGGAGCAATTATCTTTAGATTGAGGGGGAGAGTTTTGAAGTTTTTGTAGTTTGGTCAGTGAGAAGACAGAAGAGGAGAGAAAAGGGGAAAGAGAGGAGAGAGAGAGAGAGGGAGATGAGAGAAGAGGAGAGGAAGAGAAGGAAGAAGAGAGAAAAGAGGAGGAGAGAAGAGAGGAAGAAAGAGGAGGAGAGAAGAGAGATAAAAGGAGAGGGGAAGAGAGTGGAGAGGAGGAAACAGGGAGAGGTGAAGAAAACAGAGGTATTAGAGAAGAGGGAAAAAAGAGGAGAGGAGAGAAAGAGAGGATAGGTAGAGGAGAGAAGTGGGAGGGAGGGGAGAGAAAAGGAAGAGAGAAGCTTCTTGGTGTCCAGTGCTTTGGTCCTTACTTGTTACTGGCAGCCCCCTAGCTCTCTAGAATGCCCTTTTCTGCACATAGTCAGTGGAAGGAGAGGAGACAAAAAGTACCAAATGAGCTGGTCAAACATTTGTACAACTTTTCCAGCTTTTACAAAGAAGGCCTTCTATACACAATCTACACTTGGAGATGAACTTGGAAAACAAAGAGGGTAGAGTCCATTGAAACTCACACTTTAGCTTTGCCCAGACAAAGCTTCAGCTAGCAGCAGCTTGATGTGAACAAAAGAAGGCAACCTTTTTATAATTCAAGGAGAAAAGAAGAGAAAACAGCTCCACAAAAGGGCGAGAATAGACATTATGGGCTTGCAATGAGGGATGAATTATTCAATGAGCCCCAATAGCTGCTGCTCCAAGAAGTTTTATGGACTCTCCACCGTGGAAAAAGTGGCTATTTTCACCTACAAAATGTTTCTGGTCTTTCTACTCGTCTAGCTATGCCGGCTGCCATTCAAGAGAAACTATGGCCATCCTTTAAAACTAGAGTAGTCCTCTAGAAGAAGGATAAAAAGGACAACAAAAACCCACCCCATTGTTACACGGAAACACACACCTCAGACTCTAAAGCCTAATATAATTTGGGGTTGTCAGGGAAGCTGCATCTTTACTCAACTCCCACTTTCCCTTCCCTAGCCCAAGAGGAGATGATAGGAGCTGTCTCGACAAAGACTGGAATAGCAACGAAAAAGGGTGTAGGTTCAAGAAGAACCCGCATACTTTTTCTTCAGTATTTGGACACCAAAGTAGAAGTGGGGGGGCGGGGAAGTTCCGGGCATTGGACTAGGCCTAACCGGAAAAACAGTAAATGTCTATGAGGTAGCCTAGGTGACCTGACAATCATAAGAGGAAGTTACTTTGCTCAAGGTTACCTTCCTCAATCCAGCATCTTCAGGGTTAGTTAGGATTTATTCCTGCCTTCGTTCTCCACGACTGTTAGATTGAGTCTATTATCTACTATTATCTGTTATCTGCTCTTTTTCAAGCCTGATTCGGGAGCAAGACCAAGGAGAGATCCTATGTCTCATTTCTTCCCTTTTCCCCGTCCCCTTCATTTCTTAAACCTCCTCTTTCCTCCAACAGCAGCGAGCCCCAGCTGGGTAAGTGCTGGGGTGCAGGACCAGCAGGTCGCGCACGCTCGGCTTGAGCAGAGCTGAGCTCACCAGCCCTCAGCGCTTCTTTCGCCTAGTTTTTATTCTGGCTCCCAGTCAGACTGGGGCTGGGGCAAAGGATGGAGGTGGGGAAGGGAAAAGGAGAGGAAAGAGGTAGCAAGGGCAACCTTAGGTTTTTTTTTTTTTTTTTTTTTGGCCTTCTGGAGCCCAGCTGCCTTGACTGCCCTGGCTAAAGATGGATAAGTCAGGGCCCCCCTTGTGCCAACTAAGGCACTAGGTCCCGGAGATGGAGAGATGAGACGCTGGCTGCCGCCGCCGCAGCGGCTCAGGGTGACATCGACTGCCCTGAGCTCAATGAGCCCCTCTGTTCCTCCGGCGCAACGGAATTGGCCCTTAGGCGCAGTCACAATGGACCAGTGCCCCAAGTCATGCGCACTGCGTCAAAGGGCCGCTCCGCCTTCGGCCCCCTCTCTTTTGCCCAGCTACTCTCTGCTAACTCTCCCGGCCGAATCCGACTCAATTCCCTCCTTTATGTACTTCTCACTTTCATCTAGACGCAACCCTCTCCCCCCCTCTTTTTTCCCTCTTATTCTTGCCCCAGGCTCACATTAGCGAAATTTCTGCGACCTCCCCCTACTTTTTTTTTATTTTAAAGAAAGCCTTTAACACAAAAGCCGTGACCAGTCTATAGAAACTGCTCATTCTCCTCCTTCTCCTCCCCTCCTCCTCCCCTACTCCTCCTCACTTACTCCTTCTTCCCTCCTCCCTCTCCTCCTCCTCGGGTGACGCTTTTCCTGTTTGTGAGTTTTGGGAAACATTTTTACTTTGTGTTGTAATGGAATTAGAGGACAGATGATGACTGTAAACTGGACACGCGACTAACAACCCTGTATCTTAAATATTTAGATGCAATGTAACAATTACTGGCTTGTTGCATGGGCTTTGAAGTGGCTGCTCCTGGGTAAGGGGGAGCAAGGCTAGATTGCCAAATTGATGTTTTGATTGGGGTTGGAGATACACTTTCAGAGTGTGTGTGTGTGTGTGTGTGTGTGTGTGTGTGTGTGTGTTTTCGCGCGTGTCTCTGTGTATGTACAAGTTAGCAAGGGAAGCTGCCACAAGTGTGTGTGTGTTTGTTCACGCGTGTCTCTGTGTGTGTACAAGTTAGCAAGGGAAGCTGACACAATTCTTTTGCCAGACTTGATGGACCCCAAGCAACCATGAGTTTGGATATTTGCCTTTAAAACTTTTCCTTCAAATCTCAAGTCCTGACAAATTTTTAAAACTTTTATTTATTATTTTCTGAATCTGAGCAACAGAGTATTCATTCGCTGCATGTTTCATCTGGGAAATCCGATTGCTTCAAGAATTATTAGAAGGGGAAAAAGTAACCAATTAAGTGGTATTTGGCTTGTGGTGGCATTTTTTAGTAGTTTAAAAATACTTGAAAAGTGTTTTAAGTATTTCATTACTAGTGGGATCAAAACCTCTTGCAATTTCATAATTAGCAGGGCACTACTTAAAGGGAAGAAACTATAAGACCAACTTTTCACAATGCTGTGGAGGACATTTTGGAAAAGACTAACTTTCTTACAGATTAAAATCATAGGGAAAATAACTTTATGCTTATGCCTGTAGGTCTTTTTTTCCCCACACTAGACAACCTATTTCTAGAATCTAAAGTTTGGTGTTTTTTTTTTTTCTATTTAGACTACAACTTTATCTTTTAAAAACATTTTTTTTCTCAGAAATAATTCTAGCACCAAATTTCTAAATTGGTCACGTTAAATTGCAAAATGTGAATATCAGAGTTGTAAGCGAATTAGAATACTGGTAGAGATTTTGGTAATATTTAGCTGTAGAATTCGGGGGTGGGTAGGTGAGAAAGGAATCTATTTTAGTTCAAACAGAAGAGATAAAATTTTAAGATCTTTTGGTTAACTCATGCACATTCGTTTCTTTCTAGGCGTTGAAAACATGCAAATGTTCTCATTAAATGCTTGAAAATTGGATGTTTATTTTTGTATTTGATTTGGCTATGGATAGCACTGGAGCTCGACTGGGGTTTGCTAGAGAGTAGCTGTACTCACGCGGATAGATCATTTAAGAGTCCCTAGGGCGAAGTAATAAAAGTGGTATGAGAAATCAAGTAGAACTAGCAAGTGCTCTTTAGTTAAGGAGAAATTGAATGAAATGCTAAGCAATAAATCTACTGGATACAAATTTTTCCATATAAATGTCATTTCAAATCCACGAACAAATACTTTTTGAGGGGGAAAATACAGTAAGCGTGAAATTAAATTTTAAAGTCTTAAACGTAGGCTCTGACAGGAGAAGGTTTTTTCTTCTTTTTTTTAATCTTTTGCTAACGAAAGGAATGTATACTTAAGTGTAAGGCAGAGAAGAATTCTCCCTAGTTTGCTCCTAAGTGGGCTCTACCCCCTCACTTAAGTAAGGAGCCTTCACTCTACGTGGCTACGGGAAAATAATGAGATTTAAAAGCCCCAGACTAAAACAAAACCCCTAACTCTGACCAGAGAACAATGAACCTGGGGCATGTGTAGAGACACTTGATTTGGGTGATGCCACTGCTATGATAGGCAATTTCTTTAAGCGGGTAAATAAGGATTCCAGAACCATTAGACATGTACATTTATACCTAAGGAGAAGTTACAAGACAATTAAGCTGTCATTTTAATGTGTTATCTCACTGGTTGCTCTGCAGTTGTTTTACAACCGGGAATTAAAATCTGAAAAGGAAGTTTTCAGTGTGCCTCGCCAAATATCGATTAAGTAGCTGTTTGTTGATACCGTTGTTATAAATTTAAAGGCCAGTAACTCTGCCCCTTGTTCATCTTCCATTGTAACGGATTCTTAACCACTGAGATCAAAGTAGGATCATTTCAGTTTATCTATCTTCGAGAAGCTTTTTTCGCCTCAGAAACCTCTGGATTAATGGCCAAATGATCTTTAAGAAACGGTAAAAGAAGTTTCCATTTTGTAGCAATCATGAAACACGTTATTTCCCAAATGCTTTGAATTGCATATGGTTATTTCATATTTAGAACTAAAGCTGTATTGGCACATTTGTTATCAAATGTCTTCCTGTTGAGTATGATTTACGGAGAGTTCCTCTTTTTATACTAAATAACACAGTGCATAATTAAACTCACAGGCAACTGAGAATTATATTTACTACATTTTCTTGCATGTGTTTCCCTTCTTTGTTTATTTATAGTTGGTTAGATTATTCTCATTTGTATTTATTACTGCCTGTAAAAGAGAAGAGTGTTTATATGTATGTAGTTATAGTTCATTTATAAGTAGGCCACTATGAATTTACAGTAGGAGTAAACTATTTCTTGGTTGTACAAGATAAACTTTTAATTGTCACCGAATTGGACTTGGATTTATATGGTGTCATCAAGATTTCATGATAAAAATATAGCATTGCATCATGTAAGTGGAAATTAACATATTGAATGCCAGGAAAAATATTTCCTCCAGATTTTCTGACTTAGTGCTGACTTTTAGATGAAATGTCAAATATCTGAGTCAAAGTACTCATTACATTTGAATATGTCCTTTTATTGTAATGATGAAAGTCTTTCAAGGGCATTTTTTTCTTTAAATTTTCATCTAATTGCTTAATTCAATTTGAAAATTTAGCAGATCACACCGATTTGGCCTGTGAAATGTCTAGCAGGTTCTATTTTAAAAATTAGCCACCTTGTATCTTAGAAATCTGGAAGGTTCCTTCCTATCTGCCTCTATTTATGATCTCTGTGTGAGTTTCTGTCATACACAGGTTTTGTTTTTGTTTTATTTAAGAATGTACACTAGTTCTTTTCTTTAGTCTGTCTGCTCCTTATGGTCACAGTCCCTACCAGTCATGCTATGGTGTAGATAGATATAGCTGATGTATTCAGCTAAAAGAATCCTAGAATTGTTCAGTGTCAATGGTGTTAACAGGGGTTGGGAAAGCACTTGGACTGTGATTTCACCAGTAGGAAAGCAAATCTGCAACTTCTCTTCACCATGGAGAGTTTTCTGGAGCACTGGGAGTTTAAGTAACTTGCCTACCATCACAGAGACAGTATGAGTCATTCAGGATTAAAACCCAGGCCATCTGGGTCTTTAGCCAGCTCTCTATGCCCCAATGCCTCTTCACTACATTTTGAGAGACAGTAGGGTATCAATCAAACCATAAACAAGAAACATTTATTAAGTGCCTACTAAGTGCTATGCTCTCCGCTAAGGACTAGGTATGCAAAAAGCAAAAGACAGTCTCTACTCTCAAGTTCACGATCTAATGGGGGGAGACAACAAAAAATACATACATAAACAATCTGTATACAGGATCAATGGGATATAATTAAGAGAAGGAAGACACTAGAATTAAGAGGGCTTGAAAAGGCTTCTTGTAGAAGATGGAATTTTAGTTGAGACTTAAAAGATGCCAGGGAAACCAAGAGAGGGAAATGAGAAGGGAAAGCATTTCAGGCATGGTGGACAGCCAGAGAGAATGTCCACAGCTGAGATATGAAGTGTCTTGTTTGTGGAACAGTCAGGAGGCCAGTGTGACTGGATTGAAGAATACTTGTCAGGGAGTAAGGTGTAGGAAGACTGGAAAGGTAGGAGGGGGCTAGGTTACACTGAATGCTAAACAGTGGATTTTGTATTTGGTCCTGGGGGTGATAGGGAGCTACCGAAATTTAGTGAGTAGAGGGGTAGGGAGGGATAGGGTAGGGGCATGGTAGATAGAATGCTGGCAGAGGAACCAGGTAAAACCTGAGTTTAAATCCTGCCTCTCACTTTTACTCACTGTGACTAAGGGAATTTCTTAACCTCTGCGAATCTGACAACTCTCTAAGACAAAGAGGAAATCATAAGTTTTGAACATTATAATTTAATGTTTGCAAAAATTTTTATTCGCGTTGTCTCATTTGATTCTTACAACAACTTTGTGAAATAGGTGCTACAGGTGTGTTGTTATCTCTATCACACAAGAAGTTGAGGCTCCGAGATGTTAAGTGACTTGCGTCTTGCCCCTCAGCTAATGGGGATTCAAACCCAGAAAGTCTCTTCCTTTTAAATTCAAGGCTCTTCTCTCCCTTCCTTCCCCTCCCCTCACTTATATCACACAACCTCTTTCTCAATAACTGGTATAGATACATTTCATGTATTAATATAGTATCATGGAATCAAGCTCAGCCAGCTCTCCCTAAACACAGAATGTGTGTGTAGATAAGGCAGGAGAGTCCAGCTTCAAGATTCATACTTGAGTAGTGTGGGGAATTCTCTTCCTAGCTCTGGGGTGGAATCACAAAGGGAGAGCTGATGCCCTCTGACAATACTGTTGGCATCAAATTCCTTCTCTTAAAAAGTGATTAAGAGAGTAAAGTGAGTTGTTAGATATCTCTCCCACAAGAAATACTCTATAGACTTACAGGATCATGGTTTTTAATTTGGAAGGGATAGAGATCATCTGTTCCAACCTCCCCATTTTTATAGAGCAGGAAATGGAGGTCCAGGAAAACTGACAAGTTGTACAGATAGTAAGTAGCAGAGACAGTACTTGAACACTGGTTCTCTGACCTCAAATCCGGTTACCTTCCATTAAACCGCACTGCCTTGGGAGAAACGACTGAAACGTGGGAGATAAGATGCATGTTTTAAATTCATAGGTTTTGATTAAGATGGTTTAAATTGATCTCTGGATTATGGGTCTTGAATGCTGCACCCAGCATTCTCCCACTATAGCTGGTTCTCTCTTTTCTTATGCAGTAATCTCCCAATGTTCAAGACTTGCAGGAAGTCAAGACATTAAGTGGAGTCCTTTTCCTTTTTAAGGAGACAAGATTTTCCCCACTCATGTAAACGTACAGAGGAATTTTAGGACTAGAGATTTAATGCTTGAAGAGACCTTAGTAGAGATGGGAATTGAACTTAGATTCTGTGAATCCAGAGCCAACACTTTTTCACCCACTGCCACATTTTAACTTATGCTTTTAAGAATTGAGAGAACATTCAGTACATGCTGTCACCCATCCACAGGTTGCTTAGTCAGTCAAATCTGGGTTCATCCCTAGAAGAATGTCACAGGAAGTTCCCATAAAACTATGCATGATGTGATTATGTTGCTTAGGGAATAGAATGGATCTAATTACTTCCCATTATCATATAGTAATCACTACTGGCACAGTCATCAAAATTCAAGTTAGTATTACCCTCAAAAGACCTCTTCAGTGGCAAGCCATAAAAAGTTGACTCTTGTCAAGACTAGATGTGGATGGAATCTTTGGACAAGTAAGTGGAAGGATATGCTTGGCAAAGTTGTAATGTTTCCCTCTCTATCCCATAACAGATGCTTTCACATAAAAAGTAATTAAAAAAAAAAGACTTTTTCTATTAGAGAGCCTTTGTAATGTGTGAGAATTTGAGATGGGTTTCATAGTATGTTTTGCCTAGAAAAGTATTTTCTGTTAATTGTCCACATCCCTTTGAGTTGTTCTCTACTTTTCATTGTCTCTAAATTTCTAGTGCTTTTTAAAGTGCTTGGTATGTTGTCAGAGCTTACTAAAAGCTTGTATTGGACTGGATTTGGTTCAGTGGTGTGAAACAGGAGTTTGCAGCTGATACCATGGCATAGTGAAAAGAACCCTAGTTTTGAAGTCAGGGATGGAGTTCAAATTCTTCCTCTTTTTACTTTTGTTGTCATTTTAACAAGTCAACTAGCCTCTCTGGGGCTCAATTCCTCATTGATAAAAAGGAGGTCACTGGATGATGGTCTCTTAAGTTTTCCTTCAAGTTCTAAATCTATATTATGACCTCTTTGCAGTAGATTTTTAAGTGAAAACAGTATCAGGGAGTTGCAGTGATTTAGCCAAAGTGGTATACATTTACTTGTCTTAATACAAAATATCTTATTAGGTCATTATGAGGAGGCCAACCCTCCCTCTAATAAGCAAGCTGTTGGCATAACCAGTAGGTTACATTTATCAGGAATGCTGATGCATTTTCCTATAGGTCTGCATTTTTTTAAACATGAAAATTCCATTTTTTCTCCTCCATGACTTTAGATAATATCTATCTACATCCCCTTCATTTCACTCCCTTAGCAAATGTGAAGCCATCCCTTCCTTACTTGCATCCCTTACTCAATAAATATCCTTTTACTAGGTACCAATAGGGATAGAAATATTCTCTTCTTATGCCTAGTACCTACATTTTAATGTAGGTTAGAAAAGAAACTAGTTGTTCTGTTATATTCTAATGATAAAACTATACTCTCAAGCTAATACATGACAATGTGAGAGGAAATATATTCCCTTCTATATACAGGAATATACTCCATAATCATACCTGAATTGCATCTGAATCCCCCAAAATCAATAACTCCAATTAATTAGAAGCATACTTCTAAATCATAAACAGAGCAGGGTCCCCAGAGGGTTGTAATGAAAGGGAGCAACTTTGTATCTCGGTCAGTTCTGATATAATTGTGACCTAAGAGTATACACTTGCATTTTTCATGATAAGTATACAATATTATGGCCTGTATGCAGAAACTGACTCATCTGCAAATGAAACCAATGGTGATTAAAAAAAAGCCACATAAACTCCAGAAAAACTTGATCATTTGTATTGAATGAAAAAGTGAATTTGCAATTATATTTTAAAAGAATTTGTGAATTTTAGCAGCTTTAAAAATAATGAAATTTATTTTTAAAAACAAATTTCATGAAATTAATAACAATGATTTTAAAAATTATAGTCCTGAATGACCTGTTTTTAACTCAATAAAGTGATGTTTGTCTTAAATTATCTATATTGTTTTGAAGCACTGAATCAGTCTTAGTTCTGGACTTAGAGTAGGTAATAGGTAGACGGGTTCACTACAAAGAGACTGACTTGTGACTCTGGCATCTCTTCTCTCATGAAATTTTATTGGTTTCCTTTAGTTAATTCATTGAACAATTTCCTAAAATTTCTGGCTAGCTATTTCATTCAGTTTGCTCTATTTTTACCTAATAAATGCATTTATTGATGGTTCCTCTTAAAGTACTCCCTTTTAAGATATTTCTCCTCCTTTAGATCTCAAGTCTAGAAATACTAAGCAGTGTTTCAATATATTATTGTTCTAGCCCACTGACCATTTTCATGTGTTCTGTTACTCTTTTTAGATTCAATCCTTCTATTCATTCAGTCCCTAGCTTGGTTTTGGAATTCTAGGTTCTGGATATCTCCCTGTGTTTAACATATCCATATGTTGTCGTATAAAGAAGTTGGGGTGAAAAGAGAAAATAAAACACTACTTGAGAGAATTGATGGGGAGCCCCCTCTCCATGGATTTCTAACTGCTGCAGCAGCTTGGCAGTCCTGCCACTGGAGTGAAGGTTGTTTTCTTATCCCCACATGCACTGGTCTGACCTGTCTCTGAGATAGGTCAGGTTGGGGCACAGCCAGTTTATGCAGCTGTTGAGGCTTAGGCATCCCAGCAGGCGGCCAAACTCTAAGGCTGGAAAGTGCTCCTAGTGAACAGATAAAAATGTCCCTGAGAGCCACAGGGTGTTCTGAAGGGGGTAGATTCCCTCTGACACTCTGATATGTTATAGATGGCAAATCCAGGGAAGGAAACTTCTGAATTAACTAGTTCAACACTCTTCCTAATGAAAGAAGGATCCTTGTGATTCTCCAGTCTTGCTAAATGCAACTTGAATATCTTCTTTGATTGCTGAAATGAGATTCTTTCTTGGAAACAAAAACTGAGTACACTGAAGAAAATGATGCAATTTTATTTCCTCATTATTCAACGTATGCAATGTCCAACTTCTTAAAATAATATTGGCTACCATTTGTATACTGCTTTATGATTTGCAAAGCATTTTTACGTGTTAGTTAATTTGATCCTCATAATGACCCTGGGAGGGAGAGGTTATCCCCATTTTACGGTCTAGGGAACTGAGGTACAGAGAAATGAGTTATTTTCTTTGAATCACCCAGTCAGGGAGTGCCTGAGATAAGCGTTAAAGTCAGATCTTCCTGATTCCTGCCTCTATTCTATCCACCACACCACCTAAGCCTCCCTTTCCATTAGAAAACACTGCAAATTCAAGGGAAACTTCCCTTCCTGGTTGGCTAGCTCACTTTTCTCTCCTCTCCCATTCTCCTTTACTCATTGATTGTTTTACCACCTAGGCTTTCTGTATGCAACTTAACTTCTGTTATTTTCTTTAATTTGTTATGGGCAGCTGTTTGATATGTAAGAAATATATGTCAATGGAAAATAGTGTTGTTTTTAGAAGGATATGGAGATTATGGATGGTCTCTAGCAGCCAAAATATAAAAATAATTTATATCTTTCAAAGTCAACAATGGTCTTTCAATTTAATATTACATATTCAGATTAGAAACAGTGGAGCACACTTTGTCTCTTTTGATTCTTTAGAAATAGTGGCCTGTGCATATGAGAGCTTCTGGAGGTCTACAGCGGCAACTTTAAATATACCATATAGCATCCTCTTCCAACTGGAATCCATAGAAGATGCATTATGCTTTTTGCATTGGCTGGCCTCGCTCTTCCCCTAGACATGATGGTTGTTGATGTTTATGGAATACATACCTGATTTTCATAAACTGAAAATTATAGTCTGAGAAGTCAGTCAGGCAGATCTATTTTAGAAGAGTAACTTTTTCAAAAATTGCCCAACATGTCTTAAGTAAAAGTCAATAAATTTTGTAAAGTCAATCTTTCAACCCGTTCCTTTTTAGTAATGGGGTTTTCTTTTCTCTCTTTTATTTTCAAGCAGGAGACAAGCAAACTAGGGACTAATGATTTATTTTTGAAAATTAAAATCTTCATCTAGTTAAAAAACAAATAAAAATGATGCTGTATCTTTCTCCTTCAACTACCCATCTTAACACCAGAGCAAGTCAGCACATATTTATGATAATTAGGAGATAGAGTGGTGAAGTTTAAGAATCTTAAAACTTTTGTTTTAAGCACTGATAAAAGTCAGAGAGATGGACCTGGATTTTCTTTCTATTCAAGTCCATAGGGAAATAAGTCCAGAATGTGACTACCTCTCCCTTGACTTCCTTATGGAAATGTAAAGGATCCATATTTAGGTGATATAAACAGACTGAGTGGAAGAGTTTCAGTCTTCCTCCAAGGCTGCACCTAATTTGATCTGACTCAGTCCCATAATTTGTGATGCACTAATTAGTACCTGTGCAAACTATAAGGCCATGCAGTTCATAAAAGATGCCCAATAAAAGTCAAATCCAACAAAAGGAAAGGTATGGTTAGTAAATAAATTTACAGTAAGGTTCCTGCCATCTTCTTCTGTCTCGGCTTCTCAATAAACTCATTACAGAAACACATTCTCAAATGTGATAATACATTAGGATTGAGGAGCTTTACTGATCATCAACATAGGCAACCTAAAGTAGAGGGCGGAACAGAATAAATTTGATCACTGAAAAGAAACCATTAAAATAATCCAAGTCAGAAGTTGATTCTTCCACCAGAATCTTTAGTCTTGGAACTTGGAGATCATTTAGGTAGTCACTTCAATTTTACATTTCATTTCTTCCAGGGAAGGTCAGGGAGTTTTGGCTTTCATCATCAGTTATATTCTGGGAACACCTTGGACTTGTGAACTTCACTCAGTCTATTTCTAAATGAGGAAGAGACAGATGAGTACTACTGGATAGTGTTCTCTTAACACCTCATCTGGTCCAAAGAGAAGCTATATCTATCCAGTAATGGGAATTTTCCAGAGGATCTGTTCATAGAATTGGAGATTTTGAGCTGGAAGGGGATTTATAGCTGAAAGGTCCTCGTGTCCAACTCTTTCCTTTTATAGATGAGGAAATTTGGTGATGGGCTCATATTCACACAAGTAGTACAGAACACAACTAGAATTGGAATCCAAGTTCATCTGACTCCAGATCTAGTGATTTTTCATTTCTTTCACAATTTGATGGATTTTCATGTATACTATGAAACTACAAGAAACTGTGTGTGTGTGTGTGTGTGTGTGTGTGTGTGTGTGTGTGTGTGTGTGTGAGAGAGAGAGAGAGAGAGAGAGAGAGAGAGAGAGAGAGAGCGAGCTTTGGGAGGTGAGTGGGAGGAGATATGAGTAGAAAATCAGTTTTTGTGCTTTATTTGAAGACAAAGCTTTCTGGGCACGCCAAGTTTCCACAACTAGTTTAATATCTCCCTCTAAGAGATAAAGGAAAAAGATAGAGTCATGAAGCTGGTGTTTCAGTACAGCAAATGAAAAGGACCAGATTGGAAAAGAGGGCAAGAAGGAAAGCAAGAAAGCAAGAGATTATCAGAAAGGATGAGGCCCATTTGGATACCCTATCCTGTTGGGATTTAGCATCTACCCTTAAGCAGGTACTCTTCTTTCCTTATTCTTAATGTCATTTTAATTCCATTTCCTACATAGGGAAATTGTTTTGTAATCAAAGATTTAAAATTGCAGACAAAAAGATAACTCCAGTGAATTTTTTTTCTTATATTTTGAACTGTGTCTCTAATTGGCTGTAACTGTATATCTTTTATTTCATCCTGTTTTGCAAGAGAAGATGATGGTGGTGGTAGTGGTGGTGGGAAGTAAGTAGTCCCAGGGGTAAATAACACCAGTATTCATATCTGTACCTATCTCATGTAAGCCTAGTCTCAAAATCTCCCATGATCTTCTACAGGCAAACTTATGTTCTATGATTCTTCCATGATTAGAGTTTTTAAATTAAGACAATATTTTTTCCAATGTATGAATTGAACTATGTTCAGAGAGGCAACATATTGAAGTAGTTTGATATTAACCTTGGAGTCCAGAATACCAACGTTCAAATCCTTCTTTACCTCTCTGCACCTCCATTTTCTCGTTTGTAAACTGGAGAGCATAATGGCTCTAGTATCTACCTCATAGTGTTGTTGGGAAGTTAAAATGAAATAATGCATATAAAATATACTGTAAGCCTTAAAGCTTGATTTGTCAGGTACTATTAGAAGGATGATGTCAATGTCAATGTTTATGTACAACAGTGAAATGTCATTGTGTGGATAGGTGACATGTTGTTCTTACCCTTTTCCTCCTGGATAGCTTTTGCCATTTCATTCAATTTAACATAAACTATTTCTGCAGTTTTCAACTGAGAATTTTCCCTGAAATAAAGCTTCTCTTTTTTTTTTAAGCAGAAAATTAAATTGATTAGGAAAAACAATGGCTATCTTTCATAGTTTAATTTCCAATGTTGGAAGTTTACTTGGAAAAACTTTAGGAAAAAAATGATGATTGTTCCCCAGCCAGCAGTTTACAGGGGTATCATTTAACCAGGGAACACATTTATATTTTTAAAGCACGATTGAAATTTGTTCCTTCTAAAAATGTTTTGTCCAGTTTCCTTTGTGATCATGACAATAAAGCAAGCAGGTTTGATTTTAGGTGAAGTGGAGGAGAGGTATGTTCTTGGTGCCCTCACCCTTTTCTTTCTGTGCTCCTTTTTCCCCACTTAAATTGGGTTAATTCTTCCTTACTTTCTCCATACCTAGATTGAGGCCCAAGGTCACAGTGAAAAAGTTGTACCTCCTAACTCCTTATGGCTAGATCTTTCTATTATACCCCATTTTTGTCCCAGAATTCCACCTCAGAAGACCTATTTATCACCAAGCATGATTGTCCTGCTTCCCTGAGCTCCAACCATGCGTCTTTCTGGAGTTTCAGAAATTCATGCGTACTTAGCTTTTCCAGGTTGTATTGCAGCCTGTTGTATAATCTATCCAGAGGGGGCTAATTCTCTGCTACCCCTACCCAAATGAATAGTCCTTCTATAAGTTTATATGGGAGATTAGTTAAAGGAAGAATAACCATACTCATTGTAGATCAGAGGTTCTAAACTGGGACCTGTGAACTTAAAGAAAAATTGATAACTATATATCATTGTATTTGGTTTCCTTTGTAATACAAATAATTTTATTTTATGCATTTAAAAACATTATTCTAAGAAGTTCATAGGTTTCACTAGAGTCTAAAAGGAATCCATAACACACAAAAAAGATTAAAACCTGCTGTTATAAGTGAACATTCATCTTCACATTTAATATTCAGTATCTCTTGGGTTGTAAATAAATTCCTTACAAGAATACACTTGTAATGTGATAAAATACGAGGATAGGAATTATTATTGATCATCTATATAGGCAACTTAAAGTAAACGGCTGGACAAAGTATGTTTGATTAACGTAAGGAGACAATCTGAACAATCAAAACCAACTGAATAATTAGAACCAACTCTTTGGTGCCCCATTACAAAATCTAGGCTATTTAAAGAGTCTGCCATCTTTTCAAGAGGATTTCTAATTCATCTCAGTCCAACTCTTGAACTTTTGTTCAAGAAAATACAGAAGACCGCTTTATGTATGGTAGACTGTAGTGAAGTTAGTGGCTAGTGAGGACTTTGCTGACTCACTTTCTCCAGAAAGTATTACATCAGGAAATATCTAGACTTGTTATGGCTATAGCTGCTTAGAGACCAGAGGACTCTCTCTAATCCAATGTTATTCGTTGAGATCTACTTTGAGTCTGGCTAACTCCAGGTTCCAAGGCTCTCCTGGCAGGTGCATTTTGGAATATTCCTGGTGTTTCGACTTTAAAGTGAGAAGTTCAACTTTACAACAATCAGCAAAATGCACACTTCTATATCATTTTCCTCATAACTATTCTGTGAAATAAGTAACACAAACAATTCAGAATTCCTGGCCCAATGAATCAAAAGAAAGTCTCAGAGATGACTGAGGCAGAAGATGAGAGGTAACATCTGTATCTGGGTCCTTTTCTCAGGATAGGCATCAAATCTCTGGAATGAAATGACACTTCTCACAAGTCTTTCCAAAGGGGAACAAGCCCTTGGCATAGTGAGGCAGGGTGGTAGCATTCAGGGCATCAACCTTAGTTGAGGTGGGTCTATGAGTCACATCTGTGATATCATAGAAAGAGCTTAGAAAATGTGCATGGAGACCCAGTTTTGCCGCTAAATTACCTTTGTAACATGAGTAAATCATTCATTCTCTCTTGACTTCAATTTCTTTGCCTTCAAAAAGGGGATAATTAAATGCAATAACTTTTAAGGTTCTTTGCCGTTGTAAAATTCTAAGATTTTTCAGTCCTTACAAGTCTCCTTAAAGGTCAATAGTGTTGAGAGCCTTCCTGCTCTCATCATATGAGGTACTAGATCTTCATATGTTATAAGAACTATTAAAATTGGTTGGTTGCCCTCCTACCTCCCCACTCTGCCTTATTTGAAAAAACTTGTTGTAAAAGTTAATTTAGACATCCTCATATACATGTGGGCAGGCTTTTTCTTCCTCCTACTCAATGGGGATATACACAGTCTTACAATTTTGCCCATGCTATACTGGTGTGTAGGCAGTTCAAATGATCCTCCTCTTCTCCATCCAGAGATCAGAACAGAGGAATTACATCCTCTCCTCACAAACAGGTAGGCACTTAGTTAATGCTTACCTGGGCATGAAGAGGACAAAGTAGAGCCAGGTAATGGTGAATTCATTTCATCCAAATGGGCTGTCTGTCATATTAACTTCCTATTAGGTTTCCCACTTACTAGTTGTCAAAAATATATGATATAAAACAAAAATTTTCCATTGAAGCTACACAAAAAGACCAGATAGTCATGTCTAGGATTGGAATTACAATAGAGTGGAATTTTCTAGGGAAAGCTCAGTGATAAGTGCAGGAATTTAGAAAGCTTTGCAAACTTTTGAGACAGTTTAACGTTAGACACCT
>CM053771.1:496885063-496932563 GCA_028658325.1 Potorous gilbertii | reverse complement strand
AAGGTGGTGGGTTCTTCTTCATTAGAGGTCTTTAAGCAAGGATTGTATATAACCACTAGTCAGGTTTGGATAGAAGGAATCCTTTGGTGTTATTGGTTGGACCAGATAGCTGATGAAGTCACTCGCTTCTCTGATATTCTGTGCTGCCATGATTCTGCCTCAGGTGCCTGGTGTTACAAGGCAACACGCTTGAGGGGAAACAGGGCTAGAGTGTAAGAAAATGTGGGTTCTAGTCCCAGTCAAGCAACTGTATGACCTAATTTGGTTAAGTCATTTAATACCTTCATTCCTGTTTCCTTACCTGTAAAATGGTGATAGCAACATTTCTATCTATCCCACAAAGCTATTGTGAATGTAAACAATGTGTATGGAAACCTTTTGGAAAAAGTTCTTTACAAATACTTATGTAACTTGAGGGAAGAGACAGTATCATTTAAAAAAACTATGACCAGCACCTGACACTAGACCATACATACAGTAAGCATTTAATAAATGCCTGCTGACTTATTAAAAACATTCCATTTTGGGAATTCTTGAATTTTATAAATGCATAAAATAGTATTCTCTGTAGTCTCTATTAGAGCTGGAATGAACATCTAATCCAACAATGGTAAGGTAAAGTGACTTTCTCGAGTCACATGGCATAAGGGATTTGACAGCTCATTAATTTGACCCAATACTTTGAGATTGAACAGTGGTGAAAATGTGATCTTTGATCATGTCCATAATACACTGAGATAATTTCTACTAATGTCATGTGTATCAGAGTTGTGTTAACATTTGTCTATATCTTTCTGCATTGACAGGTACATTTCATAGAGATATATGTCCTGCAAATAGGTTTTTTTGGGGGAGGGGAATCATAGAAGGAGGGGATAATATTAGAATATTAAGAGTTTCTTTTGCATATACACACAACACATACATATATAGCTATATATATATAGCTATACATGATATAATGATAAATAATTGATCTGAATGCAAGCGTATCAGCAGTGTATTACAGGGAATGGGAGGCAATTAATCTATAGTTAACGTCAATGACTTTCAAGGGTTCAGTTTTGCCAAAGCATCTTTTGATTTCTGCATTGTTCTGAAGTGTATTGGGACCTATCACAAACTGCAGGGCGTAACAAACCATGAAAGAGTTTTCCTGGAAGAATTTTCAAATGTACATAGACTGGCTGACTCTCTAATATTTATTTTCTGGCAACTCTGAACCTAATGGCCAGGCAGGCACATGGAAAACAAGATTAATGCAAAACAAAAACAAAAACATTTTTCATTTTCCAAAAGCTAAAGAAGATTCATTGTTACCTTGCAAAGCAAATTGGATGTGCCCCAGCAGACAAGTACAAAATTGGCTCCACATCTTTGACTGTTTGGAATCTGAAAGTGGGTCCAGGCATCTGGTACATCACTTAGAGAGGTATTATACAATGTAATTATCAAAGCATACATATGAAAAATGAAAGCTTCAGGTGAAACCCACCCTCCACCCCTCACCCTCCCCGTTTTGTGTACTGGGAGCGCAGGCATTCGGTTTCTGCATTCAGATGCCTTGTTGTAGCCTGCACTATGAGCATTTAACTCTTACCAGGACTTAAGACACTCGGATGCCAACCTTCCTTCAGCCCCTCAAAAGAAGGAATGATGGAGGAAGTAGGAATCTTGGCTTACTGTATTTTATTCTGTAGTCACTTAGGATTTGGGTATAGTTCCACCTTTGATTGACTCTGGATTCTCTTATTTGTTTCCGATGTAGTTGTAACTGCGGGCTCAGAACAGCGATTTAGCAGGGACAGCTGCAGTGTGCTCGTTCACACGGGCAACTGGCATATCTTTGATTTAATCTTTTGAAGGAAGCATTTGTGAATGATAGTGGGGGAACTCCTCAGTCTACTAACAATTACTAAACAGTCGTCATTTAAAAAAAATGCACACATAAAAAGCAATTGTGCAAACGCGTACTGAGATCTTCCGCGTTAAGACGAGATGCTGCAGACTCGTATCATTCCCACTCTCCACCCCACTTCTAGTCAAGGAGAACACACATTTCTTTTTCACCTTTATGGCACAATTTTCTGACTGTATCTAGTTCTATAAGGCGCATATTTCAATTTGTCATCTCAGTCTTTAGATACGGGATTAAAAATGATGAAGGATTTTGCTAATTAAGTGCGAGCAACCCCTCCCCCCCCCGCCTTGTCCCCCTCCCCCCAGAGGTGTAGGAGGAGCGCACATTCAGCCTAATTCTTTATTTTCTGATGTCTGTGTTTGTCCAGGGTTTTTTTTTATTTGTTTGTTTACTCTTGTTTGTTTGAACTAATCACCACTTAAGTAAAAGTCTCCCCAGCCTGCCTGGCCTCCTCCTCCACTTCAGGCCACATTTATCCGTGGGGAGCGCTCAGGCATAAAAACGTGCTTATCTGCAAATGAATGGCAGCTCTTTGCTTCATTAAAGCCCCTTTCTCTTTTGGCACTCGCATTGTGACCCTTTGATATTAATTCAAAAGGCAATTAAAGAATGCGGCCCATCTTTGAAGTAAAGCATTCAAGGCAAGGAATGGGATGAACCTGGGACTCTGATGGACTGTGCACATTCAACAGGCCTTTTCAAGGCAGTTTGAAGTGACTCAAAGAAAATGGGTAGGAGAAGGTCAGAGAGAAAAAAGGGGCTAAAGAAACAGTCTGTATTTGTTCGAAGTATTAGCCAAGCAAACTGCAAATAGCAACAAAATGAAACAGTTAATAGAGCAGCCAGACAGAGGCATGTCAATCACTTAACTTGAACAGGATTGGGCTAACCGAGCCTTCAGTCCACTGTGTTACCTAATTATCTTGGGAAAGCCAGTAACTGGAAGTAATGGTATTGTATTTCTTTCTGCTTACGGCTCAGAAAAGGTGATAAATACTCACTGCTTCATAAGTATGCAACATATATACATAAAGGGTGGGAGGGGCGTGGGGGAGGTGGATACTGAAGGCAGAGCTGCTTGTAGGGGAAAATACCAAGCCCAAATATGGCGTAAATATGGCATTTTGTAACATTAGCATGCGAGAGGATCACTTAACTGGTTTCATATGGAGCCCGCTGAAATATGCATGATTTCCCCAGAACAATCCTGCAAGACAAACACGTTTACAAACCGAAGAAAGTTCTTTTGAGTAAAATATTAGACCACAAAAGCTAGGTTCAAAGAATATCAAGGGCTGGGGGGGGGGGGGGGTGTTGCCCGTTCCAATAGGGAGGGGTTAAAAAAAAAAAGAAGAGGTTTAGAAAAAAGGCTGCAACTCTGTCCTTAGCTTACCCCTTTGTGCCCGGCTATTGAAGGAGACATGGGACAGAGGCCACTGTAATACAGGGCCGTGTGTGACCAAGCAGGCTACCCATTGTAGGGTCCACTAGTTTGGATAAGGGGCTTTGAATTTCTTTTTTTGGGAGGAGGGAAGCTAGGGGAGTCAAAAGAAAGATAAGAAAACATTTCTATGAAAAATGTGACCAAACAGATCTAATAGAGATTTGTTTCCCCCTCCAGGGTGTCTATATATGTAGCCAGAAGGGGAAAACACCAAATGTGTAAATATATGTGGATAAGTAATATATATCTCTGCCATTTAAAAACCTGGAAAGTTGTTCTGAACACTCCCCTCTCCCCCCATTCCCATTCCCAGTCCCCAACAGACCTTCTACAGATTATTTGCTAAACAGACGTTTCCAAATGATTGTTTGATGTTGTATTTCTGCATAATGAATTCTGTTTGTAGGCATAGTTCTGAAGACTGCTTTGCAGCTTTTGGACATAACATTCCATAATGTAGCTATTAATATAAAAAGTTACTGCCTTTGTGAAATGGCCACTATGTAACTCTTAAGAACTCAGCTGTTTAATAGAGCAACCCTTCAGCTCACTACTTGCAAACTTTTCTTTAAATTACCTGAATTTTTGAATCACTGAGTATGCATTGCATGCGAACTCAGGAAGACAATTAAAATTTTTTTTATGACAAATAATAATAGCATTAGTCATAGTCACAGGGACAGGGGGTGGGAAGTAATGTTCATGATCTTTGCTAGTTTGAAACTTGGAGGAAATAATTTTTAGGATTATTATAAGGAGTATTAACAGCTCTGTACCATGCAAAGAAGCTGGGAGAGGCTGCATTAATTAATAGGGAATGATCAGCTAACCTTGAGAATGACTTTGCAAAATGCCCTGAACCTGGGAAAAAAATGTCGTAGAATTACTAAAAACATTAACAATTGTTTAATTGTTGGAGAGAGGTAGTTAATAGAGTCAATTCTAGCCATATCAGCAGAAACTTCTACCTCGTGAAAACTTTTGCGCTAAGACAGGTCATTTTAAATTTTTCTCAGTGATTTTTTTTTAAAGTGAATTTTAAGAGTCATAAAAAGAACTAGCTCTTTTAAGGTATGGTGCATGTTAATTTAAAAAAGAACACTAAAGGAAAATGCATGTTTAATGCATTATATATGTGTATAGTTTATAATTTAGGAATTTGAGCGATTTTGTTTTTTTAGTAACATCACATAAAGCAGATATAGATTACTTTGAGTTACCGGCTGTTGGCTCTTGGTTAGAGACTTTAATTTTACTCTTCCTTTTCTGTAAAGGTATAAACCTTTAACTCCCATCCCTTCCTTTTTTGTGTTTCTCTTTTCCCCATAAAACCTAAACTGTTGTTTAGGGTCTGGGAAGTGTGTGTCTATAATAAAAGGAGTTGCTGACCTATGTATAGCTCTTTAATGCAATGTATTATCTTAACGATTTTTATAGTACTATAAATATCATCATCACCCCCGTTTTAAAGAGCTGTTATGCCCATGGTCACACTAAGTGTCATGAGTAGAATTCAAACCCAGGCCTCTCCTGATTCCAAATCCAATGTTCCTTCCAGTGTATTAGGTTGCCTCTAAAGGGGGAGTTTTTAATCTGGGGTCCATGGACCACAAACGGATCTGTGGATAGATTTCGGTGTTTATGAACTTAGATGTGAACAATTTAATCATGATTTCAATATAATTGGTTTTCGTTATAATCCTATGTATTTTACTGTATGCATTTAAAGACATTCTTTTTTTCTGAAAGAGGCTTCACCAGGCTGCCAAAGGGGTCAGTGAGACACCCCCCCCCCCCAAAAAAAAAGTTTAAGAATAACTTTAAGGCCAAAATCCATTGTTTTTGCCACTTCTACTCTTGAGAACTAAGTGCATTAGCATGTTTCCTTTTAACAGTCCTGCCCCTGGAAAGGATCCTGAATATGAGACAATCTTAGGGTTAGACTGTGGTCTTGGGAGAATGAAGGAATTGCAGCCCCAGCCCACTGTGAACTTGGAACTCAGGCTTCATAGGGGGCTGACCTGATTTATCTCACTTCATGATTGGTAAAGCTAAACGAAGATGTAGCTTCCTCCTCCTACTTGCATTCTGTAACACAAGCGTGAAAATATGTTGAACCCTGTTCTCCCGGTGGATGAACTCCGTTGTTGTAAGTCAAGGACCTTGGGGACCTCAATATAGTCTTTAGGCTTCAAAGTACTCCCAGGGTTCGCCAGACCCATGGAGGATGAGACGCTTTTCTGCCTCCCATCCACATTTTCTCGTGGACTTAATTGTACGTTCAGATCTGGCACAGCCTGCTGGTGGTTCCCAAGCCAGGAATCTAAATATGGGTGTTGGCACCGACACTTTTCGTTGCTTCTCCCTCCAAGTGTGGCAAAGAAACAAGTCAGGAAAGTGTGAGGTGACAAAGGGTTGCCGTTGTGCTTAAGACTCGGCCGGGCTGTCTTTGGACCACTATTGGAGGCCATTGTAGATTTCACTGGATCTGCTCTCTGACTTTGAAGTTGATAGACTTGGTCCGCGTGGTTACTTCAGTTGTTCAGCAAAGGTTAACTGAGTACCTGCTGTGTACCCCAAACTGACTAGCTCTTGTTTATATGGGAGAATGAGATCCTTTCCCGAGGGCCATAAAGCTGGCATCGTCTGTCACCTTCTCTTAGTCTCCCATTTTTTGCTGTCATTTTTCAGTCATGTTCAACTCGTCGTGAGCCCTATTTGGGGTTTTCTTGGCAAAAATACTGGAGTGGCTTACCATTTCCTTCTCCAACTCATTTTACAGATAAGGAAACTAAAGTAAACAGAGTTAAGTGACTTGCCCAGGGTCACACAGCTAGTGTCTGAGGTTAAATTGGAACTCAGGTCTTCCTGACTCCAGGCCTGGAGCTCTATCCATTGCACCATCTAACTGACCCATTTCCTCATTTTACAGATGAGAAAATATAAGTTAAAGCAAATTATAATTTTGTTTATCTGATCATTTATTTATCAGTCACATAACTTATTGAACTGAGGCAGCTAGAGCACATGGTTGATAAGATGCCTGGCTTGGAATCAGAATGATCTGAGTTTAAATTTGGCTTTTGATACTTATTACCTGTGTGACCTCGGGCAAGTCACATCACCTTTGTCTGCCTCAGTTTCCTCATGGATAGCATGGAGATAATAACACCCACCTCCCAGGATTTTTTTTTATTTGTTTGTTTGATGTTCAAGTAGGATAACATTTGTAAAAGCACTTAGTGTAGTGCCTGGCACATAGTTGATACTCATAAAGGATTATTCCCTTCACCCATCAAATATTAGAATTTTAGGGCCTAGGATTCTGGGATACCATTGTGTCTATACAGTTAATGTGGGTTCCAGAGTGGCCTCATGTAAAACATGGTAGAAACTCAGACACTGGGGAAATCTGGATTTGTTTCAAAAGTAAAAGTCACTGAATCCAACTGAAGGAGGAAAAATAAGACTTGGATCAGCCCATGATTTGTAATTTTTGATGAAAAAAAAAGACACCATGATATTGGGACATGTTATGGGTTAACCACCAGATAAAATAGTTCCTGGAATTTCTAGGTCATGAAAATGTAAAGAAGTGTGAAGAAACAACAGAACCAACTCTCTTCCTTTGCTGTTGTTTAATAGATGAGAATGTAAGAAAGAGACTTTGCATTTGGCTGATTTTTCTCTAAAACTGAGGAAATAACTTTTTAAAAAATACTCTTAGATGACTGCAGCATTTGAAACAGAAGTATTGACCATTAAACAAAACCACAAAAGACAAACTAAACCAATGCAGTCTCATGGAGCAGAAATCTCTGCTGATACCTTATCTTATTCTTATTTCATGGAGTTAATTTGAACATGATTGAAAAAAGGTGGTTTTATGTTTTGGTCAACTTTGTAGACAGCTGCGAAAGATGGCGAAATGTGTCCATTGTTATTAAATGCAAACTTGAAAATCTTTCTGTTGACTTGCAATGTCAACAGGTATGTGTGGCCACCTATTACAAAGAAATATTTTCTAATAAATATTCTCTGTTCTCTTGAGGAGTTGCCTTTATAGCAAGAAATCTACTATAATCTGGAGAAGCCCCAGGGAATCTTTGATACTTGAATGAAAGATTGAGGGGGAACTTTTTAAGACCACAGACATTTAGCGGGTTTTAAGTGTTTTAGTAATCCTGCATTATATAGTTAGACTT
The DNA here is from genome assembly GCA_028658325.1 of Potorous gilbertii. Classification (NCBI taxonomy): domain Eukaryota; kingdom Metazoa; phylum Chordata; class Mammalia; order Diprotodontia; family Potoroidae; genus Potorous; species Potorous gilbertii. The sequence goes on along the minus strand of CM053771.1, from coordinate 496,924,993 downwards.
TGGGAACTAGAATGGAGTGTGTGAACAAGTCAATACATAAAATTATTTATACATCTATGATCTGTCCATCCATCCATCCATCCATCCCATCCATGTATGTATCTATGTATCAGTCTACCTATCTACCTATCTTTCTATCATCTACTTACCTGTGTGTGTGTATGTGCGTAAGCTAACCTATCTTTTGTGAGGTTTGTGAAATATACTTTAAACTTAAATATTTTGAAACATTTAAGATCCTTTCAAAGACATCAGAAAACCTGCCAAATGCAGGCTTCTTAGCTGAATTTTCAGAGTAGACATTCAATCCTAAAACTCAAAAAGGGAAACGATACAGAGGGTAGAAAATACGACCTCCTTCCTATGTTTCGAAAAGGCTTGTCTCCTCTCTGCTCCAGGTGTGGTGCTGTCCAGAAAGGGAGAATTAATGGCTATATCTTTCCAGTTTCTTTTCCTTAGCCTGTATAAAAGGTTTTGTTAACTTGTAAAGTGCTATGTGAAATCAGTTATCGTTGTTATACAAATGTTTTATTGTTGTCTCTGTGGAATGGTCTAAATGAAACTCTAGAAAGCAGTTTCCTAACTTTGTTAGTATGGGTTTGGCTGGGTATATAGGAAGAAACTCGTCACCCATTTTTATGTAGAGCATAAGGTCATCATTTAAGAATTATCAAATTGATGTGTTACAGAAATGAGCTTAGGAATATTGTCAAGGACCTTAGACAGAGAGTGGCAAGGCAGCTCTCCATGACTTCTGGGCTGGGACACCCTTGGGAATACCCTTGAAAATTGCTCCAACCTTTCTGGTGCTTTCAGGGGCTTCTTATGTCCAAACTGGATACAAGGAATCATTGTGGATATGTTGATCTTAATCTACCAGTGCCAGTTCAGGAAAACCTCAGAAAATGTCCTATTTTTTGATTCCCTTTGCCATTAAAAATACTTCGGAGATTTCTGCAAAGAGCATGTATTCCAGATTTCCAGGAGTCTAAAAATTAATGTTTTGGGACCACCATTAGACTCTGTATCAGTTATTTACAGAAATATAGAGAATTAGTAAATCACTTGAAGGGTGGCACTATTAAAAAAAAAAACCTCGTGATTATAGGTGATTCCTTCTTCTTAATTGACCTAACCACAATATTATTAAAATATAAATTCACACAGGTGAAATATTGTGGCATAAGGGATAGAATGAGACAGACTTGAGGATGGGAAGAAAATCCTGAGCTTCCCTCCTCCCCCTGACACTCACTAGCTCTATGACCATGGGCAGCTTAGCCTTTCTAAGCCTTAGTTGACCACTAAATTCCTTTCCAATCCCAAACTTGCAGTTGTATGATCTAAATATAGTAGTTACTCCTTTTAGACAAACCACAAAGGAATGAATAATTTAGTTCAAATAGTCAAACATAGAAATTTTCCTCCTGTCCCCTTTAAAACATTTTACCATTTTAAATAGTTTGCAAGTGTTGATTTCTCCTGCTTCTCAGGACATCCCTGGTGTGAAGACAGACTAGAAATGATCACCCTCATTTTAGAAATGAGGAAACTGAGGTTCAGAGAAATTGATTAAGTGATTCCCCAAGTCACCCATCTAAGAAGTGTTGGAGCCAAGACTAGAATATCTGTCTATTGATTCCATCCAGCATACTCCTTACAAAATCAAAGTTTCTTTTCAAAATTTCTGAGCTTAATGAACACCAAGAAAAACATTTTCATATATAAAATAGAATGGAATTTTTTCCCCCACTATACTTTTGATAGGGCATTTAAAACTTAAGCAAAGCAAATCTTTATGTCATATTAATGAGATTTTATTTTTTATTTTTTTACTGAAAGCACTAATTTGCTTTCTGAGTCTAAAAAGGCAAAAGTTAGATTTAAAAAGGGCCAAATATTGTAGGGTCATGTACAAACCTATTCCACAGGTTAGTTTTACTTAGCATTATTCCTCCCCCTCCAAAAAAGTGTGCTTATGTTTTTCTTTCTCCAGATACGCTTAATACCCTTTCCCAAATGCTCCCCGTTGTGACTAGAATTTCTAAAGCCCTTTCATTTTTATGGTCTTCTTAATAGATGTTGATTGCTATAATGCTGTACATACTCTCTATTTGATATATCATCTAAGCCCTGGAAAGTGCTCATTTGCTTTGTAGAACCTTAGTCCTACTTCTCAGTCTAGATGTAAAACAGGCAAAAAGCATGATGAATCCTGCCACAATGTAATATGATTCCAGGAATTAGGAATTTCCATCTCAGAAAGTACCAGGAAGTGAGGAATGTGCTTACTCAAACAATGATGTTCTGTTGACTATACTATCGGAGTTGCCTACTAACATACACACAAATGTATACAAGAAGTACATGTATGTGTAGTATATATGCATAACCCTCGCTACTTAAATGCATATGAAATTTACTCTCATAAGAAAGCAAACTGAAAAAAACCTCTCAATTTCTTTTATAGAGGAATTAAAGAAATGAAGCAATGTAGTTTGAGAAACTTGAAGCCCTGAGATGTTTCATTTAAAAAATAAAAGATTAAAAGGAAGTCAGAGAAAGAGGAGAGGGAGAGAGAGAGACAGAGAGACAGAGAGAGACACAGAGAGAGAAAGACAGAGAGAGAGAGACATAGAGACAGAGACACAGAGACAGAGACACAGAAAGAGAGACAGAGAGAGAGAGAAATCCCCAAGGAAAAAACCTTTATGATTTGCCCATTTTGGGAGAAGCTGTTAGAATGTCTGTCTCTTTCACAGCTCTGCCCTCCAGGTTAGAGACTGTATACTGAATGGTAAATCAGAGTTATGCAACAAATCCCAGATTTGGTCCTACAGAGTAAGGGTGAGAAAAAAGCAAAACTCCCCCAAACACCCCCCCCCAAAAAAACCCCAACAACAACGACTCTTGGTAGTGAGAGCCCCTGAGTTGTGAATGTTTACTGTTCTAAAATTTTTATGAAGTTCACACTGGTAGGTAGAAGGAAAAATAGGAAGGTGGTATTTCATGAAGTGAATCAAAGTAATTCTGACCCTAGATAAGTTATTTTCATTTTTCAAATAACACAAGAGGCTTCAGAATCAAGTCCAGAGGTCAAAGGTTCTCGATGGCCAAGTCAAGGGGCGCTGAGAAATGTGTATTAATTTGTGTCAGCTTCTCGATTCTGGGGTCAAGCTGCAGTTCATAAAAGAAACAAGGCATCTTAAGAAGAAGTGTTATTACGAAGCAGCAGGTCAAAGTTTATCGTTGGGTCAGTGTACACTGGAGGGTCGTCCATTCATGGCATGAAACAGAGGCTTCATGCTCCAAATGGATTCAGGACAAGGTGTTCAGGATAAGGAAAAAAGGAAAGCACTCTTGTAGAATTGGAGAATGTTTGAGGATTCATAACTGAATCAGAAAAAAAATGATTACTCATAAAAATCAGAATCAATATTGTAGCCTGATTTTTTTAATCTTCATTGCATCAAAATTGAAAGATAATTTTTTTTTTTGTTTGTGTTCATGAAGAGTCATAGTTTAATGAGGTTGGCTATGAAGTGGATGAGGGGCTCTGGGAAATTTAGCCTGTATTGGTGATCGAGGGGTGGCTTTATGAAGACAGTGCCCTTAGATGGCAGGTTTGGGGGGGGGCCTGAGCTACACTGCCCTGATTTTCTTGGCTCCCCCTGCCAAAGTTTTTTGCTCTTGCATACTCTTACAATACACCTCCATATGTTTGTGCTGCTGCATATCCCCATAGATTTGTGTGAGAACTTGGGTGACCACAGCCAGCTCAGTGAGGGTTTCTGGAATGTAGCCACAGCAGCGCACAAAAACTCCCCACTGCCTTTGGCACACTCTTTTCCCCTTCTGAAATCCATGCAAACTGCAAACAGGGAATATAAAAATTCCATCCATCTATCTGTCCATCCATCCATCCATCCGTCCATCCATCCATCTATGTCTGTCCATTCACCCATCCATCCATCCATCCATCCATCCATCCATCTATGTCTGTCCATCCATCCATCCATCCATCCATCTGTCCATCCATCTGTCTATCTTGTCTTTGCTCAGAAATGCACAGTAATAGGCCATACTTGAGCTTGGGATTACTTTTCTTTTCCAAGGTCATCTTTCCCAAGGAAAGTTTAAGTACAAAAGCTGTTTGCATTTTGTATAGTCTAAGTAAAAAAAATAGAGAAGACAAAACTCACCGTAGATAATTTTGATTCTGTTTTTCTACTCATCCTTAAGATGAGTCAACTTTTGGCCAACTGTCCCCCTACTTAGCTGGAAGCAGCCAAGAAAATGAAGCATTGGTTATTCCTGATGCAACATGACTAAAATAATCCCTGAAATGCACCAACCTCTTTTTTTTTTAAAGTCAGATGAGCTGATAATTTTTCATACATTTAGGTGAATTAAAAAAAAAATAGTGGCTAGGGTAGAACAATGACCATTTCAACAAATTTACAAATTGTTTAAAAATATAGGGAACGTTCTTTGGTCATTGGGATAGCATATATTTATTTCAAAAAAAATAACAAAACACCAAATATGAAACTTCAGAGCATTACAAAAATTATCAACAATAAATCAAAAGATGTGTGGAATTACAAAATACCTGGATGTTTTACCGCATTTAAGTGTCTCTCATATATTCATGGAATGAATAAACTTATTCTCCTTTGTCGAACCAAAGTTCGAACAGTCATTCACTTATTCCTCAAATGTTCAGGGAACACCTGACCGGCTAGACAATTTAAGGCACTGGATCCTGCCACATGAATTCCATTCAATCGAACTGCTTGCTACATGCCAGGTACTGGGGCTACGATGACCACAAAACTGAAGTCCTTGTTTTGAAGCTTATAATGTAAACAATGAGTTATTTGGAAAAATGTCAACTTTCCCTTTCTAACTCTTTTTTCTCCATCCTGAAGGGTCAGAATAGTGATTCTCACTGGGGCCCTCCTAAAGTTTGCGGACTAACCTTTGCTCTCATGTCTGCCTGAAGTGTATTACTGAGGTCATCATTAACACCATGGATTCCCCTGTCCTCCGGACGCTGATCTGGATTTAGATCTGACAGGGTCTCGCAGGGAATCGAGTCAAAAGCACTCATTTTTCAATTTGAGGAAAATGAGACCTACCTGCTTTCTCAAGCTCACCTAAAAGGCAGGATTTGAATTGAGGTCCGCTTTCTCCAAATCCAAGGAGACGCACATAGCCTCTCATTTATTTACTTATGTACATAGACAGTACAGAAAGAACAGACTATTAGTGCTTTGGGTTAGACGATTTGCTCAGGAATTTTGTGGTTGTTTCAATTGTGTCCTACTCTTTGTGACTCCATTTGGGGTTTTCTTGGCAAAGATACTGGAGTGGTTTGCCATTTCCTTCTCCAGCTCATTTTACAGATGAGGAAACTGAGGCAAACAGGGGAAAGTGACTTGCCTGGGCTCAGTAAGTTTCTGAGGCTGGATTGGAACTCAGGTCTTCCTGACTCCAGGCCCAATACTCTATCCACTATAACACCTAAGCTGGAAATTTAGGAGCAGAGTACGTTTCCTCTCTTTGGGGTTAGTCACAACTGAGTTTCTTTGAACACAGGTCAAAACAAAAGAGCTAGGGCACTTACTCGGCCAAATGCTTTCTAAGTTAAGGTCATTCTGCCATTTCTACCAAAGCAGCTCCGCTGAAGTCTGGCTAACCCAGGAAGCAAGCAAGCAAAAGTCTTCAACTGTTAACCCTTTGTATTCTGGATTTTGGAAAAGTGAACTTTAAGTAGGTGCTCTGCTGAGAAAGGAAGACAGCCACTGTCGACAGTATGGCATTTTGTATTCATCTGAGAATGAGACTTCCAGTCTACTAGGAAAGAAAAGTTAATTTCTTGCAGTAGAAAAATCAAAGGAGAGTTTCAGAGTGTGTCAGCCTGAGGGGCTGGAAGAGGTTGGGGGGCCTTTGTGCCTGAGGATTGTCTCAGTGGGAGGAGGGAGGGGATGGGAAGGATGAGGGAAAAGTTTACAGGAAGGGATTGCTTCAGGGAGAGCAGAAGGGATCAAGGAAGCCCGCAGGGGTCTCCGAGGGGGAGGGCTCAGAGTGGGAGTGTGGGGAGCCTAGTGTAAACTGGGTTAGAGTGGGGCAGGGTCAAGAAGGAAGGAGCTCTTTAGCTGGAGAAAGAAGAAGAAAGTATTTGCTGTGGAAATTTGTGAATTTAAAGGATAATCTTTGTGAGTACAGGGAAGCAGGAGAGACTCAAAAAAAGCTTTAGGAAGAACCAAGAGAGATCGGCCTGGAAACAACTGGCCAGATGATGAGTCTCCTGGAGTGGGGTTGCTCCTGGAGGGGAGAGGGGGTGACTTCCAGGGCTAAAGTGAGGGGAAAAGAAGTAAGAAAATGTGAACATTTCTAAGGAGAGGCTCACTGGTCTAGCCATGACAGAGAAATCAGCTGCAAGTAAACTATATCAGATATCCCAACTTGAGTCCCAGAGCACTTAAGAACCAACAGGACTGCTAGATTGGTGGAGTTCAACTTCATTTTACTAATGAGGAAATTCATTCTTCTTATGAGGTGATTTAAGGACCACATTTAAAGATAATTGGTAGTATTCAGGAGAACTTTACCCTTGTCATTGCATATGTATATATATATATATATATATATACACACACACACACACACACGTATGTGTGTGTGTGTGTGTGTGTGTGTGTATAAAACTAGCAACCCAATTAGCAAGTATTTAATTATCCCCTACTATGGCCTAGGTGAGAGAGGCAGCATGGAATCACTGAAGTTCCCTCTGAGTCATGAAAACGGGAGGGTCAAGAGTCACCTCTTGGGGCATATTGACCATCTGGCTTTGGGCAAACTGTGGCAAGTAGTGCCTTTGCCAAGTCTTTTAGTATATAAATTATAGAGCAGGTGCAGCCCTCCATTGGTAGTGGGAATTTCCTTACTGGGGGCTCCCCACACCAGTAAAATGAGCCAGGCACCATTCTAGTCTTCGAGGATACAGAAAGAAAACTTACACAACACCTGCCCTTGAGAAGCTTTCCATGTCCACATATAAATACATGCAAAAGATATACCTGTGAGGGCCTAAAGTGTGTTAGACTGAATTTTCATTAAACAAATAGTTTTGTAGCATATAAGATAGAGGGACTCTAACGCTTTATGGTTAAGTTGAAAGACTTTGATTACACTCAGTCTCTGTAGTGATTCTGGGAGTCTGTACATCTTCCTCTATGAAGCCATTGTGGAACACAGGTGTGCACACAGAATGGATCCAGGCACCCTAAAATGTCTCCTAAAATTTTGTATTTTGTACCTCATTTTTTAAGGTTGTGTTTTTTTAAGCAAAGTTGTTCATTTGAAAGATTCAGTTAAATTTTAGTTTGTAAAGTAAAAAAATATTGCTTATGATTAATTCCCTATTCAGTAACTATTCACCTTGAAAATAAAATGAAACTCCCAATGAAACATGCTGATCATGCCTATGATGTGGGGGTTGGTTTAGTTTTCCCCAACTGGGGAGGTCTTTTGTCTTATCAAGAGGCCCGAATCACATTTTTATTAGACCACAGATAGAATGCACAGGGTGGATCACAGATCCATAGATCCACTGTCCCTCGCAAATGATAGCTGCTAACCACAGAACACAGTCTGGTTCCTTGTTATGATTACCATATCTTTTTTGGAAATACTCCATCACACAAAATATCTTCAATATGTAGGAAATAGCACAATCCATCTCACTTTTGGATTGTTTGAGAAGTTTGATATTGTACACTTGATATTCTCATCAGAATTTGCTGACATTACTGAAAAAGAAACCTGGTTTGCAGACATTTGCTTTCAGTCAGCCAAAATGATATCTCAATCTTTGTGTCATCCTGGTATTGATAGAAACATCAATTTCAGCTCCCTGGAAGCAGATTCAGAAATGGCCCTGGAGACTTCTTGACTCTAAAATTTAGCCAGCAAGCTTGGCTAGCCATGTCTTTCAAAGGTCTCTCTGGAAATGGAAGAAGGACCTTGAATTCCAGGCTCTCAAGGGTAACCTTATATGTCTGAGGCAACAGATAATGCCGATTGCAAGAGGAAGCATGTCAGAACTGATGAACATGCCTTGCTGTAAGAAAACCAAACTAAATATGAGGTGAGGAAATGCTGTAACATCAGCCCCTAAAGGCAAATAACATATCCTCTGAACACAAAATGGGGGATTAGAAGTCTAAACACTACTTTAATCATCAAACACTTTTGGTTTAAGACTTCCAGTAGAGCTATCATTAAAAAAAAAAAATGCTTCTATGACTGAAACTTTCTGGAAAGTGGGTTCAAAAACTTTCCAGGAATAGTTTTATTTGCATATTGTAACTTCCCATACTTAGCTAGATAAAAGCCCAGGCAAAGCGAGCAGAGTGGCAAAGTGGTGGGGGATAAGCATTGCCTGGCATCAGAAGACCTGAATCTTCAACTTAATGATCCATGCGACTTTGCCCATGTCACACTCCACCCTTCAGGATTTAGTTTCCTCCTGTACAAATTGATGGAGTAGGACTAGATCATTTTCTAAGTCCCTTTTAGCTCTAAATGCAATAACACTAGAATATTCAAATTTAGTTATCTTTTATGTTTAAAAAATGAGCTTTTTGCATAATACTTGAATAGATTTAAATCAGGGTGAGAGAAAACAATGCAAATATATTTTGTACAGCAAGTCTTGACTCCTGCTGCTTTTCCTTCAGTTTCCTGACAACAAAGACAGAAATCCTGTTATCCTGTTTGACGTCCTGTCTTGCTGCCATCCCCAATTATGTACCTTCTCAGTGTTTTAGATGGAGACAAGGTCTTGTAACATGCAACAATCCTTAGAGTCTTGTCTTGAAAGGTCTTTGGGCTTGCTTTTCGTCAAAAAGGTAACATGTTAGCAAATAGTTGATTTATATTTTATTTCTTCTACTTTGTACTCCCAAGATAGGTATTCTATACAATTCAATTGTAAGAACTGTGGCTATGAATATAGAAAGTCATCACTTTCTGCTCAACTAATCAATAACCAAATATTTATTAAATATATGTTTGGTCCCCATATTTCTCCCCCTAGCCCTGCCTAGCTTACATAATACAAAATTTATGAGTGAAGTATTCAAATGGAACAGGATTCATTTGAGGGGAGGAGTGATAGAAAATGATGGGATGCACATAGCAAGGGACAAGCTGGAGGCACATTCTCAGCTCCTAAGTATCTCGGGGTTGACTTAAGGGAATTCTTTGCTCCCTCCAGCTCTTATCTGAAGCCCTCCAAGGGGAGCTTTTGCTGGAATGGCCCAAATCTCTTGGGGATGGGGGAGAGGAAGGAGAATTCTACATGAAGGACATGGTGACATAGGGGTGGTTGCTCTGGGGACCTTGTGCTTTACTTCAGGGAGTGGCCTGGGTTCCTAAGACAAAGCCTGGCATCTCCTGGTGGATGTTAGCCTTGGTGTTGCAACCCTTTTAGCTCACCTAAGGTAAAAGTCCCATATTATCTCAGACAGGACCAAAGAAATTCCAGAAAAAAAGGAGAGTGGCCAAGGAGATTCATGGAAAGTCACCCTTGGTGTCTTGGCTTTATAGGAGTGGGGGAAGAAAGTACTATTAGGTCATGTGATAGTACTGCATTTGTGTGTGGATATTGTTCTAAGTCCCTGGCATGGCTGAAGGAGGTTTCAGTATCACTATTGTGGTTTAGTCGTTTGAGTCATGTCTGACTCTGTGACCCCATTTGGAGTTTCCTTGGCAAAGATACTAGAGTGGTTTGCCATTTCCTTCTCATTTTACAGATGATGAAACTGAGGCAAACAGGGTTAAGTAACTTGCCTAGGGTCACATAGCTAAGCAAGTGTCTGAGTCTGGATTTGAACTCATGAAGATGAGTCTTCCTGATTCCAAGCCAAGTGCTCTATCCACTGCACCACCTAGCTACTCCTCAATAGTACCACAGGAAGGGCTATTCTTCAGTTTTCTTTAAGTTAGACATTTTGGTATCATGGACTGAGGCAGAGGCCCATAAGTTGGAGTACTCCTTCTGATGGAATTCAAGCTTCTTGAGGGCAAACTGTTTCATTTTTGTCTGTATGCCTAACCTCTAGCACCAAAGAATTTCTCCATAAGTGTTTGTTGAATTGAACTGAATTGAATGACAGTGAATAAGAACAATAGGAAGATAGACCTAGAAGGGATTCTCCAGTTCATTTTACAGATTAGGAAACTGAGGCCCATTAAATATGGAAGCAGAGACCAGATGAGATTTCAGGAAGTAATCAATCAATCTGGAGTCACAGCCAGCAGTCCGAGCCAGAAGTTCCAGAGTTAACAGTGCCAAGCTCAAGACAAGCCAAGAGTTAGAAGCCAAAACAGAGGTCGAAGTCTAGCAGAAGTAACTGTAGAATCACAAGCCATAACAACCCAGAAGATTTCTGTGGAACCATTGTTTCCCATTTCCTCCTGAGGATGGCACCAGCCAAAGACGGGGAACTTTGGGCAGGAACGGTGCAAGAGGCAGGTGTGAGCTGATTTGGCCTTTGCAACTGATGCATGAGGTCGGAGATGGGGAGGGGAGGGTGCTGACAGGAGGAATCCTTTCAGAAGAGTGTTGACAGGGTGAGCCTCTCTAGAGATTAACATGTGTCTGACTGAACCAGATATCCAGTTCTTAGGGAGAAGGCCCCAATTCTTCCATCAGAGAAGGGATGGAGTGAAAGTGAAAGATAGAGATCTATGATGCTAAGCTCAGTTCTTGTCAGACCTTTTTTTAAAGGTAACTATTCTTTATACCTTTGAATCTGATTATTTGTCTCTCTCTCTCTCTTTCTCTCTCTCTCTCTCTCCCTCCCTCCCTCTTCTCCTCCTCTTCTCTCTCTCCTTCTTTCTATCTCCCTCTTTCCCCTTGCTTTCTCTCTCTTCTCCTCTCTCTTTTTCTCTCCCGCTCCTCTTCTCTCTCTCACACACTTTCTCTCTCTCCCGCTCTTGCCCCCCGACTTTTATACTTCTAAAGAGAGCTTCTTACCCATGCTGTTTTGGAACTAGAAAGAAGAAAACCTGGGCTTATAGTCTACCCTTACACTTAGTAGCTATGTGAGTTTTAGGCAAGTTGCTTAACCTTAGATAGTTCTCTAGGTAGCTTTCCAAGCTATGGTCAAGTTTAGATCTTTGTGGGTAGAGGGCATTCCTACTCCAACAGATCTGTTAGCCAACTATAGGATATAAGTGGGAGAAATAAAACATTGGGCCCTAAGACCTGCAGTCAGTTTAGGCTAGGAATTTGTGATGGTGGCTTCAGACTCATCTGTTTATTTGAGAGATGCCTTGTCTATATGCTTCCCCTAAAATCCTCCTCTGATACTGCTTCATTGGGGTAAGAGGCTGACCCTGGATTCTAGTGCCAGCAGGGCATGAGGTCAGGAAGCTCTCCAAAGCTGGCAAATTTGAATGTGGGCCTGACAAAAGGCTCTATGTCTGTTTTTCAAGGGTTGTTTTTTTCCGCTGTCTTATACTTTACTTCCCCTACTTGTCCTCTACTGTGCAGCCACACTGGCCTCCTAGCTGTTCCTGATTCCATGTATTTCTACCGACTGTCCCCCATGCCTGGAATTCTCTCCCTCTTTACCAACTCCTAAGTTTTCTTTAATATTTAGGATTCTTTGACTTCCTTTAAGACAGTTCAAATCCTCTCATCTGCAGGAGGCCTTTTCTGGCCCTTCCCACTGCCAGTGCCTTCTCCTCAAGACCACCTTCCATTTACACCATCTAAATCTTGTATGTTTATGGTTGCTTGTATGTTTTCTTTCTCATTAGATGTGTTAAAGGCAAGCTCAGTGTTTTTTTGCTTTTCTTTCTATCTCTAGCACTTAGCACAGTTCCTAGTACTGTTACCACTTAATGAAATCTAGTTGATTGATTACATTGTGAATAGTTCATTATCTCAGATCTTGTCAACAGTGACTGAACTCTGGGAGTTCTAGAAAGGTATTGTGGTTTAGGTAGGTAGAGGCAGAGTTCACAGGGTTGGAATTATGGATCCTTGAAATAAGAACTAAGGGAAACTTACAATGATGTGGAATGGATTTCCCAGAAGGAAAATGAGAAGTTTAGCAAGTCATTTTGTGGTTTGGTCTACCGATGCCAAACACTAATTTTTAAACTTTTCAAACAGAAGACTTGGCATCATGCGGCCAAAGCCTCAAGCTGCAAATTTTCATTAGTATTATGTTTCCCTCAAATGATAAAGTTTGCAGAACACTGAGGAAAACGAAGATTAGTGGTTGCCCCATGATTCCAACGTAAAGTGCCTTGAAGACTTAGCTGCATTTAACATTATCTTAGAAATGAGTCTTTGGGACAAAAATTTTGTTTATAGGGTACTGTACTATATTGAGGGGTTTGAGAAGCATCAGATGAGATAAAAGTTGCATCTACCTTTGAGATGAGAATTAAAGTCAATTACTTGGATATCAGGAGAGCCTCCAAACTCTTGTACCCAAAATATTCAGTTAATGGAAAAAAAATTGATTTTTTTTTCCTTGGAAGGAGAGAGGTGAAAGCTATTTGGATAATTTCTTCATTTCTCCACATCATTTTGTTGGTATCTACCTGCCCTATTCCTAGCAGATGCCTCTTTTCTGATAAATTTTTTTTTAAAAATTTCTCCGATGTAGATAGAATATTAATTTTCAGGTTTTACGGTTTATATGCTATCTAAGATTTATATAGCACCTTCAGGTTTGCAGAATACTTTACAAATATTAACTCACTTGATTCTCACAGTATTTAACCCTCATACATGGATTGCCATACTTGAGGATTTTTAGTGTCAGTAATTTTCATCTACTGATGAGATTATCGTTCCCCTAAGATGATTTGCTGTGACTGAGAAATCCATCACCCTGCCCCTAAGCTAGTGGTGAGCTTCTCTGAAATGAACTCAGTACTTGGACAAGACCCCTATATTTGGTCCCTTTCTCAGTTTTTAAGACCTGACAAAGCTTGGCTCATTTCTGCGATCTCGCCAATAGAGAGTATAGTGGTACTTGATGTACATTGTAGATCAGGTGTAGGACAGCTATTTATTTCCTTCCTGCAAAAAAAATGTTTAAAACACAAAAGTCACAAGCTGCATTGATAAAAACTTAAACATGAAATTGCAATTCATTGTATAATTGCTCCAATACTCTGTCAGAAAGTTGATACTTAGAACATCAAAACACAGGACATTTTCTGAGCTGGTATTCTCTTATACTATTTGAGTACCTAAGGCCTGAGGTGCCATGTGAGACTTGACCAGGAAGTACATGTGATCAGCCTTTCTTCGTTCAGCCCCTCCCCAACTATGGGGGCCCAGAAATTACTTGCATCACTCCAAGATACCAAGTCTTTTAGCATTGTGCCAGTGCATAATGTGATGAGGGTCCCTATGTCACTGGAGGGAGTCTAACTCCAAGGACAGCACATGGGACACTTGGGGGGACCCTGGTCTAGCTAGGAATGCTCCATGGAGCATACACTACTTAAACCTATTGGAGGGAGGAATCCCCTAATTAGACCCATTGAACAAGAATATAAAATAAATATAAGGTCATTTTGAGAGTGAAGGCATTAGTCACTGGGGGCATCCAGAAGGGCAGACATAGGAAGAACTATGAATAGACTAAGAAGGTGACCAGTTAGTCAATTAACACTTGTTAAGAACTTATTGTGTCCTAGACAAGATGCAAAGAAATGCAAAAAGATGATCCCTGCTCTCAAAAAACTGACAGTCTAATGAGGAAGACAATATGAAAGCAATTGCATAACCACACTATTATCAATATTAAATAAATTAGGAATAATCAACTCATGGAACACACGAAATACTAATTAAGGAGACCTGAGAAAGTCTTTACATAGAAAGTGGACTTTAGGTGGGACCTGAAGTAAACTATGAAATTCACAAGATGGAGATGAGGAGAGAACGCTCCAGGTCTGGGTGACAGCCAATGAAAATCAGCCTGGAATCAGCAGATAATTAATGCCTCTTGTTTGAAAAACATATAGCATGATCTTAGAAATGTTAAGAAAGAAACCTTAGTCTCCTAACTATCTCCCAGTTTGCTTATTTATACCTGAAATAATTTAAACCAGGGAAAAAGTTCATCATGCTACAATTAAAGACAAGGTTTAAAAATACACTACCATCTCCATCCCCTAGTCCCCCAGGCAACATAAATGATTTAAATTCATTTACCCTTAAAGTGTAAGTTACCATTGCAAGATTCTTTCCTGAGAACATGTTTTCATTATGAGAAATAATTAGGAGGGCACAGAGTTTTGAGGGTACCTGTTAAATAGAGAAACAGGCACAGAAAAGGGAAAATTTAAATACCACGGTACATTTTTGCCCCTTAATTTTGTCCAGGGTCATCCCAGGCTGATTTGATTGTTAAATTTATGGAGTTCTCATATTCTCAGAGCTTTTTCCCCCTCACTGTTAGTCCCTCAACTACATTGTGCTTATTTTTTATTTATTCTGTTTTTTTCATTTAAATGAATTTATGTGTATACATAGCTGTAATTATGTGCAGAATGTCAGCTGCTTGCAAATAGATTATTTCTTTTCTTTTTATCCCTACTGCCTATCATAGTACCTGGAAGGTAATAGATAGTTAATAAATGCTCGGTGTTTGGTTGATTGAATTCTTGGATATATGAGCCAAACATCCACTTCATGGTTATCTGTAGGACAGCTAAGATCTTCCCACACACAACCCACTGGGTCCCAAAAGAGCAATGTGGGACAAAGTTCAAAGAGCATCGGAGAAACCATAGAAGGGACCCATCACTGTTTCAACCCCATTTGCTCTTCAGATGAGACCTTAAAGCAACACCATTGTACTTATGTCCTATTGGTACTGAGTCTTTCATTGAATTAATCAGATGTTCAGGGCTTGTCAGTTACTGCTTAGTACCAGTAGGGTGACTACCAACCTTGATGTGCTTACAGTGAATTTGGAGGTAATTTAAGTGTCCACCTGGTTAGAGAGTCATCATCCAACTGGATAGATCAGAGACACTCTAAAAGAAATGGTCTGGGATATCAAAGTACAGAAAATATTTTGATTGACAAAATTGTTTAGAATTCACAAATGACAAAATCAGACTGATTTGTAAAGATCACAAAATAAGAAAAGAATCAAAGAAGAACCTTGAATTTGAATAAAGCACTGAACTTGGAGTCAGGAGTTGTTTATTCAGTTGTTTCACTGTGTCTGACTCTCTGTGATGCCATTTTGGAATTTTCTTGGAAAAGATACTAAGGTGGTTTGCCATTTTCTTCTCTGTCTCATTTTACAGATGAGGAAACTGAGGCAAACAGTAAGTACTTACTTTTGGTAAGTACCTATGCACCTTCAGGGAGGGGCTTATATTTCTGTTCAAATGAGCTCCTCTTCCCTTCATCTCAGTTGGTTTGCCCATTCTTATTGTACTTAAGTACTTTGCCCAACAGATCAGTGTCTGAGGCCAGATTTGAACTTTCTAGGTCCAGCACTCTGTCCATTGTGACACCTAGCTGCCCTACTTATATCTGTATCTATATCTGTGTCTGTATTTACATCTATAGCTCTGTATCTATTTCTATCTTTTTATGAATGATGTACATTTACAATTTTCCTACAAAGTACATTGAGAGGTCGCTTGACAGTGATCAAGCCAAGAAGACCCAGGTGTAAGGACTGCTTCTGACCCTTACTGACTGTGTGACTTAAATCATGTAAATCAATTAGCCTTTTGGGCCTCTGAGCAACTCTTTAAGACAGAGAAACATCCAATCTGAATTGATAGTGGGACTTTCCTTTCCTGGAATTTGCCTATATGGATGAAATCCTAAGTCTACTTTCTCATCTCTAAAAATTGCCTCATACTATAATAGTTAACTGAATCAACTATACAAAAATTAATTATATTTCATAAATAGAGTTAATTCTAAAAATGTTTATACCATATCTAACAGGTGACAAATTTTATCAAAATTATGTAATCTTACTATTATATGCTGTCCAATTATATTACAAATTATCTGAAGATCACAGACTTGAAGGGACTTTGGAGGTGTAGTGCAAGCCCCTCATTTTACAGATGAGAAAACCCAAGTCCCAGAGGGATGAAGTGATCAGCCTAAGATTACCCAAGTAGTCAGCAGCAGAGGCAGAATTGTGACTTGGATCTTTGGTGTTAAGGATGTTTCCTTTCTGTATCTTGCTTTCCCAGGCTGGCTTTCTTGGTTCTTCAGTCAAAAAAGGCACGATAAATATATAGAAACATGAAGAGGGAAGATAGAATGGAAGAGGAAGGGAGTGAAAACTTCTTTTAAAAGAAAGGAAAAAAATATAGATACATACCTACATGCACACGCTGATGCTGTTACACATATCCAGGGAAGTGAGTTCAGTCAACGCAGTGAAGGATTCTTCCTCCTAGAAAGAAAAAGAAAAGTTCTAATCCCACTAGTTTGAGGAAGAGGGGAAAAGCAGAGTAATGACCCTGAGGTTGACGGGGATTCTGGGAAGCTTCGAAAAAGTACCATAACTGAGAAGTTAGGCACTTGCTTAGTCCTCTAATTCTGTGACAACAAGGTAGGGAGAGCCCTTGGGATGCTCAAGTTTGCCATCCTTCCATTCTCTAGCCATGTGACTGTGGACAGATCCATTAGCCTTTCTGAGCCTCATTTTGTTTCTGATAAAATGTCCTAAAACTCAAACTCCTTATCTTCTCCAGAGACTCTAAAATGCTTTCGAAAAAGAGAATTGGAGCTGGAGATAGTCATGCTCCTCAGGCCTAGCTCCCTAAGTGTGGATAGCATGGAATCATGGAGTTGATGTTTCAAGGGACATTAGCGGACTTCTCCCCCCAGTGTCTACTACATGGCTCCACTCTTCCACCATCCCTACATCTTTCTTCCTCCTCTTGTAAACTGTTGCCTTATGCTGTCAAAGAAATTAGGCCTTCATGCCAAATCCTCCATGGCACTGCGCAGGTACTTCCTAGTACATCTAGCACCCCTTTATCTGTAGCTGTCTTTCTGTTAGGATGTAAGGTCTTTGAGGCAGGAATGTCCATGTTTGCCTGCCTTTGTTCCCTTGTCCCCTTCTCTCATCTACTTGGCGCAGTGTGGGGCACATAGTAAAGGATTAGTAATTTCTCTATTTAGTCTAACCTTATTAATTTTACAGTTATGTGGTGTAATGGTTAGAACTCTGGACTGGAAGTCAGAAGGGACCTGGGTTCAGATCCTGTCTGACACTAACAGTATCACTCTAGGCAAGTCACTTAACTTCTTTCTGCCTCAGTTTTCTCATCTGTAAAATGAGGATAATAGCATCTAACTCACATGATTATGGGAGGACCATACAATATTGTAAAATGCTTTGTAAACCTTAAACTTCCATATAAATATTATTAAAGAAACTGAAGCCTTGAAAAGTTAGGTCATGCATTTGGAACCTGTTTTCATCCTCCAAGTCTAAAACTATATTCTTTATAACCATGGTGAACAACATGTATGAGCATACATGTGTGTACCGCATACATTGCTCTCCTCTATGTGCCTGTATTTATTAGAAAAATGCATTTGTACACCTTTTTCTCACTGACATTATTTCCTACTTCTAGTAGGTTTTGAGAATGCTGACAAACCTGTTTATAATACTGGAATGTAAACTCCACAAGTCTTAAATGATTTCTTTATTGGTCCATAAACAATAAAGGACTCATTGGAATACTTTCTAGAAGTCTGAGAGTTTTAGTGGCACTCAGTAGAAAGTAAGACTTAGCAGACTTCAAAGCCAGATCTACTTAGTGTAATTAGTAACTTGGAATTATATAACACCTTTCCTCTAAGGAGCCCCAGGCACTTTTAGGCCATGTTTTTAAAAAGAGTGAAAAAAAAATGGGCAAGGAATTAACTTCCAGTTAATGGGTACAGTTGGGGGTGCCCAGAGCTTAATGGAAGGATGGGATGGGTCAGTTGAAAGGCTTCGTGAAAACTTTCGTTTTACAGCTCTACATCTGTTTTGCCATTTTTTGGAGGGGGAGGTTGGTGGTGTGGATTCTTGAGTCAAATGGTTAGGTCAGGGTGTCATGTGACTACCTCCCCTCAGCCTAGAGGGATAATTAGAGAGGGAGAGAAATTGCACAATGGTGATGTAAGCGTCCTGGGGATGCTCTGCTGACCCTGGGGACCCTTGGGGTCAACTCAGGGGAGTCCCTAATTGACTTCAAGGATCTCTAGGATCGCTGCAATTTCCCCCTGGGCACATGAGTAACTGTTTTCTGACACTCCCTTCACACCCATTCCCTCGGGACAGCTTTTCCCACTTCAACTAAAGCTGCCCCCCCAGGGTTTTCAGAAAAAAAAAAAAAGATTTCCCAGAGCCTGGGGACAAATCCTTAGACTCTGAAGCTGCTGGCGATCTCTTTGCTTTTCTCGGTGGGCTTGGACAGTGCTCCTCTCCTACGCACCCCTCCCTCCTGGCTTGTTCATGCCCTTTCTTCTTTCTTTCCTCCCTTCCTTTCTGTCTTCCATCTTCACATCATTTTTCTCTAATTTCTTTATTTTTAGATTTTCCTTTCCTTCCTTCCCTCCCCTCCTTTTCATTTTCTTTAACTTTTGCATGGTTGTGCCTACACAACACTCCAGAGGTAACATGGAAGGATGAGGCAATTATGTGATTATATGAAGGAGAGATCTGCCACGGATGAAAGAAAGACTGGGTGGGGTGAATGGAAAGGAAGAGAAAGAATTGGGGAGAATAGATTGTCAAAACTAATCAAATTGACCAGATGTGGACAAGTATTAAATGCTCAAGAGCATGCTTAAGAGAATTTGCCCTCAGCGAATATATATTTAAATCTGTTGTATTTAAACAAACCCATTTTCATCTGAATATATGCTGATAGCAGACACAATCTCTCTCTTCTCTTGTCTATCTGTCTCACACACAAATACACACACACACATACACACACACATTCACCTCCCCAACAACCACATATTTTATTGAATGCCAGGACAAATGCCAACAGAAAGGAGAAGCCAAGTATATTTAATTTCTTTTAGGCTGGTTGCCTGATTCCTGTTAGATTCAGACTGTTTTCTTTTATCCTCTAGGCATTTAGGACAGTGTAGTGTTTATTTCCTTTCATAAGTGATCTAGGCCCTGCGCCTATAATATGTATATACTTCTGCTTATTTGGTTAGAGTTGAGAAATCCTCATCTTTGGTTTGCATTTTAAGGTCACTAGAAGTGGAGAATTAAATGGATATCCATGTTTTAAGTGAGTACCCTCTTTGATTCCCCCCTTAGGAAAGGTACTTAGAAGAGGAAGCAGGTGAGAGACAGGATGATGGTTTTCTCTTGTAGTTGATATCCCATTGATGGATTCCAGTAGGGTTGGAAATGGGAAGAGTCCTTTTGTTATTTCATGTGAGGTTTGCCAGTTTCACACCAACAATCAGAAAAATGGAAAGGACTACGGAGATCATCTATTCCACACCCCTCGTTTTACAGGCATGGAAGACATTGAGGCCTAGAAGGATTGGGACTTGTTCAAATTCACCCAGTATTCAACCAGAGGTCCTAGGTTTTCCAATTCTGTGTGATTGCTGTTGTTTTCTGCTTTGTATTATACTGCCACTTAAAGAAAAAGAGACTTTTTGGTAAGTTCCTATTCACCTTCAGGGAGGGATTATATTTCTGTTCAAATGAGCTCTTCTTCCCTTCATGTCAACTGGTTTGCCCATTCTTATTGAGAAATACTTTGATGCTGACATGTTGATAATCCATCAAAACTTATCCCCTTGAATCTCTCAACTCTTGCAACCAAGCGAGGGAAGGATTTTTTTTTCTTATTTTCCTTATCTACAAACACCTCATCCTTAGAACTAGCAGAGCACCTTCATTACAGTCAATGGTTTTTGAAGATGAAAATGATGTTGCTGAGTCATTTGCAGAAGCAACAAAGTTCCACCTTCTCCTTTTCTCTTTTCCTTGATGTGGGATCTCCATCTATGAGGCAAATGAAAACTAAGTCATGCCCTTACATCCTGTGTGACTCTTCCACTACCCAATGTGTTGTTGGGCTTCCTTTAGTTCTCTTGACATTATGTAGATATCATGGAGTATTCAGGCTTTCACCTGGTTATCTCTTTTGATATCACCATATGACCAATCTACTTTTTCTTTTAGAAAGACATCTTTCCGAGTGACATCCTTACCTACCTCTGTTTTGCAATTTTTGTATAATTCTTATAAAGCTTCTTGACTTCAAGTAATAATTAGTAAATTTAGGACTCAGATTTTCCAATGAATCTTTCTATACCTACCTTTTCTCAATTCTCAAAATACACACACACACACACACACACACACACACACACACACATACACACACAAGTAATTTTAGACTGCTCTATCAGAGATAATGACTAAGGCAAGGTCATCAAAACATTCCCCTAGGACACCAACATACAGCAAGTATACTATATGTTGTATTGTTCGTTGTTTCAGTCATATTTGATTTTTTTTTTTGGACACCATTTAAGGTTTTCTTGGCAAAGATATTGGAGTTGGTTTTTCAGTTCCTTTTCTAGTTCATTTCACAGATGAGGAAACTGAGATAAACAGAATTAAGTGACTTACCCAAGGTCGCACAGCTAGTAAGTGAATGAGGCCAGATTTGTAATCAGGAAAATGAATCTTCCTGACTTTGGGCACTCTTTCCACTGTGCCACCTAGCTACCCACATGTTGGATTAGATACCTTTATTCCCACAGACCATGGAAACCATAGTTCTAACACCTCATAGTCCCCTGCAGGCCTACAGTCTTTCCATGACTACCATTTCTCAAATATATTGTTCCTCATACTTTCCTTTCTTCATGGTTTAATGGAAAGAGAATTAGAGAAGTGGTCAAGGAATGGACTTTTAAGTAGCCATGTGACCACTTCACCTTTAGGGACCTCTGTTTCCTCATTTGCAAAAAGTAAGAGCATTTGAATGAAATGATTCTTAGGGTCACTTCTAGATCTGCTATTTCATGATTCCTGAATGTCTTGCCCTGACATTATCCTCCCTGACACTGTCCTGATCCCTCATTTTATCAAGGAGGTGACTCTTGGTTCTCACTCCTTGGAAAGTCTTCAAGTACGGAGACAAGTTGCTCTTCACTAGGTTGGCCATCTGTAAAATGATAGTTTTTTGGTTTGGTTTGGTTTGGTTTTTTCACAATAGCAATTCAAGTCCTAGAGGGGTGATCTACCTTGGTGGAGATAACAGCTGCAGCAGTGGAATCATGGCTCCCAGAAGCACTTAACCTGTTGGCTTCATTATCGTTTTCATCTCCTTTTCGCTCTTCTTTGCTAATATATATTGCCAGGTCATATTATATAGATTTCTAGCATAAAAAACATTTTAGATTTGCCTTTGCTTGACTTGCTAAATAACACCGGCCAGGCTAATCTTTGCAGAGACTAGTTGTTGATCAGTCATGTTTGTGTTGGGGTAACCTCCTCTGAATAAGGGTGGCAAAAGGGCTTTCAAAAAAAAAAATTGTGTATTTCCTGACTTTGGTAACCTGTTACTTCTTTTAACTCTAGCATCAGTTTATGAATTTGTTGACTTAAAACAAAGCACTCAAAGATTAAAATTTCAGTATGATTCTTTGTCTTTAACACTTGCATAGTATGTCTTTATAGAACCCATTGTGTTCTATAAAGCATACCTGATAGTTGGGTAGCTTTGACTAAGGCTCATGTTACATCACAATGGGAGCCTTTCTTAGCTAAGGGTCATGAGTGATATTTCATATACCAACAAACACTGGGACTTGCCCCAGTGGCTTCTCACCTTTCATGATTGCACTTTCATAAATTATGCAAACTTTAGACTGGATTGATATGAGTCCAGGAAATGTTGCCTAAACAGAAAAATATGGTCAGATTGATTCGCCACAGCTCTTTATTTACCTTGGTTGCATGGTTGGGACCCAACAACATTAATTCTGCCCTACGCATGTTGGTAATGGAACTTGCTTCAATTTCTAAAACCCCTTATACTTTTCAAAAGTGTTTTCACTTTTTTGATCCACCCTCACAGTGCTTCCTCCAGTGTGAATTTGGTAGAGCATTTATTATCAGCCCCATCTTACAGAGGAGGAGACTGAGTCCCAAAGGTTTTGCTTACAAGCATAACGGAGTTAGTGTCTGAGCTGGGACTGGAACTGAGTTCTTATGACTTGGAATGCGGTTCTCTTTCCACTACATCATGCTGCCTGGCATGGTGAGAGAGCCCCTAGAAAATGAGCCAACTGAATTGTATATCCTGCATCTAATTTTTCCATTTTACCCAGACCTGGCTTCAGAGGACGGCTGGTCTACATGACAGTGGAAGAATTAGACTAGGACCAAAAAATGTGGTTTCCATTCAGCTGCAGTAGCATAAACAGAGCTGAGAAACCTTCTAAACAACAGCTTGCTTTTTGCAGAATATTTTTCTGCTTTCTGTTAAAGTAGGACCTTTCAGAGATGGAAAGAGCCTATTTTTTTTTGAACGAGAGCAAAAAGAAACTAATAAAAGAAATTGTGCCTTAAACCATGGACAGATAAAATGAAGGATAATCCTACAGCGAGCGCATTCCCAATGTTCTACATTTCTAGACCAGTATGGCATGTATGGAGAGGAGGTGTGTAATGGTAGAGAACATGGTTTTGCATGCTGGTTCACGAGATTGTTCCTTTTTTCTTTTTGTAACCATTCCAAAACGAATGTTTAAGGGAGAGAGATTCCAACCAACTATTGTTAGCTCTTGGGATTGTTTTCTACGTTTTCATTCTTTTCCTAAGTTAATACCCTTGAATATCTATGAGCTGTCACATTTTTGGTAAGTAATAACTGTGTCAAGCTGTGCTGACAAAATGTCCCAGCATCACTGTTAATATGCATTGTCATTTTCAGCATGAAACAGTTTAGCTAATGATTTATCTCGTATAATGCAGCACTTGGGGCAGCTGTATGATTTGTCTCTTTAGCAAGTCAAGTAATTTCTTTAACCAAATGTTAAGCACAGATGGGCCATAAGCTGTCAGTTAACCATTATTGTGCCTACATCTGCTTGCTTTCAATGCACTGTTTTATGTATTCAGACAGTTACTTAGCTGTAGCTCCCTGAAAAGCTGGACGTACCCTGATTGGCAAATAAAATGTTCATTTGTCTCTTCTTCCTATTGTTTTGTTTCGGTAACACATGTCCGCAGCTCAATTACCCAGTTCATTAACAGTTCCCAATGGACATGATGGCCAACCCATGATAAGGAGGGCGATTGTGCCACATATGTGTAATAATAGCCTGTCTCTTGGCAATTGGACATAAAAGTCACTTGGCCCGTCTCCTTTTTCTGGGCCTACTGTTTTCCTGTTCCCCTTCAGAGGGCGAATTACCTTTTTCTTTCAGTGCAATTGAAGCCCAAACAAATAAAATATAGTTCACTGGCTTTAAAACTAAGAGGAAAGAGAGAGAGAGTTAGAGTGAAGATGGAGGGGAGCTAGCTCTCCAGGACAGCTGTTGTTTTTTGTGTTATTTTTAAATACGACTGGAAAAGGCATAGCTCTGAATGTCAGAGACTATTCTTAGGAAAATGTTAGCTAATTAATTAGTCAACTAATCAGTTTACCTAATTGAATAGTAGCACATTTTCTTGGGGCTCCTCCATTCTCTTTTTCTCATCTGAGACTTTAGTTTGTCATGGTTCCTGGGGAGTTAAAAAAATAGCCATTTGATTTTTTTGTTGTTGTTGTTAGCATGCTGTTTATAAATAGTAGTAGCTTTCAAAGTGAAGTAATTGGAGTGTGGCTTAATCAAAGAGACTCATGTCTAGAATGTAATTATTTTTTGTTAATATTTTTTCATCCGAGAGACCAAGCTTCAGGAAAAAAGGGCCTTAGAGCATCCGTGTTCATTTCAGGCCTTTTTTTGCCTGCCTAAGTCAATCATGGATTTCTTTCTTCCCCTCTGTTATTGGGACAAGTTCACATACTGCTCCAATTTCTGTGTTTTATTCCTCCCTGATTTCCTATCAGGGGAATGATGTTGCTCTGGTGGATTCAGAAAGGGGATGAGGACAAAAACACAAGCATTGTAAAAGTATGTTAGCAAGTGACATCATGTGACATCAAAAGGAAACTATTCCATTAAAAAAAAGTCATCCTCCTAAGGGTCAGAGTCAACTACTCATGTAAGGGAGAAAAATTATCCGCTTTCAACCACGGGACGTACTGATTGTGAACTTTTTCCTTAGTAGCTCTTGGCAAAAGTTGTAGATTTTCTATCCCTGTATGGATTTTATGGCTTGTTACGTGACCAAGCAAAAACATTAAGAGGGTTGATATTGCAGAAAACTATCTTATAAATGGGAGTAGGGTCCTGGAAACTAAACTGGTAGATTAAATGGAACCCAAAGGGTGTCAATGCTGTCGCAATCTCCTATTGGGCATCCTGGGCTCGTGCAGTTCATGAGCTCTGAGGTCATCTCACTGACCTACAACCGTTCTTATCTTAAATAAACATACAATACTCTATGTTGTGGATTTAAAATAACTCACAGGTGACTGAACTGACTTTAGACCTTCTGAACTTGTCCCCTGCTGCCTGCCATATTCATAACTA
This sequence comes from Potorous gilbertii, assembly GCA_028658325.1. Taxonomy (NCBI): domain Eukaryota; kingdom Metazoa; phylum Chordata; class Mammalia; order Diprotodontia; family Potoroidae; genus Potorous; species Potorous gilbertii. Next base: position 496,900,257 of record CM053771.1, on the reverse strand, counting down.
ATCTGTACTCTCCACCCAGGGTAGTGGGCACTTGGGGAGTTGTTGAGTGTCAGAGTTTATTTGTGCTATTTTGATTAGCACAAACCTGGCAGGAGCTTATTTTCTTTTTAATGACCCCTTGCTGGGAGGCGGAGGTTTCAGGAGGAGGGACTGGCTAGAGAGGAGGGGAATAGCACTGCATTTCTCTAGCCGAGAAGTGATGGACTGCTGGGCTGGAACCTTAGTAGGTAAATGATTGGAGACTCGCGATTAGACTCCAGTGCTCTGTGTGACCCTTTATCTTAAAAGAGAAAAGGAAACTCCAACCAAGAAACACCGTGTAATAAACCGGCCCATCGTTTTTGCATTAGCCAAGGGGTTTTGGTTTTGGTGTTTTTTGGTGGGAGGATGGAAAGGTGGAGATGGAGAAGAAGTTGCTGATGAAGAGAAAAAGAAAAGAAAAACCAAACCCATCTTCTGAATCTCCGCTATTTTATCAACTACTGAAATAGCAATTGTTAAAACTTAGATTTATGCTAAAATAAGCCCTGACTCTGTATTGCCTTTTTCAACTAAATTATCAGGGCAATTGAGCTCTATGGATTCATCCCATAATACCTACAGAAAAAAACAACACAACTCTAGGCTTTTATCTTGCAGTGATTCCTCTATTTTTACTACATATGTATGTGTATATGTGTACTATGTATAGATATATATGGAAAATGGGTTTTTGACAGTATAATAAGAACAAAAATACCTCAAGTACTTTTGAGCTTGTGAATTAATGTGGAAGAGAAGGTTCCAGGTGCTGAAGCCTCTGGACTGAAGAAGCTTGGATTAACCCCTACTGTGCATCCATTTCAACCTCCCCCCTCCCCCCCAAAACCCGACCTCCCCTTTCTCATCCACTGCAGCTTTCTTTGTGTCTCCTGCGCCCTGCCAGGCAGGTGTCAGAGCCCTGAATGCGCGTAAATGCCCCGTTGATGGATTCCACAGATGGAGCGTGGAAATTGGGAGAATAGGCCTCAGCCACAGGCCATTTCTTGGGATCCAACAAAAGCCTCCAAATAAGTCAACAAAAATCCCAAAGATCACAAAGGGAAAGTGTCATTTGTCATTTACTCTGGGTCTGTGAGGGACTCTCAGTCTTGCTTCTCTCCTCCTGGCTTGCACCCGAGCAAACACGATAGAGGTCATTCACATCTTTCTCAGTGTAAAAAGGCTACCGCAGATCAGTAAACAGTTAGCTGCCCCATTGTGTGCCCCTGTTCAATGATAAAGCTCACAAGTATGGGCAGTCTGCGATTAGCCCCATAGGTGCATCAGACTTTGAGATGTCTCCTGAAAATCCTCATGGAAACATAAAGATAGTATTTAATTTGGGGAGCACATACAAAAAAAATCTCCTATGCAATTCTGTGGAGTGACTTAGTATTGATCTGGTCTTAAGTTAGAGAAATCCACCATCATGGGATGAAAAACATTTGTGGTGTCCAGCCTAGAGACATCAGCCTTGAAGAAGGGAGAAGCGTCATTCTTATCTGAAATGGGACAATTTTGTAGCTAAGGGGTGATTGCAGGGCAGCTTTGCCTTGGAAGTGTTGCTGAGAGCTGTCCCCACCTCCAGCCTCCTAGGTCTGTCAAGCATATTGTGTTATATCCGAAGCAATCGTAGAGTTGAACTGGTTGTCATGGTTTGGTCCTGTAATTATTTCAATGAAAGGTCTTGTTGAGAGGAAGAGCAGTGGAACAGACACATTCCTAGGAATTATTATTTTGTGGTTCAATTTTTCCTTCACCCATGTTAGCATCATATTTGCCTGGAATCTGATAGTTGTAGAATTCCACATGAATACATCCCTATGAAACTGAGGAAAGATTTTATGTATAATAGCGTTAACTAGGATGAAATATTTCCTGAGGCCACAGAACAGGTCACAAGGGGGTAAGGGACAAAAACTTGCTCTCTACTTCTGTAATTCCTTATTTAATTAAACTTCATAATTAGTCCACTGGTGGTACTTATGGCTTCTCCTCCCATTTCGATTTGCTCCTGAAGGGAGGAATTTGTAATCCTGTGGGGTATGATTGTTTACCAGTCCTTGATCTCTTTTGTTACTGGTGACTCTCCTTTCCCCAAGCTTAATTATGGAAGTAGAATAATGATGGGAAGGCATTGGGGCAAGTAAAAAGTTGAGCACTTGAAAGCCTGTAGGTGGATTCGATATGAAGAGGTAGATTAGGTGGTCCTAAGAGCTGTTGTGTTGAAATACCCAAGTGAAATGGTAATAGCTCTTTGGGGATTATTGACAGTACTTTGGGGGTTGCATTCATACCTACTTCTTCTTGCTGAGTAACTTGACAATGGCACCTCTTATTTCAGGTTATATGGGTGGTATTTAAAATAACTTGAAATAGTTTTCAGTCCTCCAAATCTTGACTAAACTATCCTTGAAGAGGTTCCAGGAAAAAAGGTAGAAGAGAGAAATAATGCTTTAATGGAAATATAAACTAGGTGATCAGTTTTAATGATGGGCTATGGAATGGCAGACTGAATTGTGGAATCAGTAATCTGTAATGTCTGTGGAGATGAAGTGCAAGTGGTGGGTATGATGTTCCCCACAGATCAAAGAGTGACTCCTTGATGACCTGATTCATTTCTCAGTGCTAGACCACAATGACTGATGTAATAGGCGCATTAATGGCCATAGTGGTTGATTTAATGCTGATTTAGACACAGCCATGATGTTCCTGAGAAGTCAACTGGTATTGGGAAATTATTTAAGATTTAGGGAATATAGTAATAATTGTCCATCTTTGAATTTGAAATTCTTCCTTCCTTTTCCCTTCCTTCCTTCCTTCCTCCGTTTCTTCCTTCATTTGTTCATTCCTTTCTATGAATTTCATGTCCAAAAATATGTATTTAAAAATACTAGAGGAGACTTAATGAACAGTTAGTTTTCATTCTTTCTTTTCCATTTGGGCTAATGTTGGTACATTTCTATGTTTCTGTATGCTAAAAGCTTCTATGTTTTGGATAGAAGATGACTCCTTAATGTTTACTTGGTGTTTACTTGGTTGTCAGCACATGCCCAAAATCTTTTTCTAAACATCACTTTTGGTATTCAGGTGATTTTAGGTATTTAGGGGGTAGTAGTCATTTTAGGGGATTAGAAGACATTTTGGTGATTAGATTTTAGTAGAAGAATCTGGAAGATAATGAAATAAAATGGTCTGGCAATTTCATTCTTATGGCTTATGCTATCATTCACTTCTATAAGCATTCAATTTCATTCTTGATAAGCTAAGTTACTTGGACAGTTTGAAAGAACTATGAACTCTTTAATGTGGGTGCTCCCTCCAGTGGTTCAGATTGCACCCACTCACATCTTCTCACCCTGTGCAACTCTTGTCCAGGCTGCCCTTGTGAGTTTCCCACAGGGAATCCAATGAATGGGATGAGGGTCTTGCAGTGCACCTTCTGACATTACAGGAGTATGAATGAAGCACACAAGTAACCCATCTGTTCTCTCTTGTTCTTGCTATATGACTAGTCTACCTTCTTTTCCATCTGTCCATTTCCTGGATGATAACTTTTCTTTGTTGCTCATATGGTTTTTGATCTCTTCATGCCCACCATATACTACTGATGTGAAAAGATAGTATCGGTTTTCAGAATTGATATTGGCGTAACTATTTCTGTACAAATACAGTCAGCTTGATTCCCTCTATTGTATCAGGAAAAAATAGCCATGTATTCCCTTGGAACATATTAAAGAAAACTTTTCTTCATTCCATCATATATAACATCCACAGCCCAATCTTTTCTGAAATTTTAGTGTCTTGTTATTTTGTGACGATGTCCTTTTTACTGAATGCATACATGATACTTACCTATATACACATATGTATATATTTTCTTAAAATAAGTTTTGTGATATCTTTTGATATTACAAGTTAGGACTTGGAATCTTTGTGTTAATTTCATCTTTCACCAAAAGGGAAACTGGGAGATCTGTGTGAAACCTAGAATTATTTTCCAGGCCCTTCTAGCCTCTGCAGTTGTTTCCAGCCTCTGATGGTGCATAGGGAGCAATGTAGGGGCAAAAGGAATGCCCAGAGGGGAGGCTACTTGGCAGTGGTCTCTTCCCTTGGCACGCCTTGGCCTAGTCACTGTTCAACAGCCTGTGACCAGAGAAATATATAGATTCTATGGGAGCATGAGATTCTTGCTTTCCTAAGCCTGGACAAAGAAGAGAAACTCTCAGTCCTCCTATATAAAGCTTATTTGTCCTTTAGAATGGGGGGATATCAATGACTTTAGGGTGAATAGAAGCATAATTCAGAAGGTGTTCTATTAGTGGGTTTTGATATGAAAAGTAAAATTCAATAGTACCAGTCTGAACGATGAGTAAGGAACCGAGATAAGTCAAATTAATGATATATAATGAGATGGAATTCTGAGTCAATCTACTGAGAACTTTCCCACAATTAACAGGGAAGCTTAATTGCCATTTTGAAGAAAACATGTTATTTATTCTGTTCATATAGATTTCCTTGAAGTAATAATTACAAATCTTACCAGATTTGCGTGTGGTTGTGAGAATGGCTGACTTATCTGTTGGTTTAAGCTATTGGGGTAGAAGTGAGAGTAAAAGATTCTCACTAATGACAAATGAATGTAAAACAGATTTTCTTTATGAAGGCACGTATAAACTATGATTGATTAGCCATTCAGTGTCACTGAATTTTTTTCCTTCTTAACATGATGACTGGACGGTTATTTGATATAATTTACATATGAGATTATGTTGAATTTAATTGTTGGTTCTCAGCAGTCTGATTATCTAACTTTGCTCAAAGTCTCTGAGTTGTAGCAGTAGACATAAACTCCCTCCTCCCCTTTTGATTTATCTGACAAACAGTTTTCTTTTACTTCATTGTAATGTGGTGTAAATAGATAACATGCTTTTATTAGTTCAAGTAGCTTAAGTCATACAGAATGAAATAAAACGAAATGAAATAAAATGCCCTGGTTCCTTATCCGTAGTTAAAAATGAGATTTCAGTTGTGACTTTGTGTTCTTGGTTACCTCTGAATGCTTCTCTTCGAGAAGGTTATTGTAAATGAAGTCCTTCACAAATGTAATTCATTTCCAGTTAGTGTATGTGGCACTGGTGAGTCCATAAAGTGGGAAGCAATGATTATTCCGTTTTCATCTCTGGGATTTTCTAAAAAGATAACATTTCCCAGTTGACTCTACATACTCTCCAACCTCAGACTTTTTAACAGATTGTTTTATCCCTTTTGGTAATTTTTAGTTTTGTTCTAATGGCGAAAGTAGGGGAAGGAATGAGATGAAGTCATATGAGACTGCCTAAATAAGTAATTGATTCAGTCAACTTTCCACTGGAAAACTCAGACAAACAAGTTGTCATAAAAATGCAGATGTTTGAGGAAGTTATTTATTTTTATCAGTATATTTTAGTTTCATACAGATACAACTCCAAGCTAAGTTAGGTACTTGGAAGAAAATTCTCTTTTTGGTCATTTCTTTGATATGTGGACACATTTAGTGAAGATTCAGCCAGTCCTTTCAAAGGGCAGACAAGACATTGTTAGAGTATGATGAAAAAGTGGAACTTCAGATGCATTGTGACAGTGCAATTCATGCCAGCAAACATTTATGGAGCACCTATTATATTTGAGTCATTCTGCTGGGGGTTAGGGGGAAGGATTAATTAAGACTCAGATCTTCACCTTACCTACCATGTGGGAGAATATTATACCTAAAGAAATAACTATCCTATAAAATGGGACCTGATGATTTATTGTCCAGAGCTGTGTAATTCTGGCTGCGAGACATGGAACAAGTCACTTTGAGCAGAATTGTGCTGGCAGATGTTTAACAACCAACTCTCCAAAAAATGTATTCCTAACCTACTTTTACATTTAACCTGAATTATTAACGTTTCCCCCATCATTTTCTTAAATCTAGACAATCAACAAAATAGTAAATCAAATTCTGATTTGAAGTATTTGCTACAAATGAGGTTTAAATGCTCAAGTGGAAAATTTAATCATCGATAACTGACTCTGAGCTTCAGGTTTTCTCAGATAACAACAAAAACAACCAATTTTTTATATAAGATTTGCAAAGTGATTTACATACTGTCCCATTTGGTCCTCAAAAAAACCCTGATGCTGTTATTATGCCCAATCTACAGATGAGGAAATTGAGGCTGTATGAGCCAAAGTGATTTTGTTCAGGGTCAAACAGCTATGGAGCGTGTGAAGAAGGATTTGACCTCAGATGTTACTGTCACCAAGTACAACCTCTCCACTACGTAGTTATTTAGGTTGTCCTTTTAGTCTATTAAAGCTTAAACTACACTAAGACTTTTGGAACACCACAAGTATTGTGGACATGAGGGATACTATTTACCCTAGGTAGAGCAATGGATAGAGTGCCATCCTTGAAATCAGGAAGACTCATCTTCCTGAGCTCAAATCTGTCCTCAGATTCTTACTAGCTGCATGACCCTGGATGAATCATTTAACCCTGTTTGCCTCAGTTTCCTCATCTGTAAAATGAGCTAGAGAAGGAATGGCAAACCACTTTAGTATCTTTGCCAAGAAAACCTCAAATGGGAACATGAAGGCAGACATTACTGAGCAACAAGTTCTGAGTTGTTTTTGTAAGAAAAACACTTCTTAAATTTCACAGCGCCATCTAAATCTAAGTTATCATCATCATCATAAATATCATGAAGATGGTTTTGTAGCTTTAAAAGGAGTAATTTTTTTTTTACTAAATCCATAGTGTATTTCTCATCATCTTACTGCTCCCTTAAAAATGACTGATAACTGTAAAATCTCTGTTTTAAATATGTTTTTAGCTAGTATTGAATATATCTAGAAAAAAGACTTACTCTTAAGAAAACTATTATGTAAGTATATATTTACTTTCAGATTCTATTTTTCTTTACTTTTAATAAATGTAATTACTTCTTGACATGTGTGGTTGTAATTGACTCTTCATTCTGCAGTGTTTGAGTGGAAAAACACAAAATGGGGCAAACAAGTGATCTAGAATATGAAGCACAAAATCATATGAAATCAGAATGATGTATTTTAGAAATTATTTTTAGAGAAGGATAACCATTAGGATATTTCACTAGGTAATTTCCTAACCTCCTAATAACCTACAGATTATCTGCATTTACATATGTGTATATGTACATACATAAATACTATAATTTATATTAATTTATGGCGGTTCCCACGCTGATGAAATCATAGGATTAGACAAAAAAGTGAATTACTCTGATCCTTGAGTAGAACCCTAAGTTTCTGCCCTTAAGGTGAACTCATTGGCCTCCAGACATAGTGGGACCCACCTTTGGGGAGTCTGTGGAGGCTGAATAATGACTTGTCAGAGTTGGGATAGAGGGGATTTTTCTTTAAGTGTTGGTAGAAAATAATCCCTGAAGTCCCTAGCTTTGAGCCGTTTTTTATAATAGATAATTTTTAAAAACATCACTTCTTGCTTTTGCCGTGGTTTTAAAGGGCTTTAGACAAGCTAGCTGATCTTTATGTGTGTAAGATTTGCATAAACAATGAATAACATCTCATTATGGGCTTTTAAAATAAATGCCAAAGAGATACTACCCACTAGTCTTATTCTTCCTGTGGAAACACAATCTATTCTGCATACTTATTAGATTCATACCATGATTTGATACTTAAGAAAACAATATTACTTTCTTAAGTATGAAGTCATTTTTGAAGGTTGTGGCAGGTACAGTGACTGATTTTTCCAGTGGAGAATTTTATGGAAAATTGACCAATCCCAGACCTGAGATTTTGTAACACACACTAAAAAATCACAAACCTATTTTGTTGAATAGGGAACTTGTTAAGGACTCTCTTGGTTACCTTTAAATGACTTCAGTAGCAATATTAGCAACAACGATGCCATATGGGCACTTGGCCAAATGCTAACTCAGTAGGCCATGTTCTATAAATAAATAGTAGAGGTGAGCAAGGCTATCTTAGGCAAAATCAAGGAATTATGTCAGTGCTTGTGTTGATTCATCTCATTAACTCACAAATACGTACAGTAGACTTCATGCTTAGAATTACTGTGCTGCCCCATCCAAATTACAGTTTACTGTAACTATAAATGACCCACTGGATTGTTCATCTTATGTCTCCTAGTATTTTCACTCCCCCCATTTATTGGACTTATCTTTCCTCCTTCCCTTTCAGAGTTCAGGGGACAGATACCCTTTCCTTCCCTCTTCTCTTGCCTATGCCATAGCTCTTCTGTTTTAGGGCCGAACTCTTCCTTTGTTCCAGGGTGACAATTAGCTAATCTGATAAACTTAATGTACTAATGAGAGGCAGTTATAGAAGCTCACTGTTAACCACTGAGCCTTTGTTTGATGCCTCATGTTCATAATAAGCAGACTCTTCTGAGAACTAGAAATTACGATTCAACAGATTATAAAGAATAAGATTGAATATAATTATCATTAAATTAATGCTGTTTTTATTGCATTATATTTATTTATATAAGTAAAAAAAGAAAATGTACATACTGATATGATAAGATTGATGGAAAATCTTGGAATGGAAAAATTCATATAGATATGTGTGTGTATGTGTCTGGTTAGAGTTATATATATCAGGGCATCCTAGGGTCTACTCACTCATCCTATGATCAAGCAATTTGTGGGGAAAAGTTCTTTAATCTTCAAAGAATATTTCTATTCTCTACTGTAATAATGTCTATATATTGTGTAAACTTATTTTTACAATTCTTTTTTAATACAATAAATACATTTGCAACTTTATAATGCAAAGTATAATGATAAACATATCATATATATCACACACATAAGTCACATAAAATAACGGAATTTTTCAAAAAGTTCTAGCCTGAGGCTACTGTCCCTTTCACATTCAAGTGAATCTTCTCTCCTTTAAAAAGTTTTCAGCTCCTCAGCTAAACTCTCATATTCTTTTCTTTCTTTTTTAAAAAATATTCCTAGCTTCAGCACCTCAATCCGATGAAGGCTCAGATATTGATTCAGAACCAGACTTACCACTAAAGAGGAAACAGCGTCGCAGCCGGACGACCTTCACAGCAGAACAGCTGGAAGAGTTGGAAAGGGCTTTCGAAAGAACCCACTACCCTGACATTTATACTCGAGAAGAACTCGCCCAAAGGGCTAAGCTCACAGAAGCCCGAGTTCAGGTACCAACACTGGAACAAATCCACCAGAACACTGTGCTCCATGGTTCTGCTTGATTTCATTCTTACTGTTGACTGGGATGATGGTTAACTAGTGGGGTATAACTAGGGCTTTGGTCCAGGGCGCCATAATGTAGAGGGTATCGATAGCATGTATACTCTTCCAGCAGCTGTAGAAACAGCTGAGCTTAGCACGTAGTTTGCAAGAATTAATTACCTATTTATTCATTCATTCATTCATTCATCTAATCTTCCATTTATCTATCTCTTGAGGAAAATCTAGGTTTTTGGGCAATTGTCATGTGTTGCTTAACAAATTGATATGCTCAGAAGAATGAACCTTTGTTTCCTCCTCAGTCATTTCATCTTTTCACCCACCACACTATTCATCCATCTATTCATTTGTCTATCTATCTATCTATCTATCTATCTATCTGTCTGTCTGTCTATTGTTTTACTGAACTTGTGATTGGTTGATTCCTGATGAGGAAATTCCCTTTACCAGTGCTCATTGCCAACAATTTGGTCAATTATTGCTTTAGAGTAGAATTTTTAAACTTAGGGCTGTGAATTTTTTTAACTGATAATTATATTTTCCATAATTGATTTCCTTTGTAAATCTGTGTATTTTATTTTATACATTTAAAGGCATTCTGAGGTGCATAGGCTTCACCAGTTTACCCAAGGTGTCCTTGACACAAAAATGGTTTAAGAAGTGCTATAGGGAGTTGATGGGGACAGAGCTTAAGTGATGTGCCAAAGGTAACACTTATGTATCAGAGGTAGAAATTTTCTAACCTTGACATCAGCCCCCTATTCACTGAGATTCACTTAGTAAGAGTAATTAGTTAATACTGGGAGCTAGCAGATGGTTTATTTCCTATTCTCAGAGGCTCAGGTGAGCTCTTTCCTGACCTGACTCTGTTTCCCTCTTCACCATTGAATGACAACTTCTCCCGCAACTGAATTTGACATAAAATGTATTTGAGGGCACATTTTGTGCGCTACTTGTCCTTGGGGCCAAAATCACTAGTTATAACTCTGACTAGGATTCATTAATTCAGCAAACATTTATTTCATGCTTGTTATGGAACACTGCAGTGCCCTTTGACCTTGTGATAAGCCCTAAAAATATTAGTCCTAGAAAAGACTTCAGAGATCGTCCTATCCAAACTTCACAATTCATCCATGAGGAAACCAAGACTTGGACAGTTTACTTTAAAGGCTGTTTAATTAGAAAGAGGCATGAAAACTTGTAGCTTGATACATACATTAAAACCAAACAGCCAAGCCTTTTAGAGAACCACAGAGGAGCGAAAGAAAGTTACTTGCAAAGTCTCATTCTTAGATTTTTAAAATGAAGTATTACTAGGAATGGGGTGATAGATTTAGTCTTTGGTTGTCATTGCTAGGAGAATATTCTATTCTGGGTAAGATTTCAAGCTACTCAGTTCATCTGTTGCAAGTAGTTTTATCATTTAATTAATTTATTTTTTAAAAAGCATCCTTTACTTTTTACTGTATCTAAAATGCAGTCAACTCTGGTTTGTCTATCATTCCATCATTGGAAATTTTCCTTAGCTGTCACTGTACATTACAGTAATAATTGATGCTGAAGATGGGCAATTAAGAAATACTTATTGAATGTCTACTGTGTCCAGGGGAATGACTAGGCACTGAAATGATGCCCCTGGGGCCATGTAGGATCCAGAAATAGATTGTAAATGATCTAAGGAAGTGTAATCAGGCAAAAGAACAGAAGTAGGCGTCAGGAAACCTGAGTTCCAGCCCAGGTTTGTCACTGACTTCCTGGGTGACCTTGAGCAAGTTATCATCCCCCAAGCCCAAGAAATTATCTTTGAGTTTTGGTTTTCCATATAGTCAGCAAAGAAATGGAATATTTTCTCATAGATATTTTTTAGAAATGACCCTTGAAAATATTCTTACTTTTTCATAGGAGGAAACCAGAAATAACTTTAATGCAAAATGTTATTATTGGTGGTGAGGCAGAATGTATTATAACCTCTATGTCAATAGTTAATGGTTAATTTTTCTCACGTGGAAAATGCATATTCTATATAGATGCTAAAATGCTCACAACCAGAGTAAGGGTTGAGACAACCATTTAGGTCATTCTGTTTTCCCGTAGCCCTGTCTTGTCTCTACTAGGAAAGGTGCTCCGACCTTACAGGGTAAGTCAACTCCCTCAGACAACAGAGCCCCCGAATTCTGATCAGTTTAATTCCTTCTTGGTTGGTTGGTTCAGAAATCATTCTATTCACCTTGGCTCATCATAGGATCACCATTCCACAAATATTTAATAATAAATTAATGTATTTAATTTATTAACTTAATTTTTGTTTTTATTTGTTAAAGATTATTACTAACGTGACATTGATTAAGCCTATGTGAGTAGAATGCTGAACTTAGAATCAGACAGACCTGAACTCAGATCCTGCCTCTTGTGTACATTTACTAGGAGACCCAAGCTAAGTCACTTAACAGTTTATCAGGCAACTCCCTGGCACTTATCTACTATGTCATAGAAAGCTTGATCTGAGTTGGTGAGAGAATCTTATACTGAAATTTCCCAATAAAACTAGAGATCCTTCAAGTCCTTGCATGTAGAAAGTGCTATGAAAGATTCTTAGAATACAAAGATAGCGGTGATATAGTCCTGTGCAGAAACTATAGTCCAGAACAGTGCCCCTCATATAATGCAACATCATAAAATTAACTTTTATTAAATATCAAATGCACATGGGGTATTATGTTAATGTTGGGGGAGGGAGTTACACAATTGAGATGAGATATGAAATTTGCCCATAAACAAAAATTTACAGTCTAGGAGGGAAATAAGTCTGACATAAATTGCTATAACATAATATTTCGTAAGTGTGTTAAATTTTTTAAATTAAATACCTAGTGCACATTTTTTTGAATTAATTTGAATTTTTGAAAACCCATGCTTTTTTGAGGACAAAATGATAGAATTTACTGGCTAGTCCTAAAAGTGAATTTGAAAAATGAATTATTAGTCTACCGGGACAGCAGACATTTTCAAGTTTGGACAATGTGATTTGGTTACCTGTGTTTCCAAACAGTCAGAACGCAGAGTTCCTCATTTTCTAATCATGAAATCATCTAGTGTTAAAAATTTATGAAAATAGACTGAGATAAGTCTCTTTGTAAAGTAGCATATCTGCCTCTGAAGTAAACAAATGATAAAAAAGCTCTAAAATTTCTTAACTGAAGACAGTGATTTAGGTCACTTAAAAGCATGTACAGCATTTTGCAGATAATATTTATTTTACCTTTGCTGAAAATGGAGCTGCATTACAGAATAAATTTCAAAAACATAAAGTGAGGTTGTATGGTGCCATGTAAACTCTTTCTGCTCCATAAATATAAAAAAATAAAAATCACAACTGATTAATAACTTTTGATGTAAATAGGAGAAAACCAACCATTTTTCTCCCTCCCTGTTCATCTTTTTCCGTATCAGTGACCTACAGTGGGCCAGAAAAGCAGAACCCCTCATTAACATAACAGCTGTCTTAGTGTGGCTTTAACCCGGTGACTCTTTACATTCCTTACGGCTTCCTCAGTTCCCTTGAGACACATCATGTCTCACACCATGGCTATGATCTACGGTCTAACAAATTCCCGACAACATATAGCATATGGATCTTTTGCTCAGCTCAGCATGGAAGAAAAGATAGTAGTCATTCGGTGATAAAAAATGCAAGAACAAAAGTCTTTTTTCTTTTTTGGTAAAGATGAGCTGGAAAAGAAGGAACTGAACATCTCTCCACTTTAGTAATACTGAAGAGGGCATTGGTTTCAGTTTTGGTGAATGATGAACAAAATACAATGAAAAATAAGGAAAAAAAACACACAAGTCCCCGACTCCAACTCATATTACCCTTTTTTGTCGAGCACAATATCTGAGGAAATGTGTTTCTAACAATATTGCAGGTACACACATACATGTACATATGCATATAAAAATAAAATGACAATAAATGGAAATCATTTTGCATAATGTAAATATCAGCTCTGGAGATGAGAATAAACTATTGATATTTTTATATCAGTGCTTTTTTCAGTCTATCCTCATGTGGAAAAAGTGTATTGAGTTACATCTGCTAAATTTTGAATTTTAGTAAAAAAAAAAATCTACAATTGTTGCATCCCCACGGACTATTTGTTCAACTTATCTGGTATCCTCCTCCAAAGAGAAGTGAGTTGGCAAATGACAAAAACATTTAGAGAAATAGAAACTCTACTTTCCCCCTTGTAATGTATCAAATTATGTAATACTATATCATAGCTTGGTAGGGGGCAATTGAAAGAGAATTCTTTCCCTCTCTGGCGATCAGCGGATGACCTGAACCATGGGGATTTATAGTTCTTGTAATTTTATCTTGGCTTTAGTTATTGTAGCTGTTACTATGCAAATAATCACAGGTGATAAAGTTTTAGTGGGAAAGAATGACTCTCACCAGATTTTATGATGTGCAAAATACTTATTTCTTACATGCTTTCATGAGAGTGTTTTGTTTTGTTAAACTGTTTCTTTAAACTAGGCAAATATGATTATTGTGCTTTTATAGAAAGAAAGCTAGAAGCCAACAAGAGGAGAATTCACAGATTCTAAATCTACTGGACTAGAAAACGGGAAACCTGGTTCCTGGCCCAGGTTCTGTCATTAAGAGGCTGTGTGACCTTGGGTACATGACTTCATCTGTGTGAATCATAGTTTTCTCAGGCTAGACTAGATGCTCTCACGAGCATTCAGTATTTCTAGGAGCAATTCATTGGTTGTTCCAAGGTCAAACATCAGGTCTGGAACTCAGACTAATTTAGAATAAATACTTGCCTTTGAGTTTAGGGCGTTGGAATAAGAACGTGGCCTGCTCTGATTGCTCCTGATGAGCTCACATACTCCAAAGGAGCAACTGGGAGTACAGTGGAGAGAGCCCTGGAGCTGGATTCGAGAAGCCCCAAGTTGAAGTCCAGGCTCAGGCAATTAGTAACTGTGTCTCCCTGGGCAAGTCATTCAACCTCAATTTCCTCACCTCTAAAATGAGGACAGTCCTAGCACCCACCTTTTAGGTTGTTGTGAAGATAAATAAAATGAGATCATAATTGTAGAAGGAATAGAAAGTTGTACATAATAGATTTGCACTTTCATGTGCAATCATCTTTTTAAAAATTACACTTTCTTGTGGATATGCTTGTTTTTATTCCATAAATTAAAGATAAGTTTTAAAAAAGCACTTGGTGAACCTTAAAACTCTCTATAAAAGCTAGCAATTATTGCTATTTTTCCTCTGGTTGTACTTTTGACTATATCACCTTCTTTCTTCTCTCCTCTTTCTATATGATGGCCATGAGTATAGAGGGGCAGGAGAGTTGTTTGGAGACCAGGGCAGATGGGCAAAGGAAGTAGCATGTCTTGTGAGCAATTACATTAGCATAAGCAGCCCGTCCTGGGCTTGGGGTAGATTGGCAAGCCCTACAGAAGGTGCCATTCCCACCTTGATGTTATCCACCTGATGTTTTATAATGGACAGTTAATTTATATAAACTTAAGACAGCAAGTGAGAACAGTGGGCAACATGGGACGTCATGCATGGATCCTGTCTGTCTATTGGAAGTGCAAGAAGCATGATATTCTGATGTAGATTCTAGAATGTTAAAACTAGGGAAGATTTCTTCCAAGTTCCTTATTTTTCAGAAGAAGGAGCGGAAGCCTAGAGAGGTAAAAAGTGACTAGCCTAAGATCACTGCTATTTAGCAAAGGGAGAATGATGTATTGGAAGGAATACCATACTTGGAGTTTAAGCGGGTTCAAATCCAGTTTTGCAACATACTAGCTGCTAATCTTGGGCTCTTTGGTTTCCTTTTGGTTCTGATTCCAAAACTATCTATGAGGTTATAATGCGAA